>BMAU01003083.1:0-422403 GCA_019973935.1 Trichonephila clavipes | reverse complement strand
CATGGTCAATTGACGAGGAATGCACCTGAGCTGGCACCAATTCCTCTCCTAACTTCCACAACCTACCAAATGGAGGACGTTTGAGCTCTTGACAGATTTAACGCGTATCGTTCCCTACACGGCGGGTCCTCAGGGGTCGATCTCATGCGATCTCTCCGCGAGTCCGTTACCTTGACCACTAGGCTATCACGGCCACAAGAATGTCTAGAAATAAAACGTAGATTAGAACCAATTATTGAGGGTTGAAGCAACTATTGTACTCAAAGAGAAAAAATAAATATCATTTATATAACATAAATATCATTTATATACATGAATTTTTTTATTCGAAAGATAATCTTGTGGCATTACATTTTAAATATGATCAAGCGAGGCGTAGATTCGTCGAATGGGCCTAAAACGTTCCCGTTGTTCCCGATTTTCATAAGCGAATTGTGTTTAGCGATGAAGCGCACTTCTGGTTGAATGGCTACGTCAACAAACAAAACTGCCGCATTTGGAGTGAAGCTAATCCACAAGTGTATGTCGAAACACCGTTACATCCAGAAAAACTGACTGTTTGGTGCGCTTTATGGGCTGGTGGAATCATTGGTCCGTACTTCTTCAAAAACGATAAAGGCCACAACGTTAAAGTCAATGGTGATCGGTATAGAGCCATGATTACTAACTTTTTCATTCCTGAATTGAACAATCATGATGTCCAGGAGCTGTGGTTCCAACAAGACGGCGCAACATGTCACACAGCTCGTGCCACAATCGATTTATTGAAAGACACGTTTGGTGACCGCCTAATTTCACGTTTTGGACCTGTGAATTGGCCTCCAAGATCGTGTGATTTAACACCGCTAGACTATTTTCTGTGGGGCTATATAAAGTCATTGGCCTAAGCGGACAAACTACAAACGCTTGACCATTTGGAAGACAACATTCGCCGTGTTATTGCCGATATTCGGCCACAAATGTTGGAAAAAGTCATCGAAAATTGGACTTCCAGATTGGACTACATCCGAGCCAGCCGTGGCAGTCCTATGCCAGAAATCATATTTAAAATGTAATGCCACGAGATTATCTTTCGAATAAAAAAAATTCATGGCAATCGAATTATACATCGTTGTTTTATTGCAATTTAAAGTTCTATACCTCTAAAAAAACACCCTTTATATATTTACAGCTGCATGGCTCGGCGTTGTACAGGCTTTTTCGAGTGTCTAGAGCTTTTTGAGAAATTTTTATGCCCATAGAAATTTTTCTTTCCCCTTTCGGTGTCAAACTTCCTGGTGTGTGTGTATGTGAGACTTCTATATTAATGTCATTCAGATTCTCTTTTTCAAAATTTCTTCCGCTTCTTTACCCCGTCGGATGGGTATATTTCTCATTTGCTTAGCCCGGCGGTTGCACAATAGTATATACATATATCAGTGGCGCACACAAGGATGGTTCCCCGGGTCTGGACCCATCCTTGATCTCATTGCCCTTGACAAAGCTCTTAATTTTTTTTCGATTCGTTATAATCCAATGCATATAGTACGCAAAATTTAATTAAATATTTGTAATTAATAATTAATTTTATTAATTAATGCTAAGTATTTATTCAATAATTAATATTTTTACTGTTTTTTCACCCCAAGAATTGACGATATCAAAAGAATATGATATGTTGGGCGGCGTATTGGAGCATGATACGAGAATGGTTGACTTTTGACCCTGGAACCCCTCTTTCTTTAAAATTTCCTATGTGCACCATACATATATATATATACTGAGTTGGGCACTGTAGGCATTGGCCCTCATGTAACATAATACTTGTACAAAAGTATGTAATATACTTGTTGTCAGAATATTATTTTTGTAAATGTTACGTAATTACAATTTTTCTATAAGCATTACGATTCAATGATAAAAATGAGTTACATTGCAAAAAAAGCAGATTAAATATTTATTTACGTCACACTCTGCGGCAAGGCTATTGGCGACTGACTTCGCAATTTTAAAGCACGTTTTAGTGGCGAGGATGACACTGGAGATGGCACCCTTCTTCAAACTTGTATTCCACGCCATGGAAGAACTTTGAGCTTAAGCACATTTAACGTGCCTTAGCCCTTCTACACGGTCAATCTTAAGTGGCTCTAGATTGTAAGCCCGCAACTCAAAAACTCCTGCCGCGAGTTCGTGACCCTGGCCACTTGGCTACATCGCCACTAAGTAATGCAAAAGAGTACTTTTAAGGAATAGAAAAAAAACTGTACTTCTGTGTCATTAAAAACACTTCCACACCATAACAGAAAAATAAATACGATATTAATAATGCATTATGTATAACTTTTTTACTCTGTTATATTACGCAACTTATTACTGTACAGAATAATAAAGCAATCATTTAAAATTATAAATATTTTTCATCGTAATCATTCCACGTTTTAAGAAATTTCAAAAGATTTCCCCTCTTTTTCAAAACTGATAACTGCTTTTGTAATTAATTCTGGAAAATAAAATTTTCCCTTTCTAAAATTGAGTAATTTAGCTGCAAATTCTAAAAATTCTATTATTTTAAGACAAGGGGGAAAAAAAGGTTTAAATATCATACATAACTGGAACACTTGAACACATTCTCCTTAAATCCACAAAATGAATAAAATTTAAATCTAGAAAAGTTATATTGGGAAAAGACAGCCTATTAGCAGCTCTGAAATCAATTGTGATATTTCTTTTTGGTTTTCCAAACATAGGATTATAAGGAACATGGGTCGGTGACTTTTTTCCCGAGTTGTAGCCAATACAAACATGCTGTTGACACCCATCGGCCCAACAGTAAGTACAACATAAGACCTCTGTAAACAGCATCCTGGGTCCCGAAAACCAATTCATCACCCAAAGATCAACAGTACGCATATAAATAACATTCTTACACCTCTAGAGGCCCTTTTTTTCTGCTTCAATCTATATGGCGAGACCCATATGGTTAAAAAGATGTCGAGGTAAAATGTCTTGTGATTGAAAAAAATCATCTTTTAGTGTTTTCTTCGTCCATTGGCAAATTCCGAATTTTCTTCAATATAGTAAAATGGTTTGAAAATCTAGCCAACAATATAAAATAAAAGGATTGCTGCAAAATTGACGACATTTGAAAACACGCTATCAGTGTTTATAATATCATCAATCGGTATATGCCATGATATTTAAGAGCAGCATAATTTATTTATAATATTAGCTGTTCTAGTTAATTAATGAACTTTTAAAATAAGACTCATCCTGTGACGGGTCCTAGAGGGGTTTTGCTAATCCTCTTGGGGGAAAATACTTTTTAACAATATTTTGAGTTCAAAACCACCTTCCGTTGAGAGAATTTGATTTAATGCTAATTTGAGAGCTATTTAAATTCTAACAATGGGAGTGTTAGAGTTAGTCGTTGGGCTGCTATTAAAGAGAGATTAGCTAAGTGACTTTGGAAATCTTTGTTCTTGAAAAGAAGCTTTAGATTGAGACATCCAGTTGACCCTGGCAGAGGATAGTTACATGGGATCAAATGCAGTTAAGTGCATAATTATTTGTCTTGGGAATTTAGGATAGCAATTACATAATACTGCTCCATTGGCTGATAACTCTATTCTTGGTATTAAATTAACAGATCAAATAAACTTAGTTATCTTTATAACAATGGCTGCTCATTCGGTGTCCCAAACTTCACTAGCGAGCGTAGGGTCACGAGAATCAATTACGAGGCAGCTTGCATAGAATTTAATGGGGGCTTAAGTTGAATTTAGTGTAAGAAAACACATTCACAAAAATTTAAAATATTTTTAAAGTGATGGCCCACACTCTCTTATTATTTTCTAAATAATTTTGAGCGAATATTGAACAAATGCGTTTTTTCCAATGATTCGCTAGAAAAAAAGAATTCTGCTACAAAGAAAAAGCGAATAAATATAATGATCTGTCAGAATTGTCCATGATGTCATGTAAAGAAATATACATCAAATCCATGCAAAGCGGTACATTTTTCTGCCCTCCATTAAGAAAGAGACGAAGATTTATTTATTCATTGCGTAAAAATGAATTTGCATGAAATCCACCAATTCATAATTTTTCTCCCCATTCTTTTTCGAAAAGAAAGTGAAACATTCATTCCGCATAGCGTATAAATTTCGTGTCTCGAAGTTCAATGAGTTTCTAGATAGAAAGATTTAATAAAAAAAAGTCGGAAATGTGTGTGTGTGGGTGCATTTCTCAGTACTATTTTTAAAAATTCCTCCAAAATTGGCTTATTAGTTTACTCACACCAAATGGAAATCAGACTTTATTGAAAAACTTAATGCTCTCAGTTAGTGTTAAGAATCGCAATACTACTAAAACTGTTTAAACTTTTATTTGAACAAAAATATAAAGTAAATTTTGAAAAATTAGCTTTGAAATATTCACCATCATCACTCATAAAAGTTGGTTCCATTGGAGTAAGTCTGAAATGAAAAACATCTACTGAAAAAGAGAGTCAAAATGATTTGTTCCTGCTTGCTACTCTGGAAGGTCAGGTAGCCACCAGGATGAACTTTATGATATCACTGATATCCAGGTAGCCTTATCTTTACATTTATTTGGTAACACAGTTACATAGAAGTCAGGTAGGCTGTAAAATTGATGGCTTTTGCATTTCTTTTGCAATGCCATGCACCCATTTGTGTTTGAAATCTTGTTGTTTTTTATTGAATAAGCCAGAAATAATTATAATACTTTTCTCTCAATTTAGTTTTTTGATATACTTAAAAGAACGAAAGGCGTCATAAAAGGCTTTGTAAGTAACTTTTTTCTGTAGACTACTGGACAGCAATTAATATTATTATTTTGTGGGATATTATGTAATATATTAGGTTGGGGAAAAAGAAATCCATTATTTTTTCGGTAGATGGCTGTAGTGTCGATATCTCGTGAAGTATCGATTAAACTATTTCAAATTTCGGCTCGTTATCAAGATCACATTTCACACTAAAAATTATATTGCTTTTTTTTTTTTTTGTTTGGTCGGTTCAGATGTAAATGTTACAGGGTGTTAAAAATGGAAGTCAACAAAGAGAAAATTTGGTACATTTTACAGTTTTTCTTCCATACTAGCGAAAATGCAAGCCAGGCGGCTGAAATTGTGAACGGTGTTTATGGTGCCGATACTGTAACAGTTACTTACGTGCAATTTTGGTTTAATCGATTCTGTTCAGGTATTTTTGATATTAAAGATGCACCTTCCCCCAGGCAGGCCCGTCGTCTAAAATATCGGTAATAATCGAAGTTGACCGGCATGTTAGTAGTCGTAGCATCGCCCAGGAGCTGAAGATTGACCATGAAACAGTTTTAAACCATTTGCGCCAAGTTGGATTCAAAAAGAAGCTCCATGTTTGGGGGCCACACCAATTAACACCAAAAAACATGATGGATTCAATTTCCATCTGCGACAAATGGAATGAAATCGATCCATTTCTTAAACACATGGTGACTCGGAATGAGAAATGGGTCACTTACTACAATATTGTACGAAACCGATCGTGGTCAAAGTGAGGTGAAGCAGCTCAAACGGTGACCAAACCAGGACTAACGGGCAGGAAGGCTCTACTGTGTATTTGGTGTGACTGAAAAGGAATCATTTATTAGGGGTTGCTACTGTATGGCCAAACACTAAATTCAGAATTCTGACCAGAAATGGCCAGAATTGGCCAACAGAAGAAGTGTTGTGTTCCATCAGGACAACGCCACGCCACACACGCTCGCCAGAAACTCTGGGAGCTTGGTTGGGAAGTTGTAATGCATCCTCCATATAGTCCGGACCTTACACTAAACCAGAGGCTCCCAAACTTTTTTTGTCTCATAGACCCCTTGCCATGTTTTTCGGTTTCAGGTAGACCCCTGCTTACCTAATATTGAATTCTTTCAAATTTATCAACTTAAAGGTCTTTTAGCAGCTGGTACTTGTATTTACTTTTAAAAAATTAAATTTCTAACTGTAGGGAAATATAGCATTTAAAACTTAAGAAGCACACATTAATAAATTAAATTAAAATTAAATTGATACATAAAATAGCTGAACAACAAACAAATTGTTTTAAGGAGAGGAAGGAATCTGGTGCTTCAATAACAAATTTTCAACATGTACTATCAATCTAATCAGCTTTAAACCTAAATCTCCTTTGTTAGTAAGTCTTTGATATAGGCAAATTCACTGAAACTCCCTCTAACTAGGAAAAACAATTATAAAATTTCTCACGATATTCCATAATTCGCAACAAATAACAGGTATGTCTTTTTAAAGCAAAAATTGCTGACGTCCGTTTCTAAACTTTTTTTAAGATCTTCGTTAGGGCTTACCCTGATCATCTTCTATTATAATATGACTTTTTTTTCAATGTGACTGTATGAATTCATTGTCTATTGTGGTATTACTACAAAAAAGGCAATCCCAAACCTAGTTTCAAAATATGAATAAAAGACATTTAAATGTTGAACGTAGGGTAAAATGTCTTGAAAGATTACTTGTGACAAATTGAGAAAATTTACGATGTCCAATATTATATTTCTTTAACTTAATTCTTGAAAAAGATGTTGAAATGGTCCTTGTCTTAATAAAACTTATGCTGTCACCTAGTAATCACAAATTTAGTAACACTAAATTTGCTAAATAAATCAGTTAAATTGGTAGAATCTGGTTTCGAATAGATCAATTTTTTTAAAAAAAATTAAAGTCACAATCTGGTTTAATGAGAGCAAATATCATAGGCCCCCATTTATGCTTCATGGACCCCCAAATTATTTTTTTGCTGGCGTGGAACCCTTGCAGGTCGTCATAGACACCTGGGGGACTATATAGACCACTTTGGGAATCACTGCACTAAACGATTACCAGCTTTTTCTCACATTGCAAAACTTGCTGAGTGATAAGAAATTGGAATCAAGAGAACATTGTGAAAATCGATTACTAGAGTTTCTTACCAATAAAGGCCAAGAATTCTATGAGAGAGGCAATATGAAGCTACCTTTAAAGTGGCAAAAAATTATACAAAAAGCGGTGCATATTTGAGCCAACTCGGACAATTGGAAGCATGTTAAATAAAGTCTTGATTTTCATGCAAAAATAATGGATTTCTTTTACTCCAACCTAACATAAAAAAGAAAACGACTCCCTCATCACGACATCTTCAAACCTTTAGATCTAAAGATATGAAATTTGCTATGTTTGCTTCTTTTGAGTTGAGATCCACCAAGAACGGGTTTAAGGAAATTGACTTCCTAACGCAGGGATGGTGAACCATTGGCACGCGGCACAATATTTTGGTCACGCCACCGATCAAAACAGTTTGCATTTTAGTTTAGAAACTATATTATTACAAGGAACTTGGAAAAACTATTTAAAAGATTAAGACATTCATGAGAAACCAGACAAAGAAATAGGTATTGAAGAATTTATTTCCCTAATTGATTCTTCAATCAAGGAATTTTCAGCGAGATTTCCTCAGTTTAAAGAATTATCAGAAACGCTCAAGTTTATTATGTACCTGGATGAGACATCATTTGATAAGCTGAATTTACCCCAATTTGACTGGTTGGAAATTAGAAGAATTTTTTCGAAATGCAAGTTAGTGGTTTCTAGTCTAGTTCAATATGGATTCAAAAACGTATTGAAACAAGGAAAAAGTTGTAATTGATTGAAATAGAAAGATTAACAAGCAATAAAAGTAAAACTCTAGTATCTTGCTCTTTCTTCCATATATTGAATAAGGCACGTCGAGTAATAACATCGGCCAACGCTGAAAAAAAAAATCATCACTTTGGTAGTAGCAGCTAAACTTGGTATTAAATTAAAGGTCTGTATCTTCTCTATGGGACTTAAGTGTTTCTGTGATTAATCCGTGTCAATCGCAAAAGTTCTACTCCAATAAACACGAAAAACCGACATATGTTAATAGGAGTTACATGCTGTGCTAAATGTTATGTTTTTACAATTTTTAATCAAACGTCAACCTAATCTGAAAGTCAAATCAAGAAGTTACTTACCCATGGCATGTATTTAAAAAACCCGCTTAAATCTGCAAAATCTTTTTCAGACGAAACGATTGAACTTCTTACTAGAAAATGACGCTCGCAAGTGTTTCTTGCAGCAAAAATAAACCCGATATAAACCACTGATTGTAGAATATTTCCATTCGCGTACTGACGAAAACTGGCTAGCCACATGGCTAGGCAACCTAAGAGGACCATAAATAGTGTTTTTTTTTATTTCGCGCAATTTCATTTTTGAACTTTCCGAGCGCTAGATTGGGAAAACTGCTCACTGTGCGACGTTAATATTCACTCACTCCCTCTCTCTTTCTACTATAGGCAGAGAATTTTATTTATATAAAAAATGTTTAACTTAATAAAAGAGAGTTCTTACTTTTTACAAAATTTGAAAAAAAAGATATTTTTAATTCCATTCCATAAAAACAAAATTTGCAAAATACTTCATTCATTAAAATGCAGTCGAGCCTCCATATTGCGAATTTTTCTACATAGGGAACTTTTTCCTGGAACCAAGAATATTTCTCGATTTTCTTCGTAAAATAACCTTCCAATGGCGAAGTGCATTTTATATGTAACGAACTTTTTCTTGTGATTCAATTTTTTTTCTCCCTATTTTTAAAGTATTTCTGGACATTTCAAGTTATTTTCTCTTTTAACACATTTTATGCAATGTCGTAACATACACCCCCTACATCGCAGGGGGCAGGGTTTTAGGGGGACCAAAGCCTGATTGCCGCCAAGAACTTGCCCTTCGTAAAATCCAACTTGGGAGCGGGCAAAACCTGACATTGCAGGGGAGCCCAAATGTTCTCAGCTACGCCTCTGATTTTACGGCAGTTATAAATCTTGTACTGGTTTTATAAGGAGCAATAGAATTCTAGGCATTTCATCCAAGAAGCGCAACCCTTAACCTCCATTATCCAATTCACTGGAGACATCTCCGATACCCTCTTTCACCCACAGTGGAGTCTCGTGTCCTTGAACTAGTCTCCGTTCATTTATATTGTTGATCAGTAGTACTGGTAACTTCGTTCCCTGTAGCTCAAAAACTTCAAAACGTAAGTGCTTGAAAAAATTTAATTCTTTAGGAAGCGGAGAAAGGTGTTATGAAACTTTTCTTGCAATTTTTTCTTTCTTTTTTTATAGGTAAGGTATATAAAATAAATGTATATTAATTTGCAAAAAGGTGTGAATAATTACTTTTCTAAATTTATACTGGTTATGAATTTAAAATTTTTTTATGTGGTTTATAAATAAAATTGAAAGGTGAACCTCTTTTTTACGAATTTTCCATATAACGAACTTTTTTCCGGAATTTAACGACTTCATCGCATAGAAGTCCGATTACATTTTAGTTCTGATTTCTTTGAAGATGTTTTGAATACCTGTTTCCGAAAGGATGAGTTCAACACAATAACTACATATTTTAATAAACGTTATTTAAGTTGGCAGACATTCAGTGAACTAAATTCCAGGAAACTTTCATTTCGTTTGTTAACTATATTAAATTACAAATAAACTTAAAAACATAAGGCTCAGTTCTTCGTCTTAAAACTCCTTTTAATGGAATGAGTTGAAATAATTCATTGCTTCCTCTGACAGTAAACTGAACGAAAAGCACTTCCTTTTTTCAAACCACGACGATAACTACAAAATTTTGACACAGTTAAGAATACTTCCTTTTTTTCTAGGAGTCCACGTAAAAAACTTTCTTAGAGAAGAAAAAGATTCCTTCTTTTTCTAAGAGTCTAGTCCTAAACAATTATTTCTCCACTTAGTTCCTGGAAGAATAAAGACGCTTAAATGGGAAATATATCTCAGAAGGAAAAATTGCCGTTCTTTTCAGCGCAGGAAAAAAGAATTAGACAAATTCCTCTTTATCTCTGCCACACACTCTTTTAATTGCTTATTTTATTTTTTCGATCCCCCTTTCTTTTACTTTACCGAGGACTTAACAATTGCATTAGGGTTAAGCGAATGGTTTGGTTTAGAAATAATGCAGTGTCTGAAGAATTCCATTTTAAGGGAGAGTTGCTTGTATTTTTGTTCACATCATACTCCATTATCTTCAGAAACTCTATTGAGGTATTTAAATTAGTTAAATTTTGAAATAAGATGTTAAAAATATTCTAAATAATGCGCAATAAATAGTAGAATATTCTGTAATAAAATGGTTGCCGAACACTTTGATAATACTAATAAATTATTTTTTTAATGAGTTTTTCTTAAAAATTAAAAAGATTTAATTTTGACTGAAAAAATAATTCTAATTTTATTCGGATTATTTTTGCATGTGTCAAACTAATTCTTAATGATAACTCAAAATTATGCGCAAATTTAACTATTTCAAGACCAAGACTTATCTGAAAAGATTCTTTTAAGTATGAAGTAGTTTAAAAACTACATTTGCGTTAAATTTCTTTTTAACACCTTTTTGTTAGCTTCACTTGTATGTAACGGAATCTTTGAACTTATTTTATCCATTTTAAGAGATCAGATTAATGTGATATTTTGCTCACTTGTCCCGGACCCCGATGGCAACACAATAACTTTATCATTTTCTTCTTAATTGTCCTGATCATGATCATCAGGATTAATGATTTCCCATTTTCAGATATCATCCCGCATCTGGCAACTAATTTCAGCTCCTATTTCCAGAATTGGCGCCTAAAAGACGAAGAAACAACTTAGTTCGATTAACTATAAAAGGGTAATTTTTAGCTTTTTTTAAACTTTAATTTTTTATAGCTAAGAAAAGTTATTGAAATAAATACAAGCGGTAAACTAATCAAACTTTACAAAAGGGAATTAAATTACGTACTAGAAATGAAATAAAATGAATAATTTTGATATAGATAGCATTGTATTGTATTATTGTATGTATTGTTTTTTCTTTAAAAAGCTGCTAAATTAAAGTACACATTTTGAAAAGAAAAATTAGTTAAAATGCCAAGACGGGTGTATGAATTGAAGAACATGGTATTTTTTGCTTTTCCCTAGTATTATTGTCAGGAATTCGTAGTCCGAAGGTCGTGGGTTCGAGTCTTGTTGCCACTGAAGACCCGTCGCATAGAGGAGTTTGACGTACGTTAAATATGTGGAGGTCCAGAGTCCTTCAGATGGCATGGTGTGGTAGTTTGGAGAGAAAAATTGCCTCAAGTCTCATTTTCTTTACGATATTGAATCATCACTGCCGCTATTTCTGTTTACTCTTTTCGTGATATATACGTCATTTTACATTTTTTGGTGTTTTTATTTATTTGCAAGATATATTTTCTTTGAGATTATTGATAAAATATGAAAATAAATTAATAGTTTATATTTGTTTTTTTCTTTGAAATAAAATATCTTTCTTACATTTCTATTTTTTCAGGATATTTAGTTAACATGTTTTCTCATCGACTTTGATGTTTAGGGTTAACAAAATACTATTGTAAGTAACCAAATATTATCAGTTAGCAGAAAATTTCATCTTTTCCCCCGTACGAAAAGAGTTGTCAAATGCCATAAAAAATCAACAGAATCTTTAATTAAAACCTTTCTTTAATTCAATATAGTGATATATAATTCATAACTGTTTATGAGATTTCCTCTTTTTTTAGTAACTTCATTACGTAGTTAAAATTTTATTTTGTTCGATTAATTTTTTTTATTTTTACCCAGAGAATTATTATTCATTCGGTAAGTTGCTTATGGAGTCTCAGGGGTGTTAACTTTGTCTCGAGAGCTGAAAATATAAACAAATTTTAAATAAATATAATTATTTGATATTAAAATTAAATAATTCGAATCTTTTACTCATTTAAAGGAATGAGGCTTCAAAAATGTGTAAAATGTTTTAAATGTGCAATCTTCATTTTAAAAATTATAGGCATATGAAAATAAGAAACATTTTTGTAAGAAAGTGTTAAGTTTTATGTCGCGCAGGATATTTTATAAAGTAGTAGCTCTAATTACCAGCAATAAGTTGATTTATAACGATAAATGTATCCTTATTGCTCTGTTACTATTTTTATATAAACAGAGTAATAAGTTTTATTTTTAAAAAAAATAAAAAATTACATTAAAATTCTTTTTTAAATTTCAATATTTTTAAAATATTTTGAAATAAAAAAAAGATATGTAATACTAAAATTAGGTAGGGTTTATAAAAAGTATGATACATTTTATAATTCTACAAAGCTTTATACGTCGAAGGAAATGCATGCGCAACGTAAAATTTACTTAATATTTATTACAGAAATGTTCCTTATTTTCATATGCTTATAATTTTTCAACTATGATTATATTTTAAACATTTTGTACTCTTTTGAAACCTAATTCCCTTATAAATCATGTGTACAAGATTCAAATTACCATCTGGCATATAACGCACACTTTGAACACAACAAGTGGCCGCGATAGCCCGGTGGTCAAGGTATCGGATCGTGGCTGGCTTGTCGCGAGTTCGAGCCCAGTACCACTAAAGACCCAGCGTGTAGGGAAGTGATGCACGTTAAATCTGTCGAGAACTCAAACGCCCTTCCATGGTGTGATAGCTAGGAGAGGCAGTTCCAGCTCAGGTGTCGTTCTCGTCACTTGACCATGGTTCAAAATTACGAGATCCGTTGCCAAAAGCCCTCGTGTAGCTGAACAGTGCGACGTTAATATTTACTCACTTGAACACAAAAAATAGGATCGAAATTTACGGGTGCACGCTATACGCCGGGAACAAAAATTAAAGCTTCAAAAATAATAAGAAGAAAAGAAAAAGAAAAGAGAGATCATGCAAAAATTTTTTGACTTCTACTTGGATCGGAACACTGTTTACTTGAAAGAAATGACATACCTCTAATGAACGTGATGGGAGGCCAGGAATTATCCCTTGCTTTAGAAATTGTTCCTTGCTTTCTAGAAATTTTTATACGAGTCCCCCTTGACCGGATGTGGTGCAATTCCTTCGGTGGGGAGTGTCAAAGTATTCCCGCGCTTTTCTGAGTTCAGTGAACGCATAAATTCCAATCGGATGCGGAATTCAAGGGACGGCAAATTTTGGATTGATGGGATTCAGAATAAAAAGGAACGCACCCGAATTTTTAGAAAAGGCTCTCTCCCAAAATTACAGCACTCAGACGAACCAAGCATAGCTAAAATCGCCACCGGGACTGCCCGGAGCCACCATGCACTCCTCTCCTCAAAGCTAAATTTCGTTCATTAATTTTTTTGTAAAACTTAAATTTTTACTTGTGCATCAAAAAATTTAACTGTATCTTAAACGTAACGAGTCATTAATTAAGAAGCTTTTATTTTATTTAACATTGATCATGATGGGATTTACGAATACCAAACCTGGGTTACTTTAACCAATTAATAACGATAGGCTTCGCATCAAACCTAAAGGGATGTAATTCTAGAAATATATTATTTTTTCAAAAACCTGTGGGATAATACCTTGATTGTGGGATAATACCTTGATTGTGGGATAATACCTTGATTGTGGGATAATACCTTGATTTGTGGGATAATACCTTGATTGTGGGATAATACCTTGATTGTGGGATAATACCTTGATTGTGGGATAATACCTTGATTTGTGGGATAATACCTTGATTGTGGGATAATACCTTGATTGTGGGATGATACCTTGATTGTGGGATAATACCTTGATTTGTGGGATAATACCTTGATTGTGGGATAATACCTTGATTGTGGGATAATACCTTGATTGTGGGATAATACCTTGATTGTGGGATAATACCTTGATTGTGGGATAATACCTTGATTGTGGGATAATACCTTGATTGTGGAATGATACCTTGATTGTGGGATAATACCTACACATACATTTGAGGTTCCTTCGTAAGAAAGGGGGTGCGCGTTATCCGGCGAACGTACCTAAAAACCAAAAAATGGGATTTGAAGTGTAGGTACGCATTATACGCCAAATTTTGCGGTGTTTAATTTTAATTTCAAAGAATTATATCTATTTGAAAATTGTTTATATTTTCAGCCCTCGAGACAAAATTAACACTCCTGAGATCCCTTATTAAAATATGATAGGAGGTAATAAGAGCTGCAATTTAATAATATTCTAGGAAGAAGTTTGGAAGAAGTGATTGATTTTTTGAATAGTATTATTTATTAAAAATTATCACCGATCAACGTTGTTGCTGTTAAGCTAACTGAGCTTTCAATACGGCTTAGCTTAGTATATCACAGTTGTTTTGTAGAAATTTTCACATTATTAACATTTCCTATTTCACATTTTTAAATATTCTATTTTCCTGAGTCTTGCCGGGTTTTTTTTATCTGTATTAAGTTTAGAGCCTCGTTTCTTTATTTAATTCTGGCTGCCTTAGTTCTTAGTTCGTTTTTATGAGTTTTTGGCGTCTTTTTATATAATTTCTGCAAAATGGATTACTAAATTCTATCTTGATTCCATATACTAATACTTATTTCTTGCACATTTTATATTTTTGTTATTTTTTTAACATTTCTATGCTATTATTGCGTATTTTATTTATATTTTATGCTTATTTCAAATGTGTATATTTCTTTATATAAAATTTTCTCGTTTGATATTAGATTGTGTTAATATTTTTACAATCTACGTGTTGAATTCAATAACTTCATAATGACAGAAAGAGAATAGTGGGAATAGATTCAAAATTGTTCAGAGAAACACATGTTTTCAAAAATTAAAAATTTCGGAGCTTTTGTGAAGTTTTACTGTAGTGTTTTTCCAAACCTGTATGCATTCCCCTCCACTAAGGAGACATGGATTAACGCAATTGAAAAAAAAAGAGGCACAAACTATTTACCCAAAATATTTTTATTTCTAAAGCAACTGGCAACACAGAGACAACTATTCTTATATCATACAGAGAGCCAAAAGCTATAAAAATGCTACAATTTACACAGGAAAGTCTGGAGTACAAATAAGAATTATACAGAGAGAGAAATGTAAAGGATAAAAGTTATATAAAAACAAAATCATGCATGCAATCTTTTGAAAGGTCTCTAGCCTCCTAGTATCTTGAAAAAACACTGTTCTGAGAGAGCGTTTTGCAGACAAGGAGATGCCTAGGGTTCATAACCGCAACATTGCAACTTATAGGGCAGACAGGACTATCAACTGTTTGGAATATGTGAAGGTGTGCATATAAATTGCCATGAATTATAACTAAACGAAAGTCAGCTACAGCACTGCTTCTTGGCTAGTTTGGGAGATAATAGATGTCACTCTCCCAGAGTACTCAAAATATAGTTTTCACAACACATAGCGAATATACAGGGTGTCCCCGGGTACCCTGTAAAAACTTGGAGGGGAGGTAGAAAACATCGTGAAGAGCCATAATTACTACATAGGAAAGCATGGGCTGAAGGTGATAGGTGGTGCTGCACTCGAGCTCGCAAGGTCGGCAAAAATGTGGTTTCCTCATATCAGACACAGACAGCGTGTGATGAACATGAATCGTTATACGAAAGTGAAGTTAGTGGATATCGACATCATCTACCGAATAGCCAACGGAAATGGACGGACTGCTGCTCGGTTGTTTGGGGAAAGATATCCAACGAGGCGGCAACCGAATCATCAAACATTCGCTAGAGGGCATCAGAACCTGGCGGAACATGGATCTTTCAGAGCCACGATTGAAAGTACTGGGTGGCCGCGAACAGCACGAACACCCATATTTGAAGAGGGTGTGTTGCATGCTGTGAACCCAAATCCTGGTTCCGGTATACGGGTGCTTGCCGTTGCAACGCCCGGTATTTTCGAACATGTCCGCCATTCTATGTTGCACCGGTATCGTGCATGCATACATGCCAATGGCCACTATTTCGAACACCTTCTGTGATGCTTTTATGTCATACTTTTTATTTATTATTTTTGTGTGTGTGTGCAATAAAGCAGAGGTCGCCAAAGTGGTGGTCCGTGAGAAAATTTCGCTGGTACCCAGAAAGATGTGGAATATACTTACTCATCACGTTAAATTATGTTTTAAGATGCATTGAAACATAATTCAATATTCATTACAATACATGAAAAGTTATAGAAACGCTACTTCATAGAATAACGCCATTTCATAGGAATGTATAATGCTAAAAGTTTGATATACTTAAACCATTTTTTTAATTGTTTTGTCTTTACAGTTTTTATTTATTTTATTATGGTTTATTAATAAAGCTTACATAATTTGGTTACAACTAATAGTTTCGTTTTATTAACTAGGTACATTTTATGTGACCTTGGATCGCAATTTTGTTCTTATAAATATATTTAACCCTTAAAAAATCTTATTAGTGGTCCGCGGGATTTAAATTATGAATTTATTGGTCCATGAGGTCAAAGAGTTTGGCGACCGCTGCAATAAAGCGTTGTGACTTTACTGTCTTTGTGTGTCTCTTTATCTCGTTAGGGTTATCTTACCACCCGTGCTTTCCTATGTAATTATGGCTCCTCCGGATGTTCTCTACCACCACTAAAAGTTTGTAGGCTGCATTTGGAGACACCCTCCATATATACTGCAACAATACAACACGTAATTTTTTCTACCTATCTCCCTCTAATTTCCGTACAATTATATTAATGGAATACCAATTATTCCCATTCAACATATAAATTTTGGAAATCGCTGTTTTACACACAGTACATATTCGTTTGCTTATAAAATCCACTTTTCCACGCACTTAAATTATTATTTCCTTCAATTAAATTTAGCGAGATTATTGTTTTCTTCCAAGGTAATGTTTGGATTTATAGCTGTTTGCTTTTCATGTAGTATTAAAATTATAGTGATTTATTTATTTTTATATTTATTATGTAAATAAATCAGCGAGAGCCATTGGAATTAGTATGCTTTAATCATTGTGTTAGTCTTTCTCTCTCTCTCTTAAGTTATTGTAATTATATATATATATGATATTCACACAGAAAGTTCACATTTATGAAATTTTTAATGTGTAATGATTGTTTATATATCAATATCATTAATACTCTATTTTATTACATATTTCGTGTATGTGTGACTTCCTTTAATGTAATTTGATTATACATTTTGAAGTAACACGAGATCTACTGATAGTGAACGTAATTTTGAACCAATCAGATTGAGAATTGAAGTTCTAATGTACAATCACAAAAATTTCCTATGGTGAAAGACAAAATGTCATTCAACTATATGTTTCATTTTTGTTGTGATTTCTTTTTGATTCTGTGTCTTAAAAAAACATATCACATTACTCAGTTAAGATTATTTACTTGTCAATAACGAATTGTCTAATTAGGTAATCAGAAAGTATTTTTTCCCCTTTTTCATTAAAATTTTTTCCTATATATTTCTTATCCTATAATTCTTACCCTATCCTTATTTTCTCTTTATAGTATAATTATAATTTTCGAGAACGGTTATCATAGAATATATTTGATTTTTTTTACTTAGGTAGCGGTATCATCTACATAAACAGATGCGATCTCCAGACTGAAGAGATCGTTTTGGTGTAGTGGTATGTTGCGTGCTTACGGAACGGAAGGTCGCGGGATCTGTCCTCTGGATAAACGCGCCACTTCATTTAAATACCTATACAAATTCATATAACAAGGAGATTATCGAGTTCACACAAAATGTCTTAGAACCTACTTTTTATGAAACTATTTTTTTCTACAACTACTTAAACCGTAAGAGAATTATAATACCTTATCATTTATAATATTTTTTTTCAACCAGCTCAATACATTTTCAAATATACTTGGTCGAAGAAAGAAAAATATTATCAGCAAAATCCAAAATCTTTCTCCCAAAAAAAGTTGATTTATGCAAATCCATCTTTTTCTCACATCTCTCTTTCCCTTAAATCTCAGAATATAAGAATAATAAAAATATTTCTGGCATTTTCAGAAAACTATTCCTATATAAATCAAAACTCAACATGTTCGGTTGCTAGAATATCTGACGCTTTCAAAAATATGCATTTAATTTGAAAGTAAAGTACCCCCTTTTTTTTCTCCTTATGCTAATAAGACTCCATTTCAAGATATATAAAGAACATAGAAGAATATTTCCATTAAAAAAAATGACTGGAAAGTTCTGGAAGAAACACTGCTGATATTATTTTGCACGTGACTTTTTTACTCAAAAAAAGGAAGTTTTTTTTTTAAAAAAAAAAGAACCCTTTACATTATTTTTACTTAGAAGTTTCTTTTAAATGGAGATGTTTGTTGTGGAGAGCACTTAAGCCTTACAAAATGTTTGAAGCACTTTGGGAAAGGTGAAAAACTAAGGGGAGGAGGCACTCGAAGTTTGGCGTCGAGTTTTTCGAAAGCTTGATCAATAATGTTGAGATCAATTCTTAGGGAGTAGTCTATCGTTGCTGTAATTTCTCTCTAGTGATTTGAAAAGAAATATGTTCCTTTTAGTGGAGAAATGGCGAATATTATCCTTATATATTAATGAATGTAAAATTTCTCTTATATAAGTTGATGGCCGAAATTTCATGCCTTAAGATTTTTTAAAGAAGTGTTTTGTTAGAGAGAGAGAGAATTTGAAAGCTAAATTTGATTAATTCTTAATGTATCCGACTACGTTCTGAACCGTGATTTTAAAAAAGCACATAAATGGATTATTTCCATGATATTTAGTGTCACTTAGATTAGAATACATGTATAAAACTGTTTTAAGGACATTTTGACAAAAAAATTATTTAAATACTTTATTTTGGCAAAAATTAACTTAGAATAACCTTTTTTCAAACGTTCTCCTTTCATAAAAAATGCTTCTAAAATAATAATATTTTTCTTATATAAAGTAAAGACTTCTGTCTCCAGAGATACTGAACTGCTTTTTCTTTTGAAAAATTCACATTATTTTCAGAGTTACCACCAATTGAAATAATTATCGGCGTTTTTTTTCTTCAAATTTCTCCCTTCTGTTTTCGTAAGACATGGATAAACCCACTTCTAAGTCATATATTTCAAAAATTCTAGTTGAGCCTCTGTACAGAGGTCTGAGCTATATACAGGCAAAATATTATTATAATAGAAGCTTTTTTCACAAAAGGAGAATATTTTGAAAATTGGTCATTCTATATTCATTTTTTGTCAAAATATTGCACTTAAATAATTTTTATTGCAATAATATTCTTAAAACAATTTTATATACATTTTCTAATCTAAGTGAAACTAAATATCATAAATATTATCCATTTATACACTTTTGAAAAATCACGGTTCCGAACATAGTCGGATACCTTAATGGTTAAGATCTCATTAAATTAAAAGAACTAAACTTCAAATGAGCTTAAAATGTTACTTATTTTGTAGTTAATTTCTTATGAAAATCTAATTTTCCTTAATTATAAGCTGTAATTTTTCGTCTTCTTAAACTACTGTTATAATTTATCTATTGATTTCCACAGAGTAAGAATTAACCCCTTAACTGGTTTGCCCGTAAACCGTACGGGTTACTGAAAGTGGGCCACAACTGGTATGCCCGTACGCTGTACGGACACTGATATTGTCTTCTTTCTATGTTTGATTTGCACGTATTTTTAACACTTGTAGTGAGATTATTAGTGCTAGTGCGTTTTTAGGAGAGGCAGTTTGTCCATGGAACTAATGTACTTCTCATCCGGGATTTTCTTTAAGGTGAAGGCGGAAATTTTTCATTGAAGGCAGGAATTAAGATTCTTGAAAGCATTCGGTAAAGAACAGGATTTGGCAAGGCAATGTGTAATTTGTTGTTTGAAAAGAAAGTGTACTTATAAAAACCAAACATTTAAGGTTTTTTGAGTTCTACAATTATAAAATGAAAAATAGTGTGAAACTTTTAAATTGAAAATTAAAATAAAATTCTTCCATTTTCGCATTCTGTCAAGAATTGCCCTTAGTTATATGCAATAAAAAAATGTAACCTTTTTTTAAACATTTTGAGCAAAATAAAAGAGTTAAAGGGTTAATGAATGTAAAATTTCCTTTAGGTAAGTTGTGATGGCTGAAATTTCATACCTTAAGATTTTTTAAAGACCCGTTTTGTTTGAATTTTGTGTGAAAGCTATATTTCATTCATTGTTAATCGTTAAGATCCCATTAAATTAATAGAATTAATCTTAAAATGATACTCATTTTATAGTTAAATTTTATTATGAAAATTTAATTTTACTAGTCTTTTACAAGCTTTCATTTTAGTGTTCTTAAACTACGGTTAAAATTTACTTATTGGTTTCCTCAGTCAGAACTAAATAAAGTCACTGAACTTGTTTTGTTGATCATAAACATAAAAACTGTTGCAAGACTTTTATTTAGACGGAACTTGGAAAATTTTTTCTGTCTGTAAACAACTCATTACTAAAAGTGAATACGATTTACAGAAGTGTTTCATCTCATCAGTTTGTTTCAAAGGATATATTGATCAAAGGTAATAGGGTTTTGCAACGTTTGAAACAAATTTGTAATCAGCAGATTGAGTTTGTTACCTAGGAAACCAATTTTCCACACGCCTGTCCTTGATAGTTTGATTATATTTATAAATTTCTTCGTTAAATGAGTATTCTTCGAACGTTTAATGAGCACAATTGTATAAATTTTGCTTAATCGACGTAATAGTTTTGATTCTTCTCTTGATGAACTCGAATTCTTAACTATCGAATTTAAATGACTGTTTCACAAAAAAGAATTACTTAAGAACAAAGTGCGTTCTATTTTTTTATACTGATTTTACATGTATAAAATGGATAGTTACATTGCTTACTAATTAATAAACAAATATATTTTGTTAATATTATTATTTTCTTTACTAATATGTAATTTTTAATTTCATTAATTTCAAATTTAAAAGATATTGAATTCATAAAATGGTGGAATAGTTTTCGGTATTTGAAAATTTTCGTTCATAGGTTCTGAATCTTCCTATTTTTACATTTGATAATTAAAGAAAAATATACAGTAAAATTTCTGTAACCCGTGGAAAGGCAACAAACCAGTTATTACATAAGTAAACATTAAAACAGAAATTAAGTAAACATTTAAAGCAGCTCCATTTTCACGTTCTTTTCCTTTATTATTTTTTGTACACAAATAAAAAACTGTTGCCTCTCTTGACAAGACATATTTATTTTTAAACATCACTATCATAAAAAATAAATAAAATATGCCTGAAGGCGTCACTGTTTGGCATTACTTCAGACTGCGTGTGGAATTCAAGCATGCAACACCAGTAAACGTATAGATCTAGACCTATAGTGTATACATTTTGGTATATTATTTTCTTATTCGGTTTTAGAAAATACACTCATTTACAATAAAATTAAAGCACCAAGTAAGCACTGGATTGAAATGAAATATTTGGTACAAATTTCTATCGATGAATTTCATATAGGATATCCATTGTGTATGGAAGCCCATGGAAACATAGAATTCTCTCCGTATGCCACTGGGATATTAACGTTCCACTTATAACCATCAATATGGAGCAGCTATCGTAGGCAGCCCCCCATGCAGTCTTTTGCAGTGGGGAAATGGTATCACTTTATAGCGACGATGGTACTACAAGGTCACTTTTAGGCTTAGGAATGCTTGGCAAGTGCTTAGGGTGCAAAAGATTTGGGGGCGCAAAACATTGGAGGGCGAAAAAAGGAGAAGAAATGGAAAGTTACAGCGAACGTACCACCAGTACGAAGTTCTCAATGCAAGATTCTAGAGATTCATGCATCTTCATGAAAAGGAGAAAGAAGATATTACAAAATAGACGAAATATTTGACCTAAGCTATCCCAAAAGCGTTGATGAAGAACAACAGATTGTGCAAGAGTGTTAAATTTTCAAAATGTATATGAAGTTGGAAATATTAACAAGATGAATATCTTCCTACTTCAAGAAAAACACGTTGGACAGTACCTTCTCAAATTTAGAAGTCGCGATGAGAATTTACTTGACTCTTCATGTGACAAATTGTACAACAGAGAGAAGCTTTTCTGCTCTTAAGAGAGTAAAGACTGAAATTATATCCATTACGTAAAATGAAAAGTTTGACAGTTTGATTTTCCTATGCACTCAAAATAATATTACAATTGAAATAAATTACAACGAAGTCATTACCGGTTTTGCAATTATATAAAGGGTGTTTTTTTTAGAGGTATAGAACTTTAAATTGCAATAAAACAACGATGTATTATTCGATTGACATGAATTTTTTTTATTCGAAAGATAATCTTGTGGCATTACATTTTAAATATGATTTCTGGTATATGACTGCCACGGCTAGCTCGGATGTAGTCCAATCTGGACGTCCAGTTTTCGATAACTTTTTCCAACATTTGTGGCCGTATATCGGCAATAACACGGCGAATGTTGTCTTCCAAATGGTCAAGCGTTTGTGGCTTATCCGCATAGACCAATGACTTTACATAGCTCCACAGAAAATAGTCTAGCGGTGTTAAATCACAAGATCTTGGAGGCCAATTCACAGGTCCAAAACGTGAAATTAGGTGGTCACCAAACGTGTCTTTCAATCAATCGATTGTGGCACGAGCTGTGTGACATGTTGCGCCGTCTTGTTGGAACCACAGCTCCTGGACATCATGATTGTTCAATTCAGGAATGAAAAGTTAGTAATCATGGCTCTATACCGATCACCATTGACTGTAACGTTGTGGCCTTCATCGTTTTTGAAGAAGGATTCCACCAGCCCCTAAAGCGCACCAAACAGTCAGTTTTTCTGGATGTAACGGTGTTTCGACATACACTTGTGGATTAGCTTCACTCCAAATGCGGCAGTTTTGTTTGTTGACGTAGCCATTCAACCAGAAGTGCGCTTCATCGCTAAACAAAATTCGCTTATGAAAATTGGGAACAACGGCAATCTCGTTTTAGGCCCATTTGACGAATCTACGCCTTGCTTGATCATATTTAAAATGTAATGCCACAAGATTATCTTTCGAATTAAAAAAAATTCATGTCAATCGAATAATACATCGTTGTTTTATTGCAATTTAAAATTTCTATACCTCTAAAAAAACACCCTTTATTTACAGACATCCATGCCTTCTCAGGGTTCGAAACCAGACTCTACGGTACAGCAGTTGGTGCTACTAACCACTATACGAGATGGGCGGCGAGGCCTTCCATTGTCCTGATGGCCTGATGTTCTTTCTGATTCTCTATTTCGGAATGTTTTGGTTCAACTGCGTCTAATTGGGAGCAATACTTCTCTGAATTTATCGTCTCGGTGTCAGAAGTTCCCAATGCAAGATTCCTTTCCAATCCAACCAGACACAGAGCATGACCGTCTTCTGATGAAGACCTACTTTTGGGATGGTAAAAAGGGGTTCATTCATATTTCCCCTCAAGGTTTTATTCGCTCAAAATTATTTTAAAATACCCATTTTTCAGTTATGTCACTACTTGCTACAAAAGTGATGTTTCTGAGGAACACTTACATGAAAACAAATTTATGTAACCAAGTTTCACAAAATGTTCGTGGATGTTGAATTTTGATATTTTTAACATTATTCTTCGTTAGCGTGTTTTAATCTGATCTCTTCACCTGTGGTGGAGAAACTAACTGAGCATTTTTGAACTTCTCTCAGGGTTGAAACCACAGTTTTAGGCCTAGCAAATTATACTGCTCAAAAACATTAGAGGAGAAGCAAATAAAAGGAAGAAACTGTTGCATGATAGCCCTGAATGGGCATAAAATAGAGAGTACTGGTGTAACAAAAGGTAACACAGAAAAAAAGAAGCAAAAAAAAGCAATTGAATGGGAACTTTAATTCTTTGGAATTGTATTAAGAACATAAGATGGGGTGGTATTTCAGGCCAACAATTTAGTTACCTGCAAATGACAAAAGAAAAAAATGATTGTTGACGAATACTGTTCCATTCTCTTCAAGAAGTGCGATCTCCACATCCCGGACAGTAAACGAAGGCAGTGATCTCTTTGAATGTGTCGTTTAAAAGAGTACCAAGCATACTGGATAAGACTTAGGTCAGGAGAGGATGTTTACTATTTCATACAATGTACTGTTTCAGCTACAAGAAAGTTCTCAGTAAGATGAGTTGTATGATTTCTATCATTATCCTGCATTAAAAGAAATGAGTCACCAATGGCGGCAGCGGAAGGTACGACATGGGGTTTTGAGATTACGTTTGCTTACCTTTGAGTCGTCAAATTTCCATTTCGAATGATATGCTGGTTAGTACGCCCGCCTATGCTGATACTAGCCTATACCATCAAACTACATTGTCTATAATGTAATCTTTCCTATATTGGGTTATTTCAAGTGCCCCTTTCTCGCCATACCAAAATACGTCTGGCGTCACATTCCTAACTGAATCGGAACTCATCTGTGATCAACACTTGACTCCGATCACTTCGTATCCATTCTCGATGTTCAGTAGACCACTCTCTTTGGGACGCATGATGTCTTGCTATCAACGAATACGCACCATTGGCCTACATGCTTACAGACAATCCGCATAAAGCCTATTTCGGAATGTGTGGCTTGAAACCCTTCGTCTGGTTTCCAAAAGAAACTGTCTTTAAATCTACGTCACAAGTTGTGTTCTGTCTCGGCAAGCTGTCAACAGGATTATTTTTTGGTGTCTTATTTTTGGTGGTAGCATTTGGGCAATTTTAACCAGGCCGATGACGAACATGTCCTGTTTCTTAGAATCGATTTTATAGCCTTGAATCGACATTTATTTTTCACTCCAATAGCATCCGCTACAGTTTTTTGTGTTTTCCCGTTTTCCAGTCTCCCGATAATATACCAAGCCATGGATTCCGGTAGATCACGTTGTCGTGGCATATTCCAATCTCCTTTTCTCAAAAGAACAAGTTGAATTTCAACACCGAGACAGTGAAAAACAACAGCTTCTACGAAATTACAATTTCTGCACTTATTTCCTTTTTCTGTTTTCTTTGCGTCATATACAGTGATTTGCATATGAGGATTTCTTCTTCTGTTTTCTGCTACTCTTTAGAATATGGATGTTTTGCGTTACGCGTTAGTTATCAGAAGAAATATTTACGTAATTTCGTTAAATCTCCGTGTGCTCCCCCAATTTTTTTAGCAGTACTTCCACTCAACTACTTCAGCTACAAAACCTTCACTATAAACAGTGTATATCATGTCACCGTGAAGCATTTTTACCTTTCCAGTAAATGTAAACCATTCAGTTTAAAAGATGCCCTTTTTTTGCTCCTGTATTCACGGCATATAAAATAGACAACACAATTAACGTATCATAATCAAAATACCTGAATAGGCCTAAAGTACTGTTTTTAAGAATGTGTATCCATGTCCTTAACTTTTAAATCATTTTGATACGAGGGTGAGTCGGAAAGTAAGTTTCCCCTGTCGACTGTGATAAGAGTTGTGTATGAAAGTCAAGACATAGAATGAGACATAAAAGATAAGACATAACTTTACTTTTACACGTAAGTACCGAGAACATTGAAACATTTGTCATACGGCTTGATAAGTTTCAAAAAGCCTTCCAAGAAAAATTCAGGGCTTTGTATCGGAAGAAGCGTTTAATGGTTTGTTTGACTTCAGCATTGCTTCCAAAGCGCCTTCCAGCGAAACTCTTCCTCAAAGCCGGAAACAAATGAAAGTCACTTGGTGCGAGATCAGAATTGTTTGGCTGATGGTGTAAGCGCTCCCAACCAAGAGTTGCAGTATGATTTTGCGTTGCCGTCACCGAGTGGGGTCATTCAACATTGTGTGACGAATCTGTACGGAACCTTTCCACTAATCTTCTTATGCGTCTTTTTGGGGAATATAAATTCGCGTATATTTCCAATCAACTCCAAAAAGATGAACGGGATATGGAAAGTAGATAATGTATTTAAGTAGAGCGTTGTAAGCTAGCAAGATAGATGTGGAAGGCTATTGAGCCAACAACTTTAACCTCAATAATAGAGGATTCCAGGATATTGAGATAGTGAGGACGTAGTACTGCTATTCTACGGAAGTACCAGAAAGCTGATATAGCCAGCGGTAAATATAATTTATGCACGCTTAAAATAAGCGTTAGTTTAGTTGAATTAGTTAAAGTTAATGAAAGTTAAGAATTCGAGTACGTTTATTTCTCGGACCTCCTATTTCGGTAGACCTTACTTGATCTTGAGCGTAATTATTAATTAGTTGCATAACTCGTAATTTAATTTAAAGTAAAAGCTAAATCCCTTTATTTGACGTAACATAAAAGTATTATATGTCATTAGAGTTTTTTTTAGACTTGAAATAATAAATAATAATTATTATTATACAAAATGGTTCTTGGTGGTTCTTTGCCTCAAATTAATCTTGGTGTCCAAGGTGAGACCCAGGGGGGTACCCACAGTGGCGCCCAACGAGTTAGTCCCGAGTTTAGAGTCGGATCTAATTTTCGAATAATCTCTGAGCAGTATTTTTCGGGGATGGAGAACGTGGCAGAGTTCTTGGAAAATATTGATAAAAACTTAACATATTACGAGGTACCCACACAACTGGCTTGTACATATTTAAAGGGACACCTCACAGGACGGATTGGTTTGAGGTTCTAAGTTATAGGGTTGTTGAAGACAAGGCGACGGATTAGGCGCACTTAAAGCAAGCTATGACAGAGAAGTTCCTCGTGGTTAGAAATAGGTCGGAACTAGAAACTCGTTTTTTCGCATCATCTCAAAAGCATAATCAAAAACCGTCTGATTTTGTGTATGACTTGTTCAAGATCCACAAAATTTTAAAACTTGAAATGACGGAGAAAAATTGATATATCATGTTATTAGTAGGTTAGAACCTCAGATTTTAGATTATGTAGAGGTTAAGCATCCGCATCCGCAACCACATCTAACCTTCTACAAATAATTGATAAGTAGGAGGAAAGGTTTCTAAATAGAAAGATCAGAGGTTCGAGTTGGAAATTCCGAGATACAAACCCAAGCGAGAACAATCGTTTTTCTACCAGGAGTCGGTAGGAAAATTGGAGGGAGACGAGAGGTAATAACAGATATTCGGACAATAGCAGACCGAGGATAGGGAGTTCAATAGATTTGAGGGTCAAGGTGTTGCGGATAATCGGAGATTCGATGGTCGACGCCGAGGTGGTCAATCTGATAATAAATTCCACAATGAAGGCGGTCGACAAGGTGGTTCGAGGAACAGTTCTTTCGGGGGTCAGAATGATCAAAACAGATATTTAAACTTTTAAGCGATCGATGCAAGTATGGGGGTGATCGATCGTGATGTACAGAAAATCCTCCTGATACGGAACACCGAACTATTAGGATACCTTCACTACGAATGACTCCAGTAGATTTACCTTATATCCCCATTCTCTTACATGAGACATTCATTACAGCTCTTTGGGACACGGGAGCGGAGAAATCTTTCATATCATAGGAGGTCTATCGCAAATATTTTTCGTATGAACCTCGTCAAAAGACGAAAGTTAGAGTAGTGACGACCCAGGGAGCCCCGTGTTGTCACTTAGGTCGTGTCGAATTACAGATTCAGATCCGAGAATTCCAGAAAACCTGGGAATTTCACATTCTTAACAATATGCAATACCAATGCATATTAGGCATTGATTTCATAAAGGAGTCCAAATTGACTTTAGATTTCGATCAGAAATCTCTGATCATACCAGATGACCAAATTAAACAGTTGCCAAAAGTGGAAAAGCCGTTCGAGATTGATCTCTCAGATACAAAGATCGTTGAAGTTCAAAAGCAAAAATTAACGGATTTATTTAATGGTTTTAAAGCAGTGTTTCTCAAACTGTGGGGCGCGCCCCCTGGGGGCGCGAGCGTATCGAAAATAGAAGATTTAAAAATAATTAATTTACTGGAATGAATTAAACAAAATACTTTCAGACATATTTAAAAATGCACTTTTACTCAGATATAATTTATAGGCATGCGATATTAAGTCATCAAAAATAAAAACTTCTTCAATACCTAATTAGCTATCTTTGATCCTATAACCAAATAAAAAAACTTTTATTTGATTTGCTGTAATCCCATGAGGAGAGAATTTTTTACTACGCTTTCTTTTTAAGCCTAACATATAACTCTTTCAGAGAAAAAACAGATCCCAGACCCAGAATCGAAGAAATTTAGGAACATAAAAAATTAATCAATGTCATTATTTTTGAAATACAGCACAATATAGCTGTAATCTGTATGACCTTCTAAGTTATTGGTACAGTTAGTTATGACCCCTCTCTTGCGTGTTTGTTTCTCATTTAGGGAAGTTGTAAGTAATGTATTTGTTGCGCTTTTTTCCATGCAAAAAAAAAAAAACGTTTTACACATTTCTTTAGCAGTAACATACATATTATCATAATGAAAAGAATTTTTACCCGGAAGTGGTTGCGCGGGACACACAGATTACGAAATCGTTAATTCTGGTAAAACTGTTTATTTGTTACCAAAGACAAATTGAAAAGATCTTGAAAGTATGTAAGTAAACTTTCTCTTAATTAAATTATTCACTGGAATCACGATTTGTGTCGTGTACAATAAAATAATTATAAAAAAAGGATCGGGGTGACTCAATAGCCCCGCTTGACCGTATTGAGTGCGCGCCTACTCCCGGGTTAAAACATGTTGAAGTATTTTTGCTTTAAATATTAAAAATAATACAATTATTCTTCATGCCATTACAATTATTCTTCATGCTTCATGTTCATTTTATATTATTGTTCATTATTTAACATCAATTATAAATGCTAATTCTGTGAGGCTTAAAATTACAATTCGTTTAAAACTAATTATAATTTGAGCAACCATTTTAAAAAGATCATTTTACATTTTTGTAAGCATTGTCGAGCACTTGGCTTCGCTCTCCTTACAATTCGGCTAATATATGAATAATGTTTTATTTCCTTACAAATGAACTCGAGCAATGAGCGGGCTCTTCAGCCGGTATAGTTTTAATGTATTAGTGCTGCAAAGAGTATTTTATAACTAATTAGTTAATACCTAATTAAGAACAAGTTTAATAAGTATTAACGACTTCCATGGGCTTGTCTTGCGAAGCAAAGTTTTTATAAGGAATGCTTATGATTAGAAATTGACCCTCTAAATTCTTTTTCTATATTTAGCAGATATCTATATTCTGTCTTTTACGCATCCACCGGATTTTGCAATATGTTCAATTTAAAAATTAGAAAAAGGAAAATTAACATAATTATCCTATTATTTTATTTATTTATTTATTTTTGCTTAAAATTAGTATACAAAATTTAAAAATTATGTTACTAATTTGTATGGTTTATAATTAAGATCGCCTATTGTAGCTTTAGCTTCAAAGTGCATTATTATTGCATTCAGTACATTATTAATGTATAAGGGGGGGCGATAAAAATTTTGATCGAAAAGAGGGGCGCCAGTATTGAAAGTTTGAGAAGCACTGTTTTAAAGGGCTATTTTCAGAGCAGCCGGGGTTAACTTATGTTTTATACCATGAAATCGATACTGGGGACAAGGGACCGGTAGTGTAGACCCTACAGATATGACAGGGTCAAACAAGGAATAATTGATTATCACATTGAGAAAATGTTACAAGAGGGTAAAATTCGTCCTATTAAATCCCCATCGCGTCACCAGTGGTTTTAACGCGCAAAAATAATGGCATTCCTCCAGATTCTCTAGAGGCGTATCGATTCGCGATTGATTATCGCAAACTTAATGCAATAACTAAATACCCCCAATATCCGTCACCGGTGATTGATGATCTAATCACAAACATTCCGCATACCGGCGTGATGTCCACATTGGATTTAAAAAGTGTTTATTTTCAATTGGCGATTAGTCCAAAAGGTATCGAGAAAACCGCATTTATAACCCGCAGTGGCACATTTGCATTCCTCAGAATGCCTTTCGGCCTTTCAGTGGCGGCGCCAAATTTCCAAAAGGTCATAGACATATTTTTTTTTATTGAAAACAATTATAAAATCCCCGTGCACCACAAAGTATCACACGGGGCTTACAGAAGTAAATATTAAACACACATTCAAGGGAAATAAACAATTAAAAAAAAATGAAGTTAAGAAGGATTACAAACAGTTACAACAAATTTACAGAAATTATTGAAAGCACTTCTGGTGGAAAGAAATTGGTGAAAATTCGGTGGCCAATTAATGTTGAGTCTCTTGAACGCCAGTCTTATGATCTTTCTCTCTCTGACATACTTGGAACACAGAAGGATCACATGTTCTACATTTTCCTCGCCACCAATATTACAGTCACAGAAAGATGAAGGAGCTAAATTAAATTTGTTCAGGTAGCTTTTGAAATTACCATGACCAGTGAGAAATTGGGTTAATTTGTAGTTAGTGTAAAAATGATGTGACATGATAGTCTCTTATTAATGGTGGGAAAAAATTTCTTTGTTATGCTCACCTTATTAGAAATGAGATATTCTTGGTTCCAAGACTTCATCATTCTTTCATTCGTGATCTTCTTGTAAAACGATTTAGGAATATTAACGTCAATGTCAATTTTGCGCTTGGTTGCAGCTTTTGCAAGCCAATCGGCTCGCTCATTTCCAAGAACGCCCGTGTGTCCGCGAACAAATGCAAAATCTATTGAGATGTTTTTATCTCTTAGACTTTTAAGTTGCTTCTGGATCTCGACGATTATATTGTTAGATGAAGAAATACATTTAAGAGAATCCAAGGAGGAAAGAGAGTCAGTACAGATGAGGTATTCTGAGATGACACTATTTTGCTCAGTGATCCATTTAACGGCGAAATTTAAACATAAAAGTTCAGCTACAAAAACTGTGCATTCATCACGAATTCTAAATTGGAAGTTCTCGGATTCAACACCACTCCTGAACACAACAAATGCGAAACCAACCTGTTATGAATAAAACCTGTTATTGGGCGTTTCGTGATGGTTTATATGGACGATGTTATTATAACATCTCCGTCGTTTAATGAACACATAGATCATTTGAATCAGGTATTTACAATATTGCGAGACGCAAGTCTAACTCTTAACAAAGAAAAATGTCACTTCGCTCGTGACAAATTGAAGTATTTAGGTCTCATAATTAGTAAGGAAGGGATTGAAACCAATAATAGTAAGGTCAGGGCAATCGCAGAAATGAAACCTCCTAAAAATAATAGGGAAGTGTCGAAGTTTTTAGGGATGGCGGGGTGGTATCAGAAGTTTATACCCCAATATGCAGACATATGTGAACCATTATATCGGTTAAAGAAAAAGGGGGCTAAATTTAATTGATCGACGGAAGCACAGAATGCTTTTGATAAAATAAAACGAGCATTAACAGAGGCACCGGTTTTGCAGTTGCCGAATTCTAAAGAACAGTTTAACTTATTTACGGATGCTAGAGTAGTCGGAAGAATTATTGAATGAAGCAAGTCACAGGCGGATTTTTAATTTAAAAAACCAAGCTAAAGTGGCCACTACAATGAGTGTGTTTTTTCTCGATGAGAAAAATCAGCCTTTGTCTTAATTTTTTTGTATAAATATGGAGAAAACATTTGTAAGAATGCATTTTTTTACTTCTATGTGTGATTTCGCTAAGATACGACAATTCCTTTGGTTGTTTGTTTTATTGGTTTATTGAAAAATGTTTGAAATTGTATGTATATATATGTGTATATTTTTTCTCACATCTGGTGACTTGAGACGCGGCGTAGTTAGCTAAGGCTAACATTTAATACTAACAAGTGCAGCATGCATGGAATGGGAATATTAAGGAGCCAGATGCTTTAATTGATGTATATAAAAATGTTATGTACAATATGAATGAATTTGTATATACTATAGATGTTTTTTCTTTAAAAGACTTAAAGAGATTTTCATTTCTAGGTAGCTGACCCTGAGCATTGTATAGCGAGCGACGAATCAAGTGTAAGCCAGAATATGTATAGATTTTCCATAAGTAGTTAAGGAAACCACATAGGCAGGTTTTTTACCACTTCGGTGGTTTTTCCCTCGCCTCTTAGCCAAATGGATCTGGTGTAAGGAAATCTAATTCTGTAAATGTTATGTCAAATATAAGAAAGTTTTTGGTCGTATTTTTTTCTTTCCCTTAAGGAAGGAGAATTTGTAAAGTATTCGTTTGTTAGATATATACATATTAAAGTCGTCGGGACTATAAATCAAGTTTAGAAATTGGTTACGTAATTTGTTTTCAGGCCGTTTGTGACCTTCGAATAAATCCCGTTTTCTTTTTGGAGGGGGTTGTGATGAATCTGTATGGAACATTTCCACTAATTTTCTTAGGCGTCTTTTTGGGGAATATAAATTCGTGTATATTTCCAATCAACTCCAAAAAGATGAACGGGATATGCAAAGTAGATAAGGTATTTAAGTCGAGCGTTGTAAGCTAGCAAGATAGATGTGGAAGGCTATTGAGCCAACAACTTTAACCTCAATCTTAGAGGATTCCAGGAAATTGAGATAGTGAGGACATAGTACTGCTATTCTACGGAAGTACCAGAAAATTGATATAGCCAGCGGTAAATTTAATTTACGTATGCTTAAAATAAGCGTTAGTTTAGTCGAATTAGTTAAAGTTAATGAAAGTTAAGAATTCGAGTACGTGTACTTCTCGGACCTCCTATTTCGGTAGACCTTACTTGATTGTAATTATTAATTAGTTGATCTTGAGCGTAATTATTAATTAGTTGCATAACTCGTAATTTAATTTAATATAAAAGGTAAATTCCTTTATTTGACGTAACATAAAAGTATTATATGTTATTAGAGTGTTTTTTTGAGACTTGAAATAATAAATTATTATTATTATTATACAAAATGTCTCTTGGTGGTTCTTTGCCTTAAATTAATCTTGGTGTCCAGGGTGAGACCCATTGGGTCCCGACAATTGTCATTCAGCAACAGAACGCCAGATCTGAGAAGCCCAGGTCACTTTTTCCGAATTATTTTTTTCGATTTCGATGAGGCATCACACTACCGCGTAGCATTGATGGTTCCAACCTCCAAAAGTCCAGCGAGTTCCTTGGGCATCCCAGAAAAATGTGAGCAGCACTTGACCTGCAGAGGGAGTTGTTTTGAACTTCTTTCGGACAGGTGATGACAGATTTTTCCTCTCTATGGATGTTATCTTCGCTTCGGGAGTGAAATGGTGGACCCACGATCCATCTCTCGTCACAATTCGAAACAGAAAGTCATTGCCATCTTCATGTTAACGCACGAGATGTTCCAGGCTGACCGCTATGCGTTGTTCGATGTATTGTCAGTTATCACCTATCATGCTTACACTTTCCTGTATCCAAGAATGCCATTGAGAACCTTTTGAGGAAGGTGGATGACATGATAAAAGCAAACCAGCGTATCACCATTGATGGAGTAGCGCAAGAACATAGAATCGGACATGAGCGAACTCAAAAGATGCAAAGCCCTGAATTTCTCTTGGAGGGTTTTTTGAAGCTTATCAAGCGGTATAACAAATGCTCCAATGCACTTGGCACTTACGTGGAAAAATAAAGGTATACCTTCTCTTTAATGCCACATTCTATGATTTTACTTTCATACAGAACTCTGGCCATATTCGACAGAGGAAACTAAATTTCCGTCTCACCCTCGTATATTTAAACCTGTCCTTATGCCACCTACGAAAAATCAATATGACGTTTTCACCCTCAGTAACAGAAAAACGGGATTTTTAGAAAAGATCAATTGAAAAAAAAAGTATTAAATTTGATATCAAAAGTTATTTTGAAGAAGTTGTATTGGCCTTGATGGACTGTATTTAAATCCGTGAAAAACTAAATATAAATCTATTTCTTTTTCTATTTTTAACAGAAAATATTCACTTGAGTGGTACCAAAAATTTTACAGCAATAATAAGCTTGTTAGTGGTAATACAATGATAATAGCACTTAGGTAAAAGCAATTAGTGAGAGAAGGGGTAGCATAATTATAATAGAATTATCTTTAAGTAGCTTTCGAGTTATTTTGGGACGCATCCCTTTCTACGCGTCTTTTGCACGCGCTTTATTTAATTTTGAAGATAGTTACAGAAATTTTTTTATCAAGTACAAAAGCTCACAATTTCTATTCGAATTTAAATGCTTTATGTCTTCCACATGACTCCTTGAAAGATGCACATAATGCATGATTACAGATTTTATAAATTGGATTTAAAATATTCATCTGTGGAATAGTAACACAAATGCAAAACTACGGTTATTTTCATTAAATGTGTGTGGTAAGTATATTAAATAAACTTTTCAATATAATGAGATTATTAAAATTTTATATTGAGATTTTAATATTTGCGTCATGAATATTTTTTAAGCCGTTATATTTTATTTCATGAAGAGATTAAGTTTGCAGAAATCAAGTTAACTTCTAATCAAAGAGTATAATGAAATAATTATGTAAATATGAATGTGTTATCTAATACTTTTAGCGTATCTGAACAGTAATAAAGAAATCGTATAAGAGCACTTGCCGAGAAACTAAAATATATAACTTAAACAGAAATTCATGAAATAATAACTAATTTCGTAAAATATAATAAAGTAGAAATTATACTCCCTCTGTTGAAAAAGAAAATTTTTTCTTGCGAAACATTTACACAAAATTAAATGTGTAAATATGTATTGTATTTACATGGATCCCGAGTGAAAATAAATTGATCGAAATTAGTTTTAAAACTGCCACAATCTTTATTAAAATTAAATTTTGATAAAGAATAGTGAATAATTCCTTTGTAACGTATGCAATTTTTTTTTTAAATTCTACACACGCATGAGTTAGCTATGTATTTTCATTGTAATTAAATCCAAATTTGATGGGCAAAACAAATTCGGTATGAGATATGTTTTTTTTATTTGAGGCTTTTGTGAACAATGATATACTAAAATGTAGCCCGAATCATCTCTTTTTTATGAAAGCTGCACTGGTGTGCAAAAGTTGAGAAACAAGCACATTTTTACAAAAGCTGCACTGGTGTGCAAAAGTTGAGAAACAAGCACATTTTTACAGATTTTTCAAAAACAGCAATTATTTTTTAATCATAAGTTGTAAACATATCAAAGAAAAGATGCTTTTGAGATGGAATAAGTTAGTCTAAAGTGGAGGTAGTAAGTTTTCTCAGTCTCCAGAAATGTGTCTTCTAGATTAAGGAATCAATTCTAGGAGACTGAAGCAATATCCAGAAGAACATTTACAAGGCGCCTGAGATCCACTACTAGCTAGTAGGTTCCTTACTTGGTTTTAAATGTAAGTTGAAATAAAGGGATGATAGTAAGTCGTATAAAAATGAGCACTTCTCTGCTTCTGATACCTCAGTTTCGAGATGCATAGCTGTTATTCTGTTTAAAACTGCACCGAGATTTATGAGGTTGGGATTTATGCAAGGAGACCAAAATAGTTTGCATTCCACTTACTCCATGTCAAAAGAAAACCCACCTGACATGGTGTAGACAATATCAACCTTGGACAGTTAGACAATAGTCTTGTATTCCCTTCACTAATGAGACGAGATTCAGTCTGTGCTCTGATTTTCGATATGTTCACATATGAGGGGATTCAAAGACCTGACACCATTCCTCCAACATCATGGAAGTGAACCACTGTGGAAATAGTAATACTATCATCTGAGCCGGTGATACTATCATCTCGGACAGGTGAACAGAACTTTCAGCGGGGCACCTTGAGGTATAGGAGAAAAATTTTAAAGATCTACGGGGGAGGGGGGGTTCAGAGGGGCAGTTTGCACAATTCATTTTTATGGACAATAACATTCGACCACACAGACCTCTTCCGATCGATAAATACATTAATTATGGCGATATTCAGAAGATTAATTGGGGGCAGTGGCGCCCACAAGGGGGGTCCTGGGGGTCCGGACCCCCCAAAGCCCTTGATTTTTTTCCCGATTGATTATAATTCTAAATACATAGTACGAAAAATTTAATTAAGTATTTGTTATTAATGATTAATTTTATTAATTAATGCTAATTATTTATTCAATAATTAGTTTTTTACTGTATTTTGTTCCCCCAAATCGACAAAATCAAAAAGAGCATGATACAAGAATGATGAACTTTCGACCCTTAAAAAATTCCTGTGTGCACTACTGATTGGGGGTAACCAGAACTGAATCCCTCATAGGAATGTCCTGCTCCTAGCAGAGCAATTGGAGCTCTTCAACCCCATCCAGAACACTTCTCAATTTAGAAATTGCCTAGTAGAGAAGTGTGATCCCAAGACCTTGTAAATAACGGAATTTGTTGTGAGAGCCGGTTTGCTTTTGTAAAAAAAAAAAAAAAAAGATTCGGTAATATCCCATATTAAACATTCCACAGCTGCTGTCTTACTACATCATTTTTGGACTATTGTATCCTGCTTCTATGAGCATAAATCCTGATCATGAATGGGTACCATTAATTATTTATATTTTTTTAATGTCTTTTACATTAATTTTTTTAAATACTTTCATACAAAATGTTACTTTAATTGGTTCAATAATTTTGAAAATTCCACAAAAAGGTGCTTGTTTCTTAGTTTTTCACACCAGTATATCTGTGTGAAGTTCTATGTGATGCATCGCTGATACTTTCTTTAAGGATTAAATCCCGGATATGTATTTGCTGGTCTGATTTCTGTATTTAAGTATGAATTTACATTTAACAATTATTTACTCCGAACTCGACATGAAAGTAATTTTTCTTACGATTCAGAAAATGGAATCATTTTTTAAACTCTTTCAAATCACTAAAAGGGAAATAGTTAACTGTTTCAAAAGCCTATGATAGTTGTTGTAAGCTATTTTTTCTATAGATCTGAACTTATTTTTTTTAAAAATTAATTGTAATGAAAAATTTTCAGTGATTTTTTCCCTCGCTATCTACAATTGTGGTTCTTTTACCTTCATGTAACCTTTCCTTATGGTTTGTGTAATATTTTCGAAAGCTAAATTGAGTACTCATCCTTTTTGGAAATCATATGTAAATGTAGAAAATGTTAAAAATGTCTCTTGTTGCACTTTTTTTTAGTTTTTATTACTTTAAAGAATAATTTTTACATGTTTAAACACTTATTACTTTTTATTATCTTCTTGGGACAGCTAAGTTTAATATTTAAATAAATAAAATAAAATGATAATAAAATTAACATAACAATAATTAATATTTTTCCATTTAAAAGTATTTTTATTGTATTTTCAATATCATTTAGAGCAAGTCTCTTTGCGAGATTACCTCTAACTATGAAATTCAGTTGCTTTTTATGTTTTTGCCTTTTCATCGAGAGAAATAGAGAGAGAGAAATTAATTTTATCTTCAGTTTTTCAGGACATAAAGAAATATTGGGTAAATTTCAGGTGGGGGGGGGATTTGAATAATTTTTATTACATGCGATATTCTTTTCTTTATAAGGCAAACTTGTCGAGAAGACATAGTTTTGATTTTAATCTTTTTCTTTAACTTTTTAATAGCATTGCAAGCATTACAATTTCTCATTTTTTTTCTAAATTCTGTACTTGAGATTTTCAATACTTAATAATTTAAGCACAATTTTTTTTCTTTTGAAAAATAATCCAAACAGCATAAAAAAAGAAAAATAGATAGATAATAATGTTATGTAGTGTTTATGTCAATACGTGCTGGTCTGCGTTGTACTTCCAAAGTCACTCTAAAAATAAAAGAAGATATTGATAAGAAATACGAAACTACAAGCTAAATTATGTAAGTTTATTCTCGGAAAGTTCGAGTTTTAAAGGGGGAAAAAAACTGTCAAAAACAATCTATTTAAAAAAAATCTGTTCGTTCTACTTTCTAGTCTGTTTAATAAATTTTTAAAGTATTAGTTTAAAAAAAAGCACATGAATATTTTATTAGCTGTAGTATTCTCTCAACTTTTACAAAATCAATTTCCAGATATTTCTCATCGATTGATAAATTATTTTTAACTACATTAAACCATCGGCCTTTTTCATAAGCAACCTTGTTTTATCAACTAGATCTTACACTTCTTTGGTTCTAAATAAAGTTCTAAGAATCCTCAATGTGATTGGATAGAAGAAACAACTTTTCCCGCGGCTTTTCTTAATCTTCTTTCTGAAGAGTCGCCGCAAGATATAAACTCTTAAGAATATCTTCTTCAAAATTTAATTTATTTTACGATTCACTTTTATTTTATTATCATCATTTTTGGCGCGAGTTTTCCTTTGTTCAGAACAGAGGCGCCAGCAGACAATGGGAACTTAGAAAAGGAATCCGCCTTTATCCATTTTGACAAACTTCCGGTTCTCTCTTTCTAGTGGAAGCTGAAAGATAAGAACATCCCTTTCCGAGTACTTTGCATGGACAGAACGTGTCGTGTAGGGCGACAACGCCTTTGCCATTCTTCTCTTTGTGTGGGAACCAAACTATTCCGTGTTGACAGGGGAACGAGAAAAAAGTAAACAGAATGAAGATAAATAAAAATGAGCCATCGAGAAAAAGGAACTAGAATTCCTTGAATGCAAAGTTTCCATTGAAATCACGTATTCATTATTTGGTTCTTTCTCACGCACAATGAAAAATTAAATTTCCGAATAAACATACATTGAAACACTTTTTATGTGCAAAGTAATGTTTAGAGAGCAACGTTTCCTCAAAAAATATGAATTTTTATAAAGAAAAAGATATTTAGTTATTATTCTATGTAATATAAGCACGTTTTTATTTTATATAGCAAGAACAATTGTACATTGTAAAAACCGAGCGCAATGTTCGCATTTAGTTAAAAATTGCTTAAATATTTCCAAAAATTTGTACCCTAATTGCTTTTATATTACACGAAAGTTTAAAATCAAACTGTTTCATGTAAAGGGGCAATTGCAAGAGTACAAAATAGTATTTGCTTTGTTCATACATGCATATTCACATTTTGAATAATCAAATAATAGAAATGCAGGCGATTATTTTAGTTACTTGTTATTTTTTACTAGAATATTAAAGTCACACACACAAGAACAATGTCTATGTAATATTTTATTATTATTATAGCAAGTTATATTGCATGTTTCTTTAGCAGTGGACTTGTAGACTAGGAGAGAAAAATTTCTAACTTATTGCATCTCATTAGTCAGTAAAAGAATGATTTTGTCGAACTGAAAACTTAGAAGTGTTAAGCCTAATATTACACAAAAATTCTTGAAATAAACCCATAAAAACTTTAAAATAAATGACGATTTTGCACTTCAATTAAACAGGAATTTATATTTAATCATTAGTATTTATGAAACATAGAGAGAAAATTATAAATGTGTTATATTTAATTAATTTGATTAATTAACAATTAATTTAATAAGCTAACAAATTAAAATATCGTAAAACTAACTAACGACAGTACGGGTTTAAGGGGTGTTAGAAACCTAAAATCTTCTTAATATGACAATTTTTACATTTTTAACGTATAGATTTTAACATTTCTAAAAATACCTTACTTTAATCTCTAGGGTAATTAGAAGCCCTTGAAACCCATTTTTAAATAATCATTGAAATTGGGCCACACCCATTTAAATGGCGAAAAATGTTAACAAAGTAATTGGTTTTTGTTTACAAGCTGAATGGTCGATGGAAATAAAAACATTTAAACCAGAATTGCTAAAAAAGTGTTTACATAGAGGTACACAAAATCCCAATGAAGGTGTAAACAACGTAATATGGTCTCATGTACCGAAGAAAATGTTTGTATAAATAGAAGTATTACCATTGGGGGTACATATGACGCAATTTCATCATTTAATATGGAAGATGTATCAAAACCAGAAATATTGAGAAAACTTAATATTGAGCCTGGTGATTACATTGTACAGGCATGGAGCGCCTCCACAAACAGAAGCTGTTAAAGGCTAAATACTCATGTTTACATAAAACAAAGGAAGTTAGGAAAGAAAAAGACTTAAAAGGAAGACACAGGATGTGATGAGATTCAAAAAAATGCAGATCATTTGGAGTATGGGGAGGAATGTTTTAATAAAAAAAGTAATTGTACATTAAAATTCATTTATCTCAAAATGTAAATTTTGATGTTAAATGTGCCTTTTCTGGGAAAATAATGTTCATAGGTATGTAAGTTTTTTTATGACATATTTATAATGATGGCTAATACATACCGAAACGAGTTTTTTGTAAAAAAAACTCATAAATTAAGTTTTTACAAATTGTTTTATGTGAAAAATGGGCCAAATTTCACTATGTTTGATAAAATATTTCATAAAATATTAAAAAATTCAAGATTTTATATGTATATATATATATATATATATATATATATATATATATATATATATATATATATATATATATATATATATATATATAATATATATCTATATATATAAATATAAATAGATATATAATATATATCTATATATATAAATATAAATATATATATATATATATATATATACACTGCTGGACAATTGCTAAGGACGGATCACAAATTGCTATGTAGCATAACATTAAGCGAGACATGAGGCCTAGTAGGATAAAATATAGTTGTCACACTGTTCAGACATTAGAATAAAGAATATTTATTGTTCTGGAAAGTACAAAAGCTGTGAAACATCTGAAAGAAAAAAAAATGTTCATTTGATCTGCGTACGCAGAAATGGAACAATGCATCTAAAAGTCAGCAGGCACCTTAAAGAAAGGTATCAGTACGAGATATGTCCACCGTGGAGTGTGATGCAACATTCCACACGTCGTACCATACTTTGCACAACATTATCCAGCAGCTGTTAAGGCAATTTATCCCATTCCTCTGTGAGTGCACGGATGAGGGTGTTCTTGTTTGTCGGAGGATAGTTTCGACCAGCAACATGCCTCCCCAAAGCATCCCACACATTTCCAATGGGGTTTAGATCTGGAGAACGCGCTGGCCATACGAGACGTTGAATACCCTTGCTGTCTAGACAATCCTGAACAGCGAGTGTTCGATGACATGTTGCGTTGTCGTCCATAAAAACAAATTTATCAGCGACAGCACCACGGAAAAGACGAACATGAGGAAGTAGAACTTCATCAATGTATCGTTGGCCCGTCATAGTCCCATTCGCAACCACATGTAGGCGCGTGCGGCCATTGATCATAATGCCGGCCCACACCATGATACTGCATGTCGGATATCGGTCCTTTTCCTGGATATTTTCTGGACGATAAGCAGTACCACTCTCGCGCCAGATCAGTTGGCGTCTACAATCCGATGACAGACTGAACCTACTCTCATCTGAGAATAGTACGCATGCCCAGTCCTGTTCAGTCCAATTGTGATGCTCACGACACCATTGCAAACGGGCAGTACGGTGCTGTCTGGTCAATGGGACACACACAACAGGTCTGCGTGCGTATAGTCCTCCTCCCCTCAAACGTCTGGCAACAGTTTTTCGGGAGATCTGCTTTCCTGAGGCAGCAAGAAACTGATTTGCCACCTGCTGAGCTGTGGTGCGCCTGTTCCTTTTTGCTGATAGGACGATATATCTGTCTTCTGCGGGCGTCGTACTTCTAACACGACCTCCCCTGTGCCGTCTACTACACATTCCAGTAGTTTTAAATGACTTCCACAGCCGTGAAACAACGCTGTGGGCGATGTCGAACTCCCTGGCAACATCTGTTATTTTTCGCCCTTCTTCGATCTTTCCAATAATTCGGCCACGCATAAAATCATCTATGTGATGTCGGGAAGACATGCCAAAAATTTTATGTTCGTCTATTAAATATTTCCTGTAACACTTTGTCTTGAAACAATAACTGTCCACACGCGTCAAAACCTTTAAAGCTCTTATGAACGCTATCACGTGATGAACAGACGTGGAAAAAAAATTTTCATACTCATACTTTTTACTAATATCCCGCACTTATTCTAATTTTCCACATTTTGCTTCCTTTCATTTTGTGGTTGCTATGGATGATAGTGTTATCCGTCCTTAGCAATTGTATAGCAGTATATATATATATATATATATATATATATATATATATATATATATATATATATATATATATATATATATATATATATATATAGCTAAAAGCTCCTTTCAGTATAATGAGAAATGTTTATTTTATAATTGTATCAAAAATTTCAAGCATGTACATATTACTGATTTTGAGAAAACGTTCTTCGAAAACAGCCAATATAACATTGTCGGTATAGAGGTTTCCGACTCCTCTTAAAAACATTTGAAAATAAAATTTAAAAATGCAATCTGAGGTACTTCCTAAAAACGTGTCTCTTTATGTGCATGTTCAGATTAAAAACATTTTGACCGTCACTTGTTAAATCAAATATCAAAAATAAAATAAAATCCAGTTTCATAGAGGTCTACCTCAGAATTAATATGTGCAGCTTTATATATATATTATGTTTTTGAAAGAGCAAAATATTTTCATGAAAACATGGTAGTTCAATTTTTTTATCTAATGCGCTTGATCAGAAGGAGCAAAATGTTTTTAACATTCTTTGTATTATGTATGATTCTTAGCGCCTGACAATATGCATAACTTTAATAATTTAAATCCAATCAATTTTAAACACAGCAAAACTACAATCCGTTGAATGTACACTCATTAGAAAAATGGGAGAAAAATAGTCTAGATTCAATTATTGTTGCATTTAAAATTTTTAAAAATGTGTCAGATTGAATTTGTCACAGTAAAATTAGCATAAAATTACTGAAGACTCAGAATTGTACTTTACACTAATCCATAACTATAGAGCTCTCTTAGAAATAAAATATAGTTTGGCTATAGGTTTAAAAAGATTTTACATAAAAATTACATTAATAAAAAGTTATTGGTTAAATTTTTAACTGTAACTGACAAATGATATATTTTTTTTATTTTGTAATAAAACTTAAAATTTCAAATTATCAAAAAATTCTTTAGTATATTCAACTTTCAAGTAATATAATTTCTTCAGAGTTTGAAAAAAACACGCCCACACACAAATTAAAATATTAATGTGTAATTTTTTTTGGATGATTTTATATCTGTAACAAGAAAATGTGTTTTTTATATTAAAGCTATTTAAAATTTCAGAATTTTTCTGTTTTGTAGTATGAAAGCTTCAAACAACTTATACATCTGTGTCTATCAATCAAATGTTTTAATTCTCCTAAAAACATATAAACTATATTGGGCGGATAAGAAAGCAATTTTGTATTTTTCTATACAAAAAATGAACTTTAAATCAATCAAATAGCTTTCATTCTGTTCGATGACCTTTTGCCATCTTTCTCTGTGTAACTGCATGATTCCGCGCTCATAGAAAGTCCGTTCCTTCTCAGCCGTGCGATTGGAGGTCATCGCTATGACTGAAATTTTAACCATTTAAAAAGTTTTGTTAAGTTCGAAATAAATGATAATCCTTTGGTGAAAGGGAAGGGCTATATGGGGAATTTAATATAACTTCCTAACCAAGTCTCAATAAATTCATAACTGTTGTTAAAGATGTAATTTACAACTGGTGTTGTCTCGAGATTTGATTTCAGCTCTCGATTTTGTCTCAAGAGCTGAAAATATAATCAATTTTAAAACAGACATAAAATTATTTAAAATTAAAATTAACGAATTCGATTCTTTTATGCTTTATTTATAAAGGAATAAGGTTTCAAAAAAGTGCAACATTTTTAAAATTTAATCATAATTTAAAAAATTATAAACATATGAAAATAAGAAACATTTCTGTAATATTAAGTAAATTTTACGTTGAACATGCTATTTTCTAAAATAGTAACCCTTGATGTATAAAACTTTATAGAATTATAAAATGTGTACCATATATTCTTTAAACTCTATCTAATTTTAGAATGAATCTTTTGTGTTTCAAAATAATTGAAAAATATTAAAATTTTAAGAATGTAATGTTTTTTATATTTTTTTAAAATATAATTTATTATTCTACTTATGTAAAAACAGCTACAGTGTAATAAGAATAAATTTAACTTTATAAATCAACTTATTGCTAGTAATTAGAGCTACTATTTTAGAAAATATCATGAGCAACGTAAAATTTAATTAATATTTCTTACAGAAACATTTCTTATTTTTATATGCTTTTAATTTTTAAAATTATGATTATATTTTAAACATTTTAAACTTTTTTGAAACCTTATAAATAATGTGCAAAAGAATCTTTAATTTTAACTTCAAAGAACTGCATCTAATCGAAAATTGTTTATATATTTTCAGCTCTAAAATTAACTCCCCTGGGATTCCTCAGAAATTAGAATTCGAGACTAAAATTGTTAAAACGCCAACAACCTCAAACATGATATTAATCATTTTTATTTTTTACTTATTGTGTGCTTATTTTTTAAATTTCATATAATTAATTTTTTTACTTCCTTTGGAAGATTTTAATAAATTTTTATTTTGAGATTTTCTAAATAGATAGACAGACAGATAAAATTGATGAAACAATATACAACAATGTATTATTACATATAATTAATTATTATGAAAGAGGGGGCTTTGGAATATTTTTTTCTTCTTTAAATTGGATAGTGATCCAGTAAAGGTTGGGACCTTTGTTTGAGAGTATAATGTAAAGAAATATTACCTTTCCTATATTACAATAAATTTTTAAGAGAGGAAACTTATGATACATAAAAAGTATTAAAGTGAATTTTTTAAGTTTGGTTAACAGTAATAACAGTTTGGTCGCCCGGAATTTGCATAAATATATTTAGAATATTTCACAATAGAAAATTTTAAAGTTATAACTAAGTACCAAATATTACTTAGTGTATATTAACGAATTGTATGATCAATACAACGTATAAAAATCAAGGAAAAGAATTTTAAAAATCATTTGCTAGGAACCCTAATCCAACGATTTAAATTGTTCGGTACTTGAAAAAAATTCCGGTTAGTCTCTTTTCTTCACGAATGATAAAGAACCACAGACAGGAAATGAATTGAACAAAAAAAGGGAAATAAATTGTTTTCAAAGTTATTTACTACCATTTACGATTGGTTCTACGACGTCTTCCAAATGGAACACAAAAGCCATTTGCAAAATTGGAAAAGTTCAGTGGAGTAATGATTGTGTTGTTGATGCGGTTTTGTGGTAGAAAACAAAAATAGAAAAAAACAATCAATATCTTCAACATGAAAAAGCAGGGTGTGGCAACTATTATTGATAGAAAAAAACAGAAAAATAAGTAAAACTTTCTTGCATTTTTAGTTATATGTTACTATTGAAAATGTTATTTAGGTTTCTTCCTATGGAATTATTTAACAGCAAAAATGAGTTCGCATCACTAACTTTGCAGAAGCATTAGTTTTGCAAAGAATAGATATTGTTAAATATAAACAAATCAGCCAACGTTTTTTAAGAAACACACTGTTGACTTTTACACCATTTCATACATTTCTGATTTTGTGAAAGATATATTTTTTTTCATTACCAGAAGCTTTTTTTTATTATTCTTCAAAAAGACGATCTTACGGTAATGTTTATTTTTAAAAACTAGCAATATACACTATTCTACATTATTGTAATTTATTACAGTGTCCCCAAAACTTTTTAACTAGCATCACTCGTTTTGAACTAAGATATTGCGAGGAACGTTCTAAAAATGAGTTTCGTCATTTTTTCCCACACGAATATTTTATTACCATAAAACTACACAATGACATGAACTACGAATGTTGCACTATTTTTCGCCACCACTGACATTGAGACATTTGTCGTGGCGTGCTATCTGTTCGAAAAAATTACTCTGATAAAACTTGGTGTCCGGCGATGCAAGGAATTGTTGCACAGCCTGCTCCACCTTAGCATTATTTTGGAATGAGTCCCAAGAATGCGATTTTTAATGCATGGAACAGGAGCAAATCTGATGGAAGAATGTTGTGAATGCTTTCTTCGAACTTCATCTCCCACAGTCTGCTTTCCTACTCTGAACATGCAACACCAGCTACCTAACAATTGACGAGACATAACCTTGTCGCGACCCGAAGGTCGCGGATGTGCAGGGACATCTTAAGGCGTAGGCCAACTGAGCCCAGGGCCTCGCCATAGGTGGGTTTTACTAGAATTATTTACTAGACTCTGTCTTAATACAACCATGATCCCGATAATTGAAATTGGCAAATATTATCCCCGTACATTTTCACCGAAAGACAGAGAATTTCAAACTGCATGTCAACCGGGAAAAGTGGCAAGACTGTGTTATTGTGTGTGTGTGTGTACGGTGACCTTTGTCCATGCCTAGGCCTAAGCCTAATACCATAAACAATCATTCAATTCATGTAATTGAAATGTGACCATTGGTCGCACGAGCCGGCTTGTGGTTAGGTATTTGAAATTTATTTGTTTCAAATTACCGTTTGAACGAGTATTTGACAATGCATGCAATATAAAGGGTGTTTTTTTTAGAGGTATAGAACTTTAAATTGCAATAAAACAAAGATGTATTATTCGATTGACATGAATTTTTTTTTTATTCGAAAGATAATCTTGAGGCATTATATTTTAAATATGACCGAGCAAGGCGTAGATTCGTCGAATGGGCCCAAAACGAGATTGCCGTTGTTCCCGATTTTCAAAAGCGAATTTTGGTTAGCGATGAAGCGCACTTCTGGTTGAATGGCTACGTCAACAAACAAAACTGCCGCATTTGGAGTGAAGCTAATCCACAAGTGTATGTCGAAACACCGTTACATCCAGAAAAACTGACTGTTTGGTGCGCTTTATGGGCTGGTGGAAACATTGGTCCGTACTTCTTCAAAAACGATGAAGGCCACAACGTTACAGTCAATGGTGATCGGTATAGAGCCATGATTACTAACTTTTTCATTCCTGAATTGAACAATCATGATGTCCAGGAGCTGTGGCTCCAACAAGACGGCGCAACATGTCACACAGCTCGTGCCACAATCGATTTATTGAAAGACACGTTTGATGACCGCCTAATTTCACGTTTTGGACCTGTGAATTGGCCTCCAAGATCTTGTGATTTAACACCGCTAGACTATTTTCTGTGGGGCTATGTAAAGTCATTGGTCTATGCGGATAAGCCACAAACGCTCGACCATTTGGAAGACAACATTCGCCGTGTTATTGCCGATATACGGCCACAAATGTTGGAAAAAGTCATCGAAAATTGGACGTCCAGATTGGACTACATCCGAGCCAGCCGTGGCAGTCCTATGCCAGAAATCATATTTAAAATGTAATGCCACAAGATTATTTTTCGAATAAAAAAAAAATTCATGTCAATCGAATAATACATCATTGTTTTATTGCAATTTAAAGTTCTATACCTCTAAAAAAACACCCTTTACTAACTACTATTTTCAAAGATCAGGAATAGGGCTTACTTTTGCATAAGGGCCCAGAGACTCAAATTTTTTTTATTTCTCTGGGCACAGGGCTTCAAAGTGTCTTGAAATGTCCCTACGGGTGTGAGAGGGTTTGAGGAAAAAGCAGGCATGATCAGAAGAATATAACTACTTTTATTCTATCTTTAGAACTTTATGAGATGCACTTTTATAACTTGACCAATAATCGAATAACTAAATTATGGTAAGTGCTTATATGGAGTGAAAGCTCCTTGTGTGATACTGCTCGAAGCCTGATAGCTCTTTCAGTTGCAAGTTTGATACCTGCCACTGTTCCAGGCGGATTCTCTGTCGACTATTAATCTCAAGATGCTTGATTACCAGTCGCTGTTTACGTGTGCTAAGGCTTGTATTTCAAGCTTAATGATCAACGTTTAACCATTAACTCACATACTCATCTACATGGACTTAAATAGTAATACATTTACATAAAATTAAGTCCTTTCTACGGAAAGCGGTTTTTAAACTAAAATAACTGTTAATGAACATTTTCCCCATGAAGATCAGTAGAAGACCTGAATGGAACCCATTACAACCACCACCATACACGGACTGTAGGTGTTTATGAATGACGGACTCACAGATCCACGCGTCTGTTCGTCCCAAATAACAGCACACACTTACATTGGCGAGAACGTTGTCAACACACGTCTGCCTGCCTCGTGATTTAAATAATTTCGGGTAGGCCAATCTGCTGCTGCTCTTTTTCGACGCTCTGCAAATGCGTCGTTCTTCCTGTTCTGATGCTTCTTTCGTCGTTGAATCAACAATGTATGTTGTTTCTTATGGAAATAATTTTCTCTCTAGTGTACCATCTACTCTTAAAAAAAAGATGGAATTTACTTTCGAAACATCCCTCGTACTACGGAACTTTATCTCATGTCAAAGCATGACTAATCGTAAGTAAGAAATCAATATAAATGAACCACATAAAACATCAGTGTATTGTAATATAAACATTTAATCACCTCAACTGCATTATTCAATAAATTTTTATTTTACTATTTATTCTTTAACGTTAAACTAACAAAATAGATAAGCCAGCTGATTATCATTGTCTCATATATTTTTATCAAAATGGACAGGGCCACTTATATATTTCCTTTTCATCATTGATTTTTTTCTCGAGCGACCACCTAAAACCTAGTCTCACAAAAATAAGAAGTCCAAAATGGAACTGAAGTCCACTGAATTTATGGCTTAGAAAGAAATATATTCATCTTTTTTATTGAATCTTAAATTTAAATCATTTCCATGCAACCAAATTTCGTTTAAAAGCTTTTGTCGTAAAATAGCTATAAATAAGATTATCTTCTTCTGCATAACTAAATTAAGTTGGAGCATTGGTGTGGAATGGATCTCTTGATTTCATTCAAAATTATTGATATTTTCATTTTAAAGATATTTTTGAAATCAGGTGATAAGCGTCCTTCAAAAAAAAGATTTTATATTTTGAGGGAGTCGAACTCCTTTGAGGTCAGAACTGTTAGAATAAGCGAACACAATTCTACATTCACATTTTACTTCTTTTTAACTTGATCCTTTATATAAGCCATATTTTTAACCCTTATTTTCATTCTTTCAATCTTTTAATGGTGAGCGTCAACAGTGTGTTGTACCTAAACTTTTAGAAGAGCGTGCATTTTTCATAGGGGTTGAGTTATTTTTGTTGAACAACCGTTATTCCAAAACTACGGGATGGAATTCCTAAAATACGGACTATTATTTTTAGTATAAAAAGTGGCCAAGATAAAAGAGGCCTGGAGTCATACAGTGGCCATCTCGGGTTAAGGGCTATATTGTGCTCGCCAATGTTGCGTTGTTAATAGTGTGACATCATGACCTCTTTGAATTATTTGGTAAAATGGTAACGTAAGGGATCACACAGCTAATTGCCAAAAAGACATTTTATTCTGGATTGAATAATAAAACAATTAATTCATTATTATTTTGTCAAAACTCACTGATTATCGTGATACAAACGTTCTAGTTCAATTTCAGTTCATGTATTCCAACCGTTGCGCCACCAACTCCGGCACTCCGTCTTTCACCAGTATGCAAAATTCATTTGTCTTGTTCTCTTGTCTGTCACCTTCAGGGGCGGCTGCCCCGCAAACTCAACCGGGCATCTTCGAACAACTCAAAACTTAAGAGCGAAGTAATTTCGTAAAGGGAAGATCGAGAGCCCCCGTAAACTTCCAAGCCGATCCTTTAAACTTCCTAGGAAGGTCCGTTTTACGCCCCCAATCTCCTCTCATTGACAAGTGTAGCAGATCAGAACCCGGCTCTCTTTACTTTAGCCATACTCCTTTGGAGCTTGGAGTCAATAGGCCGGCACATCTGATCCCTATTCCGAAAAGGCATCTTGTTTACCATCTAAAGGCCATAAATCGCCTTGTCACATTCACACTGAGGGTGTGTCTTTGTTCCGACCTGCCGACATTACTCTTCATTTAAGTTGTTTGCGACTCAGAAGGGCTAGAGGAACCCAAGCATTTGATATTGTTCCCTGAAGCTTCCTTCCTATATAACGTTGCGACTCAAGATCGCTGTATGTCGGCGAAAAAAAGGTGTGGCGGCATCATAGCCCTTTTCTAAATCAGTTCACATTTGTTATGCCCTAGATCAGAGGTTCCCAAACTTTTTTGTCTCATAGACCCCTTGCCGTGTTTTTAGGTTTGGGGTAGACCCCCGCTTAATTAATATTGAATTTTTGAAACTTATCAACTTAAATGTTTTTTGACAGCTGTCACTACAACTACTACTACTTTAAAATATTTAAATTGCCAACTGTAATGAAATATAATGCTTAAAATTTAAAACGCACATGCTAATTTATTATAAATTAAAAGTTAATTAATGCATAAAATAACTAAGCAACACATACAAGTGTTTTTAATGGGAGGGATGAATTTGGCTACGCAATAGCAAATTTTCAATATTTGGAATCAATTTTGTCAGGTTTAACCTTACATCTCCTCTGTTAGTATAGTGTCCAGTTTTTTTCCTCCTTTCTTTCTTTTTTTTTTTTTTTTGGGGGGATATTGGCAACCATGCTGAAACTCCTTCTCACTAGGAAAAGCAATCAAAAACTTTCTCATTATATTTTATGATTTTGGGACAAATAACAGGTTTGTCTTTTTAAAGCCAAGATTGCTGCCATCCTTTTCTAAACTTTAATATCTTCTTTAGTGCTTATTCCGATCAGTTCTATTGTAATGTTACATTTTTTTTTCAATATGACCATATGAATTCTCTCAATGCCTACAAATTACACGGTCATTACCATGGTCAAAGCATTGTCAAACCTGGTTTCAAAACCTGACTAAAAGGTAGTTAAATGTTAAACGTAGGTTAAAGCGTCCTGAAAGATTGTCTGTGACAGAGAAAATTCGGGACCACCAGTATTATACTTCTTTAGCTTAATTCTGAAAAAAAAAAGCTGAATTGGTTCTTATTTTAATAAAACTAATGCTATCCCCTTGCAAGTGCAAATTTACCTAATTAAATTTAGAAAATAAATTTGTTAAATATGTAAAATTTGGTTTCCACTTGATTAAATTTACTTTTAAATCTCAAGTCACAATCAAGTTTAAGAAGAGTCACTGTCATAGCCCCCCCACTTATGCCTCATGACCCCAAATTATTTTCGTTGGCGTGGACCCCTTGCAGGTCGCACTAGACCCCTGGGGGTCTATATAGACCACTTTGGGAATCACTGCACTAGGCATAAGGAAAGATACAATGTCGCATCTGACAATTTGGTCCCCCACGCGTCAATCTTGACGTATTGTTGGGGAGAGTTCTGCTAATGAGAGAGCAGATGTCACAATAGTGGTTGTGGATAGGCTTTGGCGACTAACCTCGTAATTTTGAACCTTGGTCAAGGGATGAAGAAGACACCTGAGCTGGAACTCCATTCTCTTGGCTTCCATTCCATGCCAATGTAAAGAGTTTCAGCCACGTCAGATTTAGCCCTTTAACTAGTTTACCCGTACACCGTAGGGGCAATCGAAAGCTGGCACAACCGGTTTGCTCCTACGATGAATAGGTACTGACATTTTTTTTGCACACATTTTTTTTTCTAATAATGATAAAATTAGTGCTAGTGTTTTTAAGAGATGCAGTTTGTCCGTGGTGCTGAAATACTTCTCATTCAGAATTTTCTTTGTGATGAAGGCGAGAACTGTTCATTGAAAGCAGGAATTTAGATTCTTGAAAAATTTCGATAAAGAACAGGGATTGGCAAGGCAATGTACAATTTATTGATTGAGAAAAAATAAGAAAATGGAAAAATAATCCAAAAAACCGATATTATCTTGTACCCCATTGCAATGTGAAACTTCATATTACATCATGCTTCAAATTGGGTGTATATATATATATGCACACACACCCAAAATTCTCAACCGTTTGAAAAGAATTACGAGCATGAAATTTTTCAGTAAGTATGAGAAAAATTCTTTTAAAATATATGAAACATTTTTCATAGCATGCAGGATGTATTTATAAAAAACAAGCGTTTAGGAGGAGAGTTGTATTCCACAATTATAAAATAAAAAAAAATAGTATGAAAACTTAAAAACTGAAAATTAAAATACGATTTTTTTTCATTTTCACATTTTGTTAAGTATTCCACTTAGTTATATGCAATAATAAAACGTGCCTTTTTTGAAACATCTTGTGCAAAAAAATTGACCGCTTTTGGGGTTAAATGAGTTAAACTAAATTTAATTTTAAACATGTATATTTATTTTTCTAATAAAAAGTTTAGTAATTTTTAAATAATAGTACTAATAAGAATATTTTTTAGTAAATATATAATTCATTTATAGCTATCTTAAATGTATACTAACTAGTTTCTCCATATCTTTGTTCCTTCTAAGTCAATTTTTAAACCTGTAATTCTCGTTTAATAGACCTTTTTCTATTCAAAATAAATCCTAGTTGTGACAATTTACAAACATGTATCATTAATTTATTTTAATAATCCTCAATTCAGAAAGGTTCTGAAAGAAAAAGTTTATTTTAATCTATAGTTGAAGTGAATTAAGCTTTAAACTGTAAATAAATATGTATATACAAATTGGTGACTGTCGTTATTTAGTAGCAGATTCATTATTTATTCGAGATAAATACACTTATCTCAGTCAATTACTAGATTCCATATTAGGATTGCTTTGTAATTTAATCGGATCGTCCGTAAGGTGCATTAGATTAATAATGTTATTCTAGTCGTAAAATTGTATGTTGAGTACATGAAACGTACAATCCAGTGTCTCCTATCAACCAATTGAATTCTATATAGTGCCATGTTTATTTAAAGTTGTTCGGTTTAAATATATGAATTCAAAATACAGAAAGTTTAATAGCAACATTCTCAATTTTTGAAAAAATAGGGTTATTGAGAAAGGATGCCAAATATTTACTATATATCTCACAAAATTCAAAATGATAATGATGTGGAATTTCCACTAAATATGAAAATTAATCCACCAAATTTCATAATGGAACAAACTATGGTTTCTGTGTAATGCAGAATTTTAAGTTCAAAGGAATATTTTCTGTTATCACAGATCGAATATCAGAGTTTGATGTATAGTTTCATTGAACAGAATATTGATATATTGTTGAATAAATTGATATATGGCTCAGACTGAATACAAATCATAGAATTACATTCTTCTTGTACGATGTTAACAGGCAAGAATGTTTTGTACATGTTAATGAGAAAGCTCAAAAGCCGTTAAAGTGCAGATTAATGGATTTACTCCGCTAAAATGCGGAATCAAGCATTTTCTACTTTTTAGCTAAGCAAAATACAGAAAGTTCAATAGCAACATTCTCAATTTTTGAAAAAATAGGATTATTGAGAAAGGATGACAAATATTTACTATATATCTCACAAAATTCAAAATGATAATGATGTGGAATTTCCACTAAATATGAAACTAATCCACTAAATTTCATAATGAAACAAACTATGGTTTCTGTGTAATGCTGAATTTTAAGTTCAAAAGAATATTTTCTGTTATTACAGATTGAATATCAGAGTTTGATGTATAGTTTCATTGAACAGAATATTGATATATCGTTCAACAGATTGATATATGTGTGGCTCAGACTGAATACAAATCATAAAATTACATTCTTCTTGTACGATGTTAACAGGCAAGTATGTTTTGTATATGTTAATGAGAAAGCTCAAAAGCCGTTAATGTGCATATTAACGGATTTACTCCGTTAAAGGGCGGAATTAAGCATTTTCGTTAGCGTTCATAAGTTAACTTCTCTATTTTTTTTTCTTGTCGGGAATAGTGATTCAACGTTGACTCATCCTAGAATAATTTATCCTAAACATTTAGAAACAGATTGTAAAAGACAGTAAATGTTTTTGATAAAATATTCCTTGAATTAATTTTTAGTAAATTTAATTATGAATACCAGTTTTTTAACTGATTGATGAATGATTCTATCAACTATTTAGCAGTTTTCTCGATTGTATTAATGGGATTCTTTAAATACCAATCAATAAACAATAAACAACGTTTAATTTAAGAACAGAAATATTGTTGTTGCTCCACCTTATTTACACTTTAACAAGTGCCTAGTAGGTAAGGTGCAAATTATTTAATTAATTCACAGATTACCTAGTTAATTTCAGAAATGAAACAATTTTCCGCACTTTATTGGATCACTATATATACTGAGCATATTAACTGACTTCTGCACATTAACAGTAACATATATACACTTATAAAAAATAAAATACCAACACCAGGAAGGAGTTGTTTTTGACAAATAAAATTTGAAAAGAATATGCGTGCGTCTGACTGATGACATCTGTATTCAAATCTCGCAATAGATGAATAGGATTGACGTTTGTAGCTTTACTATGAACATACAAATGACATCTTTAAATGTTTTATGGGAACTTCGTGACCCTTATTTATCTTCTAGAAGGGAATTGTGAGTTGGATTTGAATAAAATAAACATTTAAGGAGACTATGATTACAGTATCAAAAACTCACGGAGTTTGAAGGAGTCGTACAATACGGCTGCGAGAAGGTGGGTTTTATTTCCATGATGTTCCTGTAACCCTTTGTTTTATCCTATCTACATGATTGTGGGCAACAATGGTCACAGGAAGGCACTGTCTCGAGAAGACCGATGTCCGGTCTCCGCCGCAGACACAGAAGGCCCCCTATAACCAAAAGAGAATTATGGTCTGTGGTGCAATTTTCTATGACAGGAGCAGCAAAACCGTCGTTATCCCAAACACCTCAGTTGTAAATACATACGTTAGATTGGGGACTGAACTAGGTGTGGTGTCGTTCATGGGAAGTATTTAAGTACGTGGTTTTCAACAGAATAACGTACATCCGTATGCCTCTGTTGTTACCCAACATGCTGTTCAATGTTTTGATCTGCAAAATCACTCGATCTTTCTTCAATAAAGCATGGGATATGATCATTTCATCATATGGGACAAGACTGGATAACAAAACCAGCATCATCCACTGGACTGTAGTAACTCGATTTGACTGATCAAGGGCAACAGGTATAAACTCAATGCTACAGATTGACAAATGCAGCGAAGTTTGCAGGCTTGCATTCAAAATCTTGGCGATAACATTGGTTACTAACGTATCACCATTCCCCATTTGGGCTCTTCTCGGGCGTGCTTTCATTTGAGACCTTGAATTCAATTAATATGATACCTAGATGAATGCTTTGTCTATACTTTCTTCCTCTTAAGTAATTTTTTCTTGATATTGGTATTAGCTCATCACGAGATCTCAATCAAACCTTCTTATTGTTTCTACATACTAGGCTTGTTTCGCAGTCCAATTCAACAATTACTATAAAAGGAGTCTTTCCTTACAAAAGAATCTTACTTTTCCCTAGAATATTCAAAATTTATTGTTTTGCAGGAACAGAAATATTTTTCCATAAAAAAAAAATTCCAAGATAAAAATGTTTACCTTCATACTAAGCCAGCTCAGACTTCATTTCCAAACTAAGAGAGCAGATATTGCTGGTGTTTCTAAATCAATTATTAACAAAATAAAGGTTAATTTGGATAAAAATGTGACGTTTTCTTCAAGACGAAAATGGAGCCATGGCATGAAAATTACAACAATTTCTCTTTCTTACAAAATAAATAGGAATATTTGTCCAGAAAAAATTTAAAAAAACTGCTACAAGACTAACCCAATTCCTTAAGAAATGAGACTGCTGTTTTGAAAAGAGTCATAACTACCAGCATCATATGACGATTGAAGACAAGAATAAAGTAAATCATTAAGGTTGTTCGCCTTTTCATTAGTTTTCTTTGTTTTTTTTCTCTTTTCTGAGAAGCATTAACATCTTTACTTTAAGTATTTCAGGTGCGCGATTCTCTTGTTTGAAATTCTGGCAGATAAAAATACATTTGTCCGGAAGAGCATCCTGGGAGAAAGTTTAATCCTGATTCTATTGCAGAGATGGTAAAGCATTCCTTCAAAGTTATGGTGGGGTCTGCAATCAGAGTTCCAAGGAAGTTGAACATCTTCATATTATGCAAGAAGTCATGAGGCAAGAATAATACAGAAAGGTTTGTCGCTTGATGTCCTAATAGTTTTCAAACGGTTGAAATTTTGTTTCTATGCGTGATTCAGTGCCTTGTTATAATGAAAGAAGCATTGAAATCTTTTTACTAGACAATAATATTCCAGTTTTTTGGCCGGCAAGTAATTCTCCGGATATGAATCATATTGAAAATGCTTGGAAAATACCAAAGTGTGAATTTACCTAACGAACAACACAATTACAGCACAATTAATAGAAAATTTAATAAACGTGTGGCATTTCAATACTCAGATAAAATAATGTATAGAAACAGAGTAAAGCAAACAAGCTTAGGGGCATTAAAATTTTGATAGAGATCAAGGAAAATGTGTCCAGGTATTAATATAGTACATTATTAATTCTTTATTATTTTGCATAATATTTTTTTTATGATTTCATTTGTGTTTCCTGAGTTGAACGTACTTTAAGACATAATTAAAAAGAGGTATAAAAAATTAAGATTTTTGCGATTTTTTTATCAATGCATCGCAATCAATAAATTTCTTTTGGGAGTGTCCACATTTATTTGACAATGCACTCTCATCGTGACAGCTATTATTTGTGACCTTAAATTCTGCAATTATATGTTGTTGTTGCTTATCCCCCCGATGTAGGAAAGTCTACACCAGATTCAAAATTCCTCGTCGCACAAGTAGTTTGAAAATTCTGTCCTGATCAGCCAACAAATGCCTCCAGGAGACTCCTAAACAAGAAAGACGATGAGAAGATTTGACAGGCTGGGTGTAAATATATACTTGCTTACATTCATGCATGAACACGAGCAAATCTGTTTATATGTTTACTTATTCAAACGAAAATATTTGTTTATATCATGTATCTGATTCAACACATAATTAAAAAAGCAATATATTTATCTCCTTTTTTTTCATTATATTCGAGTTAGTTGTTAGATGTTTATACCTATTACAAATATTGAAATACATTTCACTGAATGAAACATTAATTTTTATTATGTGAATAAATTAACAACATTCTATGAAATGCTTTCCTTTAACAATAATTGGAAATGCGTTGATCTGCAGGAATAATTGCATATGTCATAACTCAATGATATATTTTTGTTTTGTTTTTACGTACAACAACGGCGTTTTGTAGAAAGATGGTAGTTTCAAAATTTGATAGTAGTCACGTATGGCTATCTGAACTTTCAACGTGATATTTTGACTTCTGAAAAGCACATACAACTATATTGCCCCACAAATAATCCATTTCGAATGCCAGTCCTCTTTCTTTTAATTTTAACACGCTTTTATCAATTTCATCTGTATGTAACAGAATCTTTGAACTCGATTTTTACCCTCTTTAAAAGTTCTAAATAATTCGAAATTTTGCACACTTGTCAAGGACCGATGACAATACAGTAATTTAATAATTTTGTCTCATTGCCCTGTTCAGGATCATCAGGATTAACAATTTTCGATTTCCAGATTGGCGACTAATTTCAGATAGCATTTCCAGGTTTGGCGACTAAAAGATTAAGCTACAACCCTAAAGCGAAAACGCTCATGGCTAATACAAATACAACAAACAACCAAAAAAAAGTGTTCTTTATGAGAAATGTTTTACTTTTTAGTTCTATTAACTATAAAAGCAAGTTTTTTAGTTTTTTAAAATTATAATTTATTTTATTGATAGTCTACTCAGAGAAAAACTAAAAACCTTTTTATCAACTTTTACAAAAAAAAATTAAAATATTTAATATTGTTTAAAATGTAACCTTTAGTTTTATATGACTTGATTGCTGGTCGATTCCGCTTACAAAATTATAGGTTGAAAAAAGGATTAAAATTTTTTTGATAGCAAATCAACTCTAGCGACATGTTCCTCTTACATTACTTGAATGTAAAGTAACTCAAATGTCAGAGGAACACTTGGGAAAGTACTTTTGACTATAAAGACAATATTAATTATTTCTGAGTAAGAAAAAAAACTTTTAAACAAGAAAAAATCTTACTTTTTATGAAAAACAACTGAATAAACCCTTTCTTGATTAAAAAAAATGCTACAATACATTATCAACTTAAATAGAGGCAATCATTCGGTGCATTGCTGTCGAAAAAAATGGAGAAGGCGCAGAATCAATAACAGCTGATGCCCTTTCACATAAGAAAAAAAAATACTAGATTATTCTTAGATAATTACATTCTTAGAAAAACTTCAAAGTTTTTTCAAAAAGGAACTGTTTTCTTTGCTTTTTTTCATTTATGCAAAAAAATGACAGCTAAAGGATCATTAACGGTGAAAAAAACTTTTTCTTCCTTAAAGAGGTTGTATAATGAGCGTGTGGAAAGAGTAAAATGCGCCCGAGAATATAACTGAAATACATCTCTTTCATTTAAAGACAAAGAGTTTTGACTTTGGTCAGGAAAAATATTTATATCATTATCTAGTACTAAATGCATTAAGAAAATTTTTAATTCGTATGTCTTTTCTCTTTACATATTTTCATGCGTAAAGAGACTGAAGCTTTTAAAAATATTAACAGCTTAAAATTATGAAAATTTAAGATGCCATTAAAATTTTTATTTAAAGAACAATTGATGTATATTAACAATATTCATTTACATTTCTTGAATTGAATTCTGATATCATATTGCATTTTGCCTACTTTGATGCAATGTTGATCAACATATATATAAATTCGTTACAAAATAAAACAATAAATATTAATACATTCTGCACAAAATTCTGAAGAAGCTTCAATAAAAATAGAAGCAATTCTTATTTATTAACGAAGAAAATCTTATTTATTAAAAGAGGAAATCTTATAACGTCTAACTACCTCTATTTTCAATATCGTACAATGAACACTAATAAGTTTCTAAAAATATAAAATAACGTACCAGCACCATATACATACAAACGCAACTTATTCGTTGAATAAAACTTAACTTTATGAAAACGTATGGCTATCATTTTTAAAATTGTAACTTTTATATTAATTTTCAACTTATTGAATCTCATTTGATGTCACAATAAAAAAAATCTGTAAAACATAAATAGAACCATTTACTGTTTTCATATAGTTTCAGAGATCCTCAGGTTATTCTATTTATTCATTATTCTATTATACTCATGTCCAAAATTAAGGTCACAAACATAAAATCTGTGATAACTGATGAACAATTTACTGTGCTGCCACGAAATTTGGCACAGAGACGCATTACAATGTCAGAAAGAATATAGCAACATAACAATATCGTAAAGATTTTAATTGTGAATTAAGATACAAGTCATATAAAAAGTGTGAAATTGTGAATCAGAGATAAAGCCTTGGGAAAAGTGTATATCTAATACGGTGTGTGACCACTGTGAACTGCTATACAATCTTCACAACGGGCTGCCATTCTGTGTATGAGGGTTTCAATATATATTTGTAGCAACGAAGCTCATTCTTCCAAAAGTGGAACTTTTTAATTCCTCGGGGTTCCTGAGAGGGGAGCTACGCTGCGAAATGGTTTTTCTAGACCATCCCAAACACATTAATCAGAATTGTGATCCGAAGACCTCGAGGGTCAATCCATATGGCGCGAATATCCTCTTCTTCATGAAATTCATCAAATATATGAGTTCTATGTAGCCGCGCATTTTCGTCCATAAAAATGTAGTCCAGGCCCATAGCACCCAGAAAGACCTCAATTAGGCTTCCTGGCAGTGGCGTAACGTACACCACCACAACCCCCGCACCACGGGGGCAGGATTTTAGGGGGCCCAACACCTGATTGACGACAATTACGTTATCTTTGTAAAATGAGGCTTGGGGCCCAAAACCAAACTTTACATAGGGGCCCTATTGTTGTCCATTACGCCATTCCTTCCTGGATCTCATCCCTATAGCGTTGTGAGTTGAGAGTCCTGCATCTAAAACGCACAGAGGTGTGTGACTTCCCAACATTATGCCACCAGACGCAAGGATTCCTTTGCCACCACCAAATCTGTCGACTTTTATTACGTAAGAGAGATGAAAGAGAGCTCCTCTTTTTCTCCAGGTGAAGACTCGATGAGAATCAATTTGTCTGGTACATTTCGACTCATCACTGAAAAGAACACATCCCCTTTCTTGAGGTGTCCACGACTGGTGTTTTGAGCTCTACAATATCCGGTCTTTCCTGCTGCATGAATTTGAGTTTCCATTTTTCAGAAAAGTCTAGTCACAACTTCATTTCAGAGATTGAATGTTGCTACAAGTCATACTATAGGATCATGAAAATATTCAAGGCTTGTTACAGGAAGAGTCAGTGGCGTAATGGAGAATGTTCCCCCTGCAAACTCAGGTTTTGGGCCCCAAGCCCAAATTCGTACTTAATGTCAGTCAAACTTTGGGCCCCCTAAAGTCCCTGGGCCTCCCCACAATGCGTGGATTGCGAGTGTGTACGTTACGCCGCTGGCAAGAGCTCGTTTGCACATTTGAATGAAGCTATAGTCAAATTAGTTAGATACCTTTTGAAAACTTGGAAATTATTCAATGTCTTAGATGTCGTAAAAAACAAACGAAAAGTGTTTGAAGGAGATTTCAGAAAATAACATTGAATGTTGTTTAGAGAAGTAGCTATTCATATTTTTTTTTCAAAAACAAAATGCGAACAACGTCAGATATTGATAGTCATTCACATAAAAGAAGTAGTTGTTAATACTGCCAGACAATTGGGTTTGGAAGCAAATTGTTAGGATATCAACAAGTTGTTCTATTCTCATACTCAAGACTTAACAGCTCATGACCTAATAGAGATCTATTAACAACAGGTCTTAAAGGTAGTGTTTCTCAAACTTTCAACATTTGCGACCTAATATTCAATAAGAATTTCCGTCGCACCCCCCTTACATCCAATAACAATGTATTGAATTCAATAATGCTAAGCTTTGACGCTAAAGCTACAATAGAATTTTACCCTCTTCAGTGTCACTGACGTATATATACGTCTCACTCAGCCAAAACGTTAACTGTTCCGGACCAATATGTACGTCGTCCCAAAGTACGATCTTTTCTGTGCATTGCTACCCATACATTTATTTCAAAGGCTTTGGAATGCAATAAAAGGACTTTGACAGTGTTTGCGAAGGATTTACTTGTTTCAGATTTGCTTATTTATTTCTTTTCTCTCCCCCCTCAATACATCACATGCACTACATAACGCGTCTATGGGGAAGACAATTCCATTGGGGAGCGAATTGTGTAAATTTTTATCAGCAGTTAAAGTATTAATTATAAAAAGTACAAATTATTAAGATAATTGTTAATTTTTGTATATCATTTTATTTATGACAAGTCCATGGGGTCAGTGGTCATTATTAAACTTGTTCTTAACTTAATATAGTTAAGTTAATTAAAAAATACATCGTGCAGTACTAATACATTTAGAAGTGTATTTAATCAGCGTAAATATGTATTTTATTTTTTATTACGTCGGAATGGTTTTTTTTTGGTTTACTTTCAGTAAATTAATAATTTTTAAATAATCTTTTGTTTTCGATTTTTCAATATGCTCGCGCCCCCCTTGTAGCATTATCACCCCCCCTAGGGGCGCGCCCCACAGTTTGAGAAACACTGCTTTAAGGAAAATTTCAGACCTAGCTGCATTGTAAAAGCATGGAAATTGTAAATTTGACAGAAAATCTCAGTTCAATTGAAAAAAATGCTTTAAAAATTTACAAATCCCCCCAACAAAAAAATGTTTTATAAATAAAAACTATCAACTTTATTGAGAGCACATATCCTTTCATATAGTTCTGCTACAACATGCGACAAAGTGGTTACGAAAACTTGGTTTTACGTAAAGGACCAAGTTCTTGGATAACACGGAAAGAATAACACGTGTTGTCAATAACGTTGATAGTACCGTATTGAATACTGTGGAAGATGCTAGACTATCTCATTGATGTATGCTTTGAAACCAAGACTTTTTACATATCTGTAAGGCATGTAAATAAAACTTATATTATTTAAAATACTCTTTTTTTCTGTATTCTTCTTAGTTTTTTTTAAGTGATAACTTTTTTAGGTGCGTTTTGCTGGTGAGTGAACTTGAATGATGCATTTGATAAAGCCAAGTATTCTTACGCTCGAGTTTGTAACGCTTGTAACAATGGTAACAATACTAATCGTACACAATACTACTGAATGGTAACAATATTAATCCTAACAATACTACTGAATGGTAACAATATTAATTGTAACAGTACTACTGAATGGTAACAATACTAACTGTAACAATACTACTGAATGGTAGTAATACACTAATCGTAACAATACTACTGAATCATTTGGGTTTAATGAGTCATGAATTGAAAAAATTTGTGCAGCGAAATGTGGAGCAGAAAATGGACAAATAATTCCAATGGTTACTAAAGAGTGTTTTTTTTCCAGGTATAGAAGTTTAAGTTGGCATTACTTTCCAAGATGGCGACCGATTTAACAGCTGTCAAGTGATTTATTCTCAGTTTGGTTTGGCAATTCATCAAAACGATCATCAAGCAAGGCGTAGATTCGTCGAATGGGCCCAAAACGAGATTGCCGTTGTTCCCGATTTTCATAAGCGAATTTTGTTTAGCGATGAAGCGCACTTCTGGTTCAATGGCTACGTCAACAAACAAAACTGCCGCATTTGGAGAGAAGCTAATCCACAAGTGTATGTCGAAACACCGTTACATCCAGAAAAACTGACTGTTTGGTGCGCTTTATGGGCTGGTGGAATCCTTCTTCAAAAACGATGAAGGCCACAACGTTACAGTCAATGGTGATCGGTATAGAGCCATGATTACTAACTTTTTCATTCCTGAATTGAACAGTCATGATGTCCAGGAGCTGTGGTTCCAACAAGACGGCGCAACATGTCACACAGCTCGTGCCACAATCGATTTATTGAAAGACACGTTTGGTGACCGCCTAATTTCACGTTTTGGACCTGTGAATTGGCCTACAAGATCTTGTGATTTAACACCGCTAGACTATTTTCTGTGGGGCTATGTAAAGTCATTGTTCTATGCGGATAAGCCACATACGCTTGACCATTTGGAAGACAACATTCGCCGTGTTATTGCCGATATACGGCCACAAATGTTGGAAAAAGTCATCGAAAATTGGACGTCCAGATTGGACTACATCCGAGCCAGCCGTGGCAGTCCTATGCCAGAAATCATATTTAAAATGTAATGCCACAAGATTATCTTTCGGATAAAAAAAATTCATGTCAATCGAATTATACATCGTTGTTTTATTGCACTTTAAAGTTCTATACCTCTAAAAAAACACCCTTTACTTGTAAAAACTAAAAGTTAAAAAATAAACCTGAAAGTAAAATAATACATATTTGTCGCATTGAAATGTAGCAATTTGAAGTATTTGTTAAACATATCAGGGGGAAAAATTCCAAAGGTCGGCAAAGGCTTAAAGTCATTGAAATTAGAAACATTCCGAACAATGAAAGGAAAACATTTTAATTGCAAAAGAAAAAAAGTTTCCGAACATTTTCCAGAATGCTAAGCACTCAAACGACAAATCATTCAAATATATAATGAAGAAAGAATTCGAAACATTTAGAAAAAACAAAACATTTGAAACATTCATCAGGAAAAACTACGTATGTGTGTAATCTCTTGTCTCATAACATACAAACCACAATACACGAGAGTTGTTGCCTAACACCTTTCTTACATGCACGCATATCGAATCATAAAAATATCCGCAGCTGAAACAACTCAGAAATCATAGCTCTATCAGAACGCTATCTGCCGGCTGAAATTGAAAAGAATTATTTAATTTGTGCTATCGAATATCTTTTTCTCAATTATTACTTTTTCTGAGATGAGACTCGAAATGAGACGGAAAAAATCGATTTTTCTTTTTGTATGCTTCTTTTTACGAATGGATATGTTTTGTAAGTTTATCTCTTAAAATGAAACGATGTATTCCTACAAGGAAAAGGAAAACAAATGTTTTTGAAATGTTATAAGAAATATGGCGCGTGCTTATTTCTATGAGTTTTGTCCTCTGAAAGAAGAAAAGAAGAATTTTTTTCTTTTCAAAGAGCGTATAATAAATGATGAATAAAATAAGAGATGTGCGTGCGTAAAGTTTGATAAATCTTTTTTTTTTATCTGCATTTTGATGGACGTTGCTTTTATATGTAAATGTTCGAAGGCAATCAGAAAAATCCCAAAAGCAATTTAGCATTTATAATGCTTAAATGCAAACATTTAGATTGTTGTAATGTGATTGAGAAAAGAAATCTTCCAAAACTTTCTTATATTTTTAAAAATTCCTAATCACAAAATTTTGCTATGATTTCCATTCGTTTTTATTACTGAAAGGTATAAATACCAAATTTAAATTAGCTTGACTCTGATTGTCAGTTTGTTATTTTCATTGTAGTAATACATACGTTGCAACTTCTTTCAACAATAATGGCATATTGAAGCAATTGTTTATAAGAACCAACGAAAAATATTCTGAATTTTAAGATCAAGATGGAATTCTACGTAATAAGAATTGATTGAAATTGCAAGCATTGAGCTATTCTTCAATCTTACTGAGCAAAATTTGTTTATATAAAGATGTATATCCGTTTTGAACCGAGATTACTTTCTCGTACTCGATCGAAGAATCGTCCTCTATTTTTTGCTATTTAGAAAACGGAATTCTTTTTTATTAAGAAAACAAAGGAACTGAAAGTGTTTCTACAAAGAGATAATCTGCAGAGATTAGAGGACGAGGTCACAAGATTTCAAGATTGTAAGAAAATTAAGTCTAAATTTAATTTGCTTTGTTATCCCGTTGCTGTATATATTGATACAGCACCTGAGGAGCTACAGCTTGAAATAATTGACTTGCTGTCAGATTACAGTGTGAAGGAAATGTTTAATGCTATGGCATTGATTTTTACTAATCTTAGTCATCTGAAAAATTTCTATGTAAAAATGAATTTGAGGAAAAGATTGTTCCTTATATTATATTTTAATCGACATAAATAAGAGAACAAAGTTGTTCTTGCGTGAAAATCAGCAGTATTAAATATAGATGCAAGTTGGCTGACATAAAGCTGCAATCTGTGATAAGAATTTCAACAAGCAATTCACTCTTGATTTCAAAAAATAAATTGTAGAAAAATATGATATGGTCAGTAGCGCACACAGGAATTTTTCAAGGGAGGGGTGAGGGGTCGGAAGTTCTCAATTCTTGTATCATGCTCCTTCTGATTTTATCGATTTTCGGAAACAAAACATAGTAAAAAACTAATTATTCAATAAATAATTAGCATTAATTAATAAAATTAATCATTATCAACAAATACTTAATTAAATTTTACGTACTATATACTTAGAATTATAATCAATCGGAAAAAAAATCAAGGGCTTTGGGGGGGCGGACCCTCAGGACCCCCCCTTGTGTGCGCCACTGGATATGGTACATTTGTCTCATTTAACAGATTCTAAAATTAAATGCGCATGCAGCTATAAATAATATCGTCGGCCTGATTATCAGACTGCGTAACTCCACCGGCGTTACTGATTTGATATAGGAGTGAAACGCGTCAAGCGCTTTTTGGCGCGATTCCTTAATCCTTTTGTTTTGTCTACATCCATGCTTCTGTACGCGCTCGGCTTTTAATTTATTCCTCGATCAGTATAATCACTACTTTTTATTATTTCATAATAAAATAACTATTATTCAAAATCTAGTCAAAATATCTACCACTCAACAAGCCAGGTATATATATATATATATATATATATATATATATATATATATATATATATATATATATATATATATATATATATATATATATATATATATATTGAGAGATTTAAACTATAATAAAACTCTCTTTTCATTAAAGCCTGCTTAGAAATATATTCTTAAAATTAAAAAGTACTTTTTCGTTTCGCCAACGCAGGGGATAAAAGTCACTAAAAATGATACAACCGACGCCAAACCGAGTATCCCCCGCTGTTATCCATTTATTACTACATTTCATAACAAGTTCTGCTCTTTTCTTATCAGTAACGAGTTTTTCATAATGCATCAAAAATGGATGAAAGACCAATGAGAATTAATATTTATCAATATTTTTATGTGTATATTGTAATAATACTAACTTGGCGAGCTTTGTGCTGGTGAAACGGAAAAATACCAATTAAATGTATGCTGAAATACATCCGGTAACATGTTTCCTTTTGTCTGCTTTATTTGTAACATTTCTTTACAGATTTTTCCAATTTATTTCTGTAACCAACTGTTTGAATTAATATATATATTTTTTTAATTAAAAGTTAGCCTGTTTTTTCTCCAAAATAAAACTCAAAAATGAAATCATTGAACTACTTTTCTTATCTCGAATAAAGCAAATAAGTTATTTTTCTAAAATGAGGTTTACAAAATTATTCCGAAATATGGCATTGTCCTTTGAAAATATTTTTAAAAAGACAATATCAGTACCTATTTAAAAATCAGGTTTCTAAAATTATTAATTCACAAAATAATAATAATAAATAATTATACAGACCATTTCAGAAGCATTTAAGTATCTAAATGTGTCTTCCACAAATTAGTAGAGGTCATTACTTAATTTAACACAATTACAAAAATCTTTTTTTTTCACGTTTTGAATTCTTAATCGCTAAGAATGGAATAATTAATTAACGAAAGTAATAATTAATTCACAGACGATTTTCTATTTTCGACTGAGTTTTCTAATTAATTCGCGCAACTTCAGAAAATGTCTAACGTACCAAAAAAAGAACAGAATTGTGACCTTAAAAACACATTGTCCTTGTAAAATTTATTTTCTTATTCTTTTTGTTGTTTTCAGAATTCGAAAGAAAAAAAAAGACGATATAACTTTCAATCTATTTAATTAACAAATGGATCATTTTCGTCTGCGTAGCCATTTTTATTCGCTCTGATATTTCTTTTTCTTCATTTTCTGACAGGAAATTTCTCACAGCATAATATTATTAAAAGCTGCTAGTTAAGGAGAAAAAAAAAGGTTACAGTGAACTTTTCAAGAACGTACTTATAGTTCTCTTTCTTTTTTTTTTCTGCTTCATTTATTTAATGCGAGATCATGATATATTCTTCCGCAAGAGTTAATCTTAGATTAAGCAAAAGTAATATTTATTTTGCGATACGATCTCCTGATAATTGGATTCGTCACAGAACAGTTCAATTATTTTCCCTTTCTCTCCATACAGCTACAGATACTTATATTAATATTAAACACAGGAAGTTAATTAAATATGCTTAAAGTGACTTTCCATGACTCTCAGTAAAGAAGGGGAAAAAGCATTCGACTTATCATTGCCATTTCATTAAAGCCATAAGTATTGTGTACAATAAGAATAAATTGAACGATAATAAAAATATCGAAATTTCTTGGGTAACAAAGTGTTAAAAGCTTACAGTGAATAAGAATTTCAGCCCAAACTCCAACATCCAGATTATGATTTTCTTTGTTTCGATCTAAGTTCCAACTTTTTTCTTATAAAATTGAAATTTTTAAACTGTATCTATGTGTTATTCTCCTAAAATATTGCACAATTTGTAACGTAAATTTACTATTTGAAAGTACTAAGCTGAGTGAAGCAATATAGCATGCCTTTGGTATTATAAGGATGTTCAGCAATAATACGTTTTTCAAGTAAATAAAAAACATTTTAATGCGAAGATTAAAGTTTACATGGATTTGCTGAGTGTGTTCTGTTAAATAATTCAGTATATTTTCTCTTTTTTTCAATATGTTGCGTTAAGGGGCAGCCCACGAATAGGCTTCTCCTCCACGACCACTGTGACCTCAGTCCCCGTTCGTTGAGTCGCCTATCGATATTCATTGTTGTCCGTGGTGTTTCGGTAACACGTTGGATTATTGATAAAGATGCGTTAGGCCAGTTTCATTCGAGGCAACTTTGTGCCTCCGCCAACTTGTTTCCTATCATCACATCTCTAATGTTAACAGGGCAGGTAATTCCTTTCACACGCAGACGCAATGTTAACTGAAAAGGTTAGTGTCAGACTCATCCATACAATGAAGAAACAATAAAAAGCTTTCATCCTTTTCAATACACAAGTAGCTTCTTGTGAAGAGCGTAGCTTCCTCAATATCATCTTATATGAATCAACTAGAAAGGTGGAGAGCGGGGTTTTCAAGTGCTTGAAGGAATGGCACTGAAGGGAGTGGTAGTTGATCACGCATAAAGGGGCCCAGGCAATTTCTATTCAAAACTAAATTCCGATTTTATGTTTATTCTGTTAAGTGCGGCACAAGTTGACTCGCATGAAAGGGCCCTTGAGAGCTGTGAGTGCTTATAAGGCGATCACTTTGTCCTCGAATTCTGCCGCTGTTCTCAGTCGCTACCTTCTTGTAGCTATGTGTGACCATGTCTTACTCATTACTGACAACATTGTCGGTTTGTAGTATCGCTCCTAATCAAATGTCGAGCGATCCTGCGATTAGATCATCCTGCTTCCTTCAGAGGAGTTGCAAATCTCTCTTTCTCTCTCTTTACTGACAATGTTAAATTGGCTGTTTTCGATGTACCTTTTCTTAAAATCTGTTCTATGTACATCCTTGAAACTTTTCATACAATTAAAGTACACCTTTCTCACTATACTGAAATTAGCTTTTAGCTAATTTTGAATTTTTCAATAATTTATGAAATATTTTATCAAACATTGCGAAAAATTTGACCCATTTTTCATCTAAAAAATTTGTAAGAAATACATTTTTGAGTTTTTTACAAAAAGCTCATTTCAGTATACTATATTAACTATAATTATAAATATGTTATAAAAAAACTTACATACCTGTGAACAGTAGTTGCTCAGAAAAAGTACATCGAACATCAAAATTTACATTTTGAGATGAATTGATTTTAATGTATACACACAGTGAAACTTCTAATCGGCTAGGAAAAAAAACAAATAAAATTCTCAATTTACAATAAAAGATACATGTTTTAGTTTATATCAGACGTTCAACTTTTAAGCAAAAATCAAGTACTTAGTTTACATTTTTTGTCATTTAAATGGGTATGGCCCAGTTTCAAGGATTATTTAAAAATAGATTTTAAGGCCTCTAATTTCCCTAAAGGATAAAGTAAAGTATTTTTAGAAAGGTTAAAGTCTATACAATATGAAATGGTAAAAATCTCAAATTGTTAAAAAAATAAGATTTTAGCTTTCCAACACTCCTTCAGTGCATCTATCTGTATGTCTGTCCTCTCTGAAATTGCAACGTCTACTTATACTGTTCGCATATCCGTCCTCGAGGCGTTGGTGCTGTCCTCCTCGATCAACTGATCCCCATGGACATTTACATGGAAATTATGCCTTAGTTTTTGAAATGTCCTCAATTTTATATTCCCTCTGAATGCTCCGTTGCAATGAACTGAATCACCTACAAATAAGTCAAATGTTTGACAAAGGTTTCTCTCATTTGCGTGTTCTACCGCTACCAACGCACTATTAAGCAACTCAAGGGCTTTTGGTGGAATGCCCAAGGGAACCGAGCTCACCCGAAAGAGGTTTAGAGCTGCCAAGCGATCCTTCGGGAAAAAGGGCTTTTGGCAATGGATCTCATAATTTTCAACCTTGGTCGAGTGACAAGGGCCGTGGCGGGTCTTCAAAGGTACTAGACTTGAAGTCATTACACGCCGGCCACGAGTCCGTTACCTTGACTACTAGGCTACCACGGCCACGACTCATTCTTTGAGTATTACTTTTTATGATAACAGAATGCGCATAAAAGATGTTTTTATTCAAATATTGAAAAGATCTTAAGATCCTTTTTTAAACATCCATCATTGCAGAAAAATACACTCTAAAACAAAAAAAGGAGGGAGGGGGAGACGAAGCACCAAGAACGAGTTATGCGATAGAGAAAAAAAATCGTTGGTTGAAAGATTATGTACGGAATAGAAAATTATTAAAATTTCAGAAAAATTGAGTGATTTATTTCAGAGTTGCAAATAACGAGCTCTATAAGGTATTGACCCACCTAGCTTGGATGCAAACGGTCACACGACGTGGCATAGAGTGATAAAACACCTTTATTGTCTCCTGCGATATTTTTTGCCAAATTTGCTCCAATTGTCGAGCCAAGTCATCAATCTTCCCTGATCGATGCAGTGACCTTCCCATCATATGCCAGACATACTCAATTAGAGAGGGCTGGCCAAGAAAGTGTTTGACAAGCTGTAAGACAGTACATAGCAACAAGTTCCGTAAGTGGTCTGGCATTACCTTGCAGAAAAATAAGGCCAGGGTACTACAAGAGGAACCGTAGCAAAACAGTCCTTAGAATGTCGTCGACGTACCGCTGTGCTGTAAGTGTGCCTCTAATGGCGACCAAAGGGGTCTGGCTGCCAAAAGAAATACCATCCCTGATCATAATTCCTAGTTGAGGGCATGTGTGGCGTGCAATAGTGAAAGCAGGATATGCGTCCTGCCCTGAGCGACTCCAGACTCGTCTTTGATGATCGTCAGGACACAGTTGGAATCGGAATTCATCGCTAAACTCTATACGTCCTCAGTCAGCCTGATTTAAACATGATCGAGCCAAGCACCACTGTAATCTGGCTCGTCAGTGTGCAGGCTTGAGGGGAAGATGGCGCAGAGGTCGGTATGAGCGTTAATTTCCCTCTATCAGCCGCCTGTGAATATTCATGGTGGACACCCGTGTGCAGGTTGCACGTCTGATGGTTGATAACGATGAATCAGGCACAGCTGATCTGACAATCAATCTGTCTTCCAGATCTACTGTGGCCCTAGATGGACCACTACCATTCTGACACTGAAATTTGAAGCTGTCCACCCATTCTTGCCAGCAACTTCTAATGGATGTATCGCTTCCACCCACATGACGAACGATACTCCGATTTGCTCAACCTGCCTCTTTCAATCCAATGATACGACCTCTTTGCAACTCTGACAGTTGCTCGTAATGAGCTCGAATCCTGCCACGAGGCATTTTTTCAGTCGTTGAAAGGTATTCTAGATCGCAATGCAACAGTAATTTCGACTATCAGATTGAGAATCGCTTCTTATAGACCTCTTCTTAGTGTGCTGTAGCTCCCGCTATTCAATCATTGGACACCAAATTTTAAACATTTGTATGTTCAGTACAAATGTCTTTGCGTACAAAATTTCATTACCATCGGGTAACTCCTTCTTGGTGCATCGGGGTTTTTTCCGTTATAGAGTTATTTAATGAACCTACAGTAAATTTTTCTTAAATCAGTTATAAGTTTTTTTTAACTATAGACATCAACGTCGATAGTTGTGAACGGGGGCTTCTTAATTAAAACTAATTAAAATTTGCCTTTATTTTATAATGAGTGATGTAAGGTTGTGAAATCTAGCAATATTTTCTATAACACATCAATCAACAGATGATGTAAAATGTGACACAATATCTTTCAAGACTTTACAAATTAAATATATATATATATATATATATATATATATTATGACGGGACTTTATCGGAATTACTTCTATTAATCCTCTTGGGATTTCTTTGGGGCCAGAATGGCAATTCTTTCCAGTCAACCCAAGAAGAGAGCGTGGTAATTCAGATTAGGAATAGTATATATTGGAACGTTAGTATTCGCAATGAGCGCTAAGAAAAGTGAGGTAAAGTTCTAGGAGAAGAGAGTTAGTGTATTCTATGAGTTCGGTGAGTCAGTCTAACAGCGCCAGTGAAGATAAGCCTTAAGTGGGACCGAGACCAGAAGAGTATTGCCTTAGCCAGATTGAAGGATAAATTAATGATTTACGGACCGTAGTTGATCGCCAAGAAAATAGCGGTAAGCTTGTTTGTTTAAGCTTTAAGAATAGAACGGATACTATTAAATTAGGAATTAATCTATAAAGATGATTCAGTGGTTAAGTGCGCTATTTATGAGAAATACGGTTTGCGTCGCATCACTCCTGATAATAAGCCTCCTAGACTGTTGTTGTTTTATTGTATATAAATTAGGATCATAATAAATTGATTTTTTTACTGCAGAGCTTAGTGGTTCATCTTTAGTTCCCTCAGACATAGGTCGCGTGGATGGTGAGGAGAGGATTTCCCCGACCCAGGGAATATCACAATATATATATATATATATATATATATATATATATATATATATATATATATATATATATGTGGCATGCAGCCAAAAAAACAAAACACAAAATAATCTTCGCGCGCAGGCGCAGCTAAAACACGAACTGAAACTTGCGAAATAGTGGAAGAGAAACAAAAAACTCTTGGACATTAGAGCAGAGAGAGAGAGAGAAAGGAGAACGCGAGAGGTGCGCGAGCAGGCGTTACCTTCTGAATATCATCGTCAAACTTATCTGTAAAAACTTATCTACCTTTTTAATTAATTTTTGTTTAATGTTAAAATAAAATAGAAGATAGACCAACGTCTTGGACCCCTTGTTGTCTCCCACAAATTATGGGGGCTCGGCCGCGATAGATAAAATTTCGATTTTGAACCAAAGTCTGGACAATGAACAACAGCGTCCGTGAAGGAGACGCGCCGCCATTTTCGGAAACTTCGTTCAACCTGTGTAGAGGTTGAATTTTTCAACTTCATTCCGCCTGTGTAGAGGTCGGAACAAATAACAAAAATAACCTGTGTAGAGGTGTATTTTCACAACGAACCATCGACAAATATTCCGCCTGTGTAGAGGTTGGAAAACCCATCGACGAAAATTCCGCCTGTGTAGAGGTTGGAACCACTCACAAACACCTGCGAAGAGGTGTTAATTCGAACAATTTCAAGAACTATTTTTCATCCAACGATATAACCTGCGAAGAGGTGAAATCAGTGGAATCAACGTTTTTATTGGATACATCGTACGTGCGAGCAACAAGGGAGCCAGAGAAAAAAAAAAGGTAGGATCTTTCTAAATTTTTATAAAATGTATAAAAACGCTCTTAAAGAGGATCTCATAAGAGTAGTTGAAGAGCTAGACGGTATTGTCGAAAGTACTGACACTATAGTTAAACTAAAGACTAAAATTGAGAACAGTAGTACATTTGAAAGTGATCCAGATTTCGTTAAAACTTTAATTCAAAACTGTATAGATGAGAGGGTATCGCGAAACGAAAGAGAAGTAACTTCAGAAGAACAAAAAATTGAGCTCGCGAAACTTCAGTTAGCAAAATTAGAAAAAGAAGTCGAACTTCAAACGGCTAAAAATAAAGCATTAAGTTTAAATCCTGCAGCTAAAGTCGAAGAGAAACAGTTCGAAACTAACATAGAAAATATGATAAAAAGTATAAAAACTTTATCTCTTCCTGTTCCCACCAGATCTGAAAATTTTAATCTGTTCTTCCAATCATTAGAACGCGCATTTTTTTAACCAAGAAATAAATGACGAATATAAATCTGAAATTTTAATAAATCTTCTGGGCGAAAGAGCTCATAACGTCTTACTGTATATTAAAGAAGAGGAATTAAATGACTATGAAAAACTAAAATCTATAGTACTCAGAGAATTCCAATTAACCCCTCGCGAGTGTTTAAACTCATTTAAAAATGCTGTAAAATCATCAGGTGAGACATACATCCAATTTGCTGCAAGATTGACGGCAAACTTCCAATATTATTGTTCGTTAAGAAAAGTTAATTCCTTTGAATCTCCCAAAATCTTATAATTTCTGATAAATTATTTGGGGAAACTTTAAATAAGGAAACTGCAACTCATATTGGCATTCGAGAAGCAGAAGATTGGTTTAGGCCTATTGATTTAGCTAAAGAGTGTGATATTTATATTTCATCTAGAAGCGGATCACATAAAGAAATTCCTATTACTTATGGATATACCCAAGACCCCTTTAAAAATAGATCACAAAACTTTTAAACCAAAGATTAAAGAGAACTATCCCCAATATCTTGAAAGAGAAAAAATAAAAATTGCTATATATGCGGTGATTCATCTCATTGCGCAAGAGACTGTGAGAAGCGTTTTAAACCTAAAGAATCTAATGATCACATCCATAATAGAATAAATGTGAATACTTTGAAAGTCGAGAGCGAAAAACAAAATAGCGATGAATGCGCAAATCTTCAATACGTAAACATTTTTGTGGAAAATCAGCCCGTAACAGCATTGATTGATTCAGGTTGCCAGATCCCAGTTTTAAATTCCTCACTAATTAGAGTGCAAACACCTTCCGAAGAAATCATAACATTAAGTTCATGTTTTGGCGAACAGCGTATGGTAGAAGTTAAACCCATAAATATTTTTCTTAATCAACACTCTCCTAGCTTAAGTGTTGGAACGGCAATATCACCGACCTTGACCGAAGAATTTATTATACATCCCAGTGTATATTCTGAAATAGAGAAAATCTAGGCCACGCAAAGAGCGATGTTTTATTGAATGAAAGTGAATCCTCTTTAGGTGCTCATGCTTATGCTTATTCTAGTGCTATTTCTTTTCCAAATGTTTCTGTTTCAAATGTGATAGAAAACTCTAGTTATGATTTGCCATATGTTAAGAACTTTAATACTAGAAATGATTCAGGTCTCTGTAATTAAGGATTATAAATGTAATAAAATTAAGATTACTAAGTTAAAATTGAGTATTGTAAGAGAAAAATGTTCTGATATAGTATTGTGTAAGAAAGCCAATGGTGCCATGAAAACGAGTTCCGTGGAATTTATCTCCCGCTCACCTACCCCTTCACCTATGAATAGTAATTATCGACGGTTTGTGTTGCTCCGAAGGATCTTTTTTAAGCCTTGGCAGTGGAAACGAAGGAAAAAGAGAAATCGTTTTGAACAGACGTCCAGAACTCTAGAGAGGAAAATATCGATGCGTTCAACCAAAGATCGACTTGTTAAAAAAGACGTTTTCATGCCTGTGAAACACAATGTTTTCCTGTGGAACCTTCCGGATGTCGAAGAGATGCCTTCACATGATGGAGAAACTGTCTAGTTCAGAAAATTATGATATGTTTAATCTCTATATATTTGTCGTATAGTCCTTGTCTGTTCCGTTTTTTTTTTTTGTATGTTTCAGATTCTCCTCTGGTCTCCATGGAAATACCGCTGCGGACAGCGTACGGTCAGAATGGCCGTTGTGGCATGCAGCCAAAAGCAAAACACAAGTCTTCGCGCGCAGGCGCAGCTAAAACACGAACTGAAACTTGCGAAATAGTGGAAGAGAAACAAAAAACTCTTGGACATTAGAGCAGAGAGAGAGAGAGAAAGGAGAACGCGAGAGGTGCGCGAGCAGGCGTTACCTTCTGAATATCATCGTCAAACTTATCTGTAAAAACTTATCTACCTTTTTAATTAATTTTTGTTTAATGTTAAAATAAAATAGAAGATAGACCAACGTCTTGGACCCCTTGTTGTCTCCCACATATATATTCAGAAGGGTGATGATAGGCAGAATGGGGACAACAAATCACCATATAACATGGGGTCGCAAAACACGTTCAGTTGGAGTAATTCGCAAAAGCAGGTATGAAGGGTGTGATGTCGAGTACATCCCAGCTCTACGTTAGAAATGCAATGCCAAGGAATTGTCACAGTAATTCTTCAAAGTTGCGGCCGCGTAGGTCATAGCACAGCCGTCACCGACGGACGCAGAATTACAGGTCGCGTTCAAACAAATCCAGTGGGCAGGCGATGTCAGTTGAAGCTACGACGATCCGTGATGTAAGATCTTCTACTGTAGCCACCGGCGTCTCATAGACAAGCGATTTCATGTGGCCCCAGAAGAAGAAATTCAAGGAACTTAAATCAGGGGAGTATGGAGGCCAAGCAACAGGTCCACCACGTCCATCATGTGTCTCGGGACATGTAGCGCAGAGGTGGTTTCGCAATGCAATCCAAAAATGAGCTTGTGCAACATCGTGCATAAACCACACGTTCTGGTGCTAAGAGGATGGCACTGCCTGCGGCAACTATGGGAGGACGTGCTGTAGGAAACAAGATATTTTGGGCCATTTACATTGCATTACATTCTGTCGCATTACAATGTATGTATATCCCCGCATTCGTTCGATCACTCCTCTCCTCGTTCTTATGTTCTTATATATATACCGGGTGTTCATAATTAAACTTTAAATTTGCAAGCAGTCTGTAGCAAAAACTATTCAGCGGAATTGCATGATTGGGATTTTGGAATTGGAGTTTCATAACCCCCCCTATGTGGTGTATTATAGCTTTATTGAAAACATATAAATATTCTACAAAAAGTGACAAAAAATGCTCGATATGCTGTCCACCATTGTCTGCTACCATCTGAAAGCGTAAAATCGCATGTTCGGCTATTAAAAGCAGCAGGAACTGGGGAATGTTACGGACATAGCGTTCTATGATTTCTTTAAGGTTGGATAGAGATGTCATGGGATCACGGTAGACCATGACCTTGAAGTATTCCCGCAATCAAAAGTCTCAAAGGTTCAAGTGGCGGAACTAGAAGGCCAAGCTGTAGGAAAATGCCGGCGGATGGTTCTACCGCCACCGAAATGGCGGCGGAGCACTTGTTTCACACCACGGACAATATGCGGAGGAGCATCATCCTGCCTAAACAGCGTGGTTGTATCACATCGCCTTGACTAAAGAGTTGGAATAATGGATTGCTCCAATGATGAAGCGTATCGTTGACAGGTGAGGGTGCATGTCACAGGCTCTGCGGCACTGTTTTGTTCGGTAAAAAAAGGACTCACAGTGAAAGTTGCAGTAAAGCCACACCAAACTGTTACGTGTGAAGAGCGCAATAGAATTTGTAGGAACTGATGTGGGTTTGCACCAGCCCAAATACGGCAATTGTGCATGCTAACCGTACCTTCCAGATGAAAGTGGGCCTCGTCGGTCTACAAAACGTTTCATGGACATTTATTTTGGAGTTCAACTCGCGTAAGAAACCACAACGCAAAAGTTTGTCGACTCTCCAGATCATCTGGTAAGAGCTGCTGCACTAGCGGCAGTTTATAGGGATGGTAGTGTCAGACCTTTCAAATAATCTTATGAGCCGTGGAACGAGGTTTGTCAACAGATGTTGCAATAGGCTGAACACTAACACTGCCGATGGTTTGCGATCTGTCTTCCTACACTTGCATAACTACAGTGCTGAAACACACTTTTGTCCTCTTCTTGGCTGAAGTCCCAATGTTCCCGTTGCTTCAAATTTCCTAATCATGTTTGATAGTCCATGACTTCTGAGTGGACCTCTTCGTAACCGCTTCAAAGACCAAACTTTTTGCAAAGCTTCGGTAGAAGAGCCTTCGTTTCGGTAAAACAATTTCACCACTAAAGCACGCTCCTTAAGAGTCAACGTTATATTCCTTGACTTGGAAGCGAGTATGACTGCGGTTCGATTCTCGCATCTTTATATCCCGCGGGGCGCGCACAGGATTACTATGTTTACGACATTTGCATATGCCAATAGTTTACATTGCACAATGCCATCTAGTGGTGGTTTTAAGAACCCATTGTTGTTTTTTTTCCTTTGATAAAATTCCCATCATTTCTTTCTGCTGTTACACAATTTTGATGCAAGTCTACTGCATAGTTTTTACTACAGACTGCTTGCAAATTTATATAAGAGCTTAGGGCAACATTTATGTAGGTCAGTGCGTAAAGTTATTCATCTTATAAATCAAAGGAATCAATTTTAGAAAAAAAACTAAGGAAAAAATGTTATGATTTTTTTTTTAAAAAAAAGCCGCAATTTTTGTTTTTCTGGAAAAATAAGAAATATTATTTGTAACTAAAATAAAATTGCAAATGTATAAAACTTTAGAACATACCACTCTACAAATAACTATGCCAACCCAATCATATTCGAATTTGATTGGCTTAAGAATAAATTTGTATTTTGAGAATATATATTTTGTTTTTCTCAAAAATTACAATTTAAATAGCTAATTGCTGTAACGGCGTGGCACATAGTACACTAGGAGGCTTGACACATAGCACACGATAGACTAGAAAGAGGGCGCTGCTGTGAACTGTTTTGGCCTTTGAGCGGGAAGGAGAGAAGAAGAAGGTAGTCTCGAACGTAAAATGGACGGAGCTGCCTGTAGTTCCCGATGTGACTTTTAATTGTAAATGAATTTATTAATATAGTGATGTGTAAATTATTAATATACTGAAGTGTTTTGAAGGAAATAATAAAAACGGTAAATCCGGTTAATTAGAGCTGATTAATTCAACTACAAGACGATCTTACATTGTCACTACTTTTTGCACATGACACAAATTCCTGCAACTTCTTATGACGAGTATACTCGTCAATCACAGTTAACTAGTTAAAATCAGCAGACCTAATTTTTTTCAGCTTGTTTCAAATAAAGCTTCATTCACATTATATTGTAACTTCATTAATTTGATTTTGTAATTTTTTCATTACTTTGATTTTATAACTTCATTTTTTTACGTTATTTCACTATCTTGGTTTTGTTACTTAATTGATTAATTTTAAATTGTACCCGTTTGTTGTAACTTAATTGTTTGTCTCTCGCATATTGTTTATTTCGTAACTTTTGCTTCGATATCTATTCTTTATTTCATTTATTTTGCTAACTTATGTAAGTCTCTTGTGATACTTGTGGTACACGGGAATTATTTTATCTATCTTCAATAATAAATTTTTTAGATACATAAATACTTTTTTAGAACTTTAAATCCAGACTAAGTATTCATTTCAAACAACGTTAATTTTCCAGTCCTTAAAAACTTATCCATTTGCTCAAAGTATAGGAAATATTTACCTTGTGGTTAAGAATGCATTTTTACAAATTATCTCCAAATATTTACTAATATTACATCGTAACATAAAAAAATGAAATACGAAATGGGGGAATTTATTTGTCAATTCATGTTGTATCCGGTAAATTCAGAACCAGTTTCCAACCTCGAGAAACATTCAATAAAAATATTCCGAGAAAATTCTATTTGATTCCATTTTTATTCTCTTCTGCTAGAAAGAAAATGCAAGTTAAATCCCAAATTTCGAATACGGAATTTCGGGAAAAAGGAAATAAATGGTTTGTAGCTTTTTTGAGAAGGGAAGCCGCCTAAAAGTTTTGGATCAAGATGTGCGTTTCAGAGCGTAAGATAATCGAATAGTTTAAGCAATCACGGTTGTGGTTTTTGTATCGTCTGTGATTTAGAAGCTATTTCTTTATGTTAAAAATAGAGAATAAAATTGATATTCGAGCTATTACTGTAAATTCTAAAAAAAATCCAGTATTTACAAGGAATAAATGTACCCTTTTTCGCAAATTGAATTGAAATGTTTTTTTAAATTGTGATTTACGTGCTTTTGTGGTATTATTCTATTATCTACGTCATAAATAATTCCGGCTGGGTGGGTGGCGTATGTGGTTTGGAGCAGAGGGGCCTTATAAGCCCAAGTTTGCGGGTTCGATCCCGACCCAAGACGGTGCATTTTCATGATGCAAAAAAAAAAAAAACTGGCAGCGAACATGTTGTTTGAGTATGTGGCATGTTAAAGATCCCTTGAGTACCTGTTTGGCTTGGGTGCGTTGGACAAAATTAAATTCCTAAAACAAGTGCCCTCCTTTAGAGAGGAAGCTAGGTGTTAAAATTACATTGTAGTGAATGGTATCCACTCTTATGGTACCACATTAAAAAGTGATACAAGCTCTCCCCCCTGAGAATGTACTAGGTCTGCAAAGGTAATTACCAATCAGCAGCTCTATTCGGAAAAAAATGCTATAAATAATTTTTTAAAAATGCGTCTCAAATATGAAATTTAAAAAAAATATATGTAAATTAATTATTTTTATTTTAATTTTCATAATTTAAAAAAATGATATATTTTTGTTTTAAATGTAAGATTGATTGTTTAATGACACGAGTGAATAGTGTTATTGCATCACACTATAAAGCAACACGTGGGCTGTTGGGGATGGTCCTCATAAATCTGAACCATCGTCAAATGACGAGGACGACACCACCTCTACAAACTTTCAACCACGCAAACGGAAGGACATCGAGCTTCGATTGATTTAACGTACAACAACCCCTCTACATGGCGGGTATTTAGTGGCACCAAACTCAAACTAATGACAAACCGGCCACGAGTCCGCGACCATAACCTCTGAGCAACCGCGATCACATAGTTTATTGGCATCTCATTTCTAATGAGCACGGTATCTGCGCTGGACCTCATATTTTTTAACCACGGTTAAGAGGAGTCGAAAACCTCTATACCGACAATGTTAAATTGACTGTTTTCGATGGACCTTTTCTAAAAGTATCTTATATGTAAATATGTCTTATGTCTTAAGTAAAATATGTCTTATATTACATGTTTGCAATTTTTCGAACAACTAAAGTACACCTTTTTCATTAGACTGAAATGAGCTTTTAGCTAATTTCGAATTTTTTCATAATTTATAAAATATTTTATCACACAGAGTGAAATTTAGTTCATTTTTCGCATAAAATTTTTTTTAAAATAAATTCTTGAGTTTTTTACAAAAAGCTCATTTCAGTATATATTAACTATCATTATAAATATGTCATAAAAAATTTACATACCTGTGTACAGTAGTTTCTCGGAAAAGATACGTCGAACATCAAAATTTACTTTCTGAGATAAATTGATTTTAATGTATACAGTGAGACTTTTAATCGGTTAAGAAATAAAAAATTAAAAAGGTTCAATTTACAATAAAAAATACATGTTTTGGTTTATATCAGACGTTCTTTACGAAGTACTTCGTTTACATTTTTCGCCATTCAAATGGGCGCGGCCCAGTTTCAACGATTATTTAAAAATAGGTTTTAAGGGCTTCTAATTTCCCTAGAGGTTAAAGTAGGGTATTTTCGGAAAGGTTAAAATACAGACAATTTCAAAATGTAAACATCTCAAATTGTCAAAAAAAAATAAGATTTTAGCTTTACAACAAGTGACAAGTTCGAAGCCTGAGTTGCCAGTCCATTCTCCTAACTTCCATACCACGCCAACGAGAGGAGTTTGAGTCTCGACAGATTTAAGGTGCATCTGTTGTAACTCTAGTTCAGTGGCGCTGCAGTCGCTTGTTTTCAAGTGTATATAGTATTCCTGTCTGTCTTGTTTGTTTGTAAATAAACGTTTGTCCCTCCATCCGACTGGTCGTATCATTGTAGTCGCCACAACTTCTGACAGGTAAGAGCTAATTTATTCTATTTTTAATGCACGGATTAGAATTGAATTTTTTAATACGATAGCGAATGAATTACGAATTTGATCATTATTTGATATTAAACTGGAGTTTGTACATTATTTGGGTGCCTGAAACTCGGGATGAGCCTTTAGATAAATATTGCAAACTGTTAGTGTAGTTGAAATCTTGCGAACAGTATTTGAATTTGAAAATTTAATTTATACGAAATGTGTGTGGATATCGAAGTTCTAAAAAAAATTCGAACACCTGTCAGAAGGGTGGCAAAGGAATGATTGAACTCAATTAAAATTGAAATTGAGAAGGAAAATGCATCAAGCGATTTAAAGAAAAACTTTTAGCAAAATTAATTGATAAAGAAAAACAAATTGAGAATTTTGACAAAGATATCACGATTCTTACTAATATGGACGACCTAGAAAAGGAAATAGAAAAACAACAAGAATAGCGAGATACAATAATCACTTGTAAAGTGCGAGCCAATAAAATATTAAACAAAAGAGAAACTGAGTCGAGAAACACACCTAATACAAGTTCTAGAAGCGAACAACAGTTTTCGAATTTAAAACTCCCTCAACTGCAAATCCCACAATTTGACGGAAGTATTTTAAAATTTAGTGATTTCTTTGCCCACACACACACACTTCGAAGCAGTAATTCACAATAACTCAAATTTAAGTGACGTTGAGAAATTTAATTATTTAAAGTCTTACTTGACTCATGAAGCTGAAATAGCAATTAGAGGTTTAACTTTAAGTGCAAATAACTATACAATCGCATTAAACATAATTAAAGAACAATTTGGCAGAAAAGATTTAATTATCGATTCCCATATGTCCAAATTATTGCATTTAAATCCTGTACGAAAATCATTTGATATTTTGAATTTGAACAGCATCAAACCCTCTGCACAGTGAACTCTTTAGTAGATCCAAGACTCGAACTCACGACTCGACAGAAAGAATTCCGGCTACGAGTTCGTGACAACGACCACTTGGTTATCGTGGTTGCATTTAAATGTAAGAATAGCAAGATTAGGAAGACAAGTAAGAATAACAATATTAGAAAGACGAGTAAGAATAACAAGATTAGGAAAACAAGTAAGAATAACAAGATTAGGAAGGCAAGTAAGAATAACAAGATTAGGAAGACAAGTAAGAATAACAAGATTAGGAAGACAATAAGAATAACAAGATTAGGAAGACAAGTAAGAATAACAAGATTAGGAAGGCAAGTAAGAATAACAAGATTAGGAAGACAATCAGAATAACAAGATTAACAAAGCACTTTGAAGCTTCTCTACAGCAAAAGGTAATTAAAATCATAATGTAGAACAGCGCTTCTCAAACTTTCAATATACGCGACCCACTGTTCAATCATCATTTTCATCGCCCCCTCCATACAATAACAATGTATTGAATTCAATAATACTATACTTTGACACAAAAGCTACAAAATACGAGTTTAACATCTTATGTGCCACCGACGTATGTAAATGTCTCGCTCAGCCAAAGCATTAATTTTCTGGACGTATATATACGTCTTTCCAAAGTACGATCTTTTATTTGTAGGGCTATCCATAAAATTATTCCGAGGGCTTTGGAATGCAATAAAAGGACTTTGACAGTGTTTGCGAAGGATTTACTTATTTCAGAGGATTTGCTTATTTATTTCATTTCTCCTCCCCTCCCCCTAAAAAAACATCAAAATACGCTCGTCTACGTGGTAAACGGTGGCATTGGGGAGTGAATCACGTAATTTTCAATCGGTAGTTAAGTAATTAATTATAAACCGTACGAATTATCAAGATAAGTGTTAATTCAAGCCCATGGGGTCACTGATAATTATCAAAAACTTGTTCTTAACTTAGTATTGTTAAATTAATAATAAAATACACATTGTACAGTACTAATACATTTATAAGTGTATTATATCAGTGCAAATGTGTGTATTCTATATTTTATTATATCAAAGAGTATTTTGTTTCTTTACTTTCAGTAAATTTATAATTTTTTAAATAACCTTTTGTTTTCGACTTTTCAATAGGCTCGCCCCCCCTCGTAGAGTTATCACGCCCCCAAGGAGGGAGAGCCCCACAGTTTGAGAAACGCTGATGTAGAAACTTATTTAAAATACCAAGATGACAACTGTGTTGGTACCCTACTTTCTAATATTTCACACCACGCCAACGCGAAAACTTTGAACTTCGATTGATATAACGTCTATCAGTCCCTCTATACGGCGTACCTTGTGGACTGTTATTCATTACTCGACAAAGAATTGGTTACAGCGGCCACGCAAAAAGGAAGTAAGAAGAAATATAAACATGAAAGAAAGTATTTGTATGTTTACATTTTGTTCAGAATATATTTTCCTTTATTTTATCCTACCAGATATTGTGCATTTTGTTAACAACCGTAAAGTCTGCATACAGCAGGAAATAGTACAAAAAAAAAAAGATATTTATTATACAATTATTATATTTTCGCTTTGTATTTCCTTCATCTTAAGAAATAAGAAATATTTTGAAAAAATAAACGTTGACGTAAAACATCAGATGAATAGAAGTTTTAGATACAGATATAAACAATGAGTGGTAAAATAAAACACAGCTTTACTATATAACAGTTAATTTCTGATTTTGATCTGTCAGCTTCTACATAGTCTGCTTCGGATAAGGATGATTACGGCAAAGAAATAGAATATAACTTCACGAAGAAATAGGATATAATTCTTTGAGGTTAAAATTAAATAATTCAATTGCTTTGCACAATATTTTTAAAGGAAGGATGTTTAAAAACGTACAAAAGGCATAAAGAATATAATAATCATTTAAAAAATTACAAGCATATGAAATTACGAAACATTTTTGCAAGAAATATTAATTTAGTTTTACGTTGCGAATGATATTTTCTAAAATAGATATCTCTAATTACTAGCAATAAGTTGATTTATAAAGTTAGATGTATCTTTTTTTATTGCCCTTGCATTTTTATATAAATAGAATAATAAATAATATTTTTTTACAAAATAAAAAAAATTACATTAAAATTATTTTTTAATTTTAATATTTTTAATTTTTTTAAATAAAAAAAGTTGTATAATAATAAAATTAAGCACGGTTTAAAGAGTATGACACATTTCACATATTTCTACAAAGGTTTTTGCATCAAAGACTATTTTAGAAAACAGCATGCACAACGTAAAATTTACTTAATATTTCTTACAAAAACGTTTCTTATTTTCATATGCTTATAATTTTTAAATTTATGATTCTATTTTAAACATTTTACACTTTCTTAAAATCCTACACTTTTATAAATTATGTGTAAAAGAATTGAATTATTTAATTTTAAATTCAAAGAATTATATCTAGTCGAAAATTGCTTATATTTTCAGCTCTCGAGACAAAATTAACACCTCTGAGACCCTTACACTAATTTTAAAGTTCTTTGTTTTATTCTATTTATTTGTTGAAAAACATCAGTAAAAAATTTTTTATGTAAAATATTTCTATTTTTTAACTCCATTTTGCAAACAAACAAAAATTTTAAATCTTAAATTTATGGTTTAAATTTATTATTTTCGCGTGAATATTTTTATTGTACCGTATTATTATTTTGAAGATCCTAAAGAAATAAAAGAAACAATTTTAATATGATATCTTTATTAATCTATTTTTAATGAGTGAGTGAGTGAATGTCGGGTTTTAATCTATTTTTAATACTTGAATATAATGGGGTTTTTTAGCTTCTTTTGTGATTTTAAATAAATATTTATTTAGAATTTCTTGCAATTTATTCAATAAAATGCTACTTTTAATTTGTGTGTGTGTGTAATGTATACACATTCGTATAAACATTGAGGAAAAATGTGTTTGTAATTTGATGAATCAGTGTTATTTGAATTTGAGTGAGAGAGAAAAAGTTTATTAACGTCGCACTGAAAGCAACATGAGGGTTATTGGCAACGGACCTCGTAATTTTGAGCAACGGTCTAGTGACGAAAACTACACCTAAACTGACACCTCCTTTCCAAACTTTTACACCACACCACGAAAGGATCTTTAGCCTCGCCCCTCTACATGGTGGGTCAAAGTTATTTGAAATTAATAAAATAATGAATAAATAATATCGATAAAAATATTGAAAAATTACGATAAAACAGTGTATATATATATAATGTTAAGTTTTTAAAATAATACTCCCCCTCATTCTGGATTTTTTTTTACTTTATTTTCTAATATTTTCCTTTTTCTCTTTTTCAATAACATGAAAATTTGTTTAAATTCATTTTTTTATTCTATTATTTAAGATCTTATATCGAAATGTTGTTGTATAGACATTAAAACAAGCAAAGTAATTATTAATCCATTCTCTATATTATTGTAAGTTTCCCTGCGGTAATATTGGAGATGCATTCTTAGTGAATTTTTTACCTCTTATTACAAAATCAAATTAGTTGATTTTCTCTTCTTCAGCAGTACCACAGCCTATCTCCGTGAGCTTCCACCATCTGAAACTATTTGAAGCGATGGATTGCAAACAATTGACTACAGCCGCGTAACGGAGAACATTAGGGCCCCCTGCAAAATGTCAGGTTTTGGGCCCCAAGCCGTACTTGGCGTGAGCCAGGATATGGCTCCCTAAAATCCTGGCCACCTCTGCGATCCGGGGTATATGTTACACTATTGGTTAACTGCAAGATCCCTTAGATCTCTTTCAACAGAATTAACTCACCTGGGGTTTTTTCTTTTTTGTGTACCTTCAATTTTTGAGATTGTCACTAATTTAGTTGGGTTTGAATAATTGTGATATTTCCCCCTCGGGTTATCTCTTTGAGCATCAGCGTGAGCTAGAGGTGTTGGATTAACGGAAGAACTAGAAGCATACATTACCTTAATATAGCTTTATTAAGATATTTAGCTTAATCGTTTAACAAATTAGATTATAATAATATATGTGAGAGAATCTACGGTGGAAAACACACACAATTTATATAATACTGAATTAACCTAACCCGGACCACTATCAATTACTGTGACTCGCCTAAACTCTATTACAATACTATCTCACTGATCCTAATATTAAATAGTCAATCCTACTATGCTGTAGTCTGAAGAAACGATCCCTGCAGTCTTAGATGAAGGCGTGTAAATGCTCGAGTGCAATGGTATGCACCTTGACTCAATGTATCTCTATCACGTATAATTTCTGCTAGTCGCCACGTAACGTTTTCCAAAACTTCTTCACGCTTGAACCCCGGATTATGTTTACATTCCTCTAATTGCCATCCCGCTTACTCTAACTTCTGATATTTAAAAGCTTCCTAATTTGCCTCTTTCTTTCGCACTTCACTTCTTGGATTTGATTGGAAAAGAGTTGTCATTAATTCTGGCCCCAAAGCACCCAAAGGACATGTTAAAGAAAAGAGGCGTGAACCCGTCACATAATTATGTCTAAAAAGGTGTTCTAACCATCTAATGCAGTTGGCCTTTATAATTTTGATAACATCCAGTTCCGCTGTAAATTTCATAACTATATTGTGTTCGATAGACATTATTTTGTTTAACTGCACTCAATATCTTTTGGGGTATTCTTCTCTCAAAAATCAGCAGCTTATCTTCTTCAGATTTATTTAATGGCCAGCACTAGCTGATGTACAAAACAATTGGTCTACTGGTCCATTGCCAGAGCCTGAGGCCGGTTGGACTTCACGGTTCTACCCTAATCTGAAGGAGAACCCCCTGGGTATGGTCAGATGCCTCCCACCTCTCTTCCCCTTCCCTCCATCTCACGAGAGGACTTGCGACTCAACTGCTATTTAGAGTACCCCCACGCTGCGAAGGCACTATACATTTACAAACATCGATGCCTTCTCCGGGATTCGAACTCAGGCTCTATGACATAGCAGTCAGCGTCACTGACCCTTTAAGAACCTTTTAAGTTTTGTAAGGGTTTATATAAATTGATTTTTGCTTTAATATTAATAAATTTGAACTTAAATTGGCTTCTCAACCCATAGAAACATTTGTTTACCATAAGTAACCTATTATTCACTAGTTATTTTTAATAATTTAGTACTTAGGTAGCATTATCTCAAACACACATCTTAAAAACACTAGAACTTATTCCACAAACTTATCTTTTTCATACATTCTAGAGCGATAAATTAATTTAAATTTAAAAACTAGCACATAAACTCGAAATTGTGAAAAATTTAATTTCTGTCACATTATCTGACAGTTATTTTTTTCTTTAATGAGAACTCTTTTTCCACCAGAGTTTAAGAAACTAAATTCGTGTCCTTCACCATAATTTGTGTTTTTGTAACCTTTGTGTTATCTTCCTTCTGTGATTTCCTGATTTGTCGGACAGGACTAAGGCTTACACGTGACCCTGAATTTGTACTTCAACTAGATCAATTTCAGCTTCTTTATCTGCCCATCATGTTATTCAGTTTCCTTATTGACTTTTGTGATTACGTTACTTAGGAACAAATGCTTAACAAAAAGATCAGCGATTCAATCGTTCTTAGATTGAATAAGAGGATGTTTTATTATTTGGGGCTGTTGAGTGATAGGCGGTGTATGGTGACTTGCTACGTTCGGAACCGTGATTTTGAAAAAGCGAATAAATGAATATTTTTGTAATGTTTAGTGCCAGTTCTGAATTCAAATAAATGCATAAATGTTTTCAGAAAATTATTACAAGAAAAAATTATTAAAATATTACCTTTTGGCAAAAAAATGAAGAAAAATTGGTCTTCAAACTTTTTCAACTCACGGAATCCGTAGAAATAGAAGGTGTTTTCGTGGAACCCTTAGAACAGTGATGGTGAACCTATGACCCGTAGGTCAGACACTGACCAACGCAACCTTTCTAACTGACCCACGATTGCTAGGCAACCACTTGTTTGTTTACGTAGATTTATTTAGAGTTTTAATTTGTGTGGATTATTTATATTCTCTATTTTAATTTGTCCCAGCACTGCATTGACGCAAAAGCAATTTGAATGCTGTCAATAATCAACAGTTTGATCTTTACAGTTCCAAAGTTACCCAAATGACAGCAAATGTATATGAAAGTATGTGGTATTTCAAATAAAGCAAAAGTGTTCACAAAATATCAAATAAAGAGTATAATTATACTCACATTTTGTTTGTTGAAAAAAAATGTTGAAACAAACCAAAGCAAATAGCCATATTTAAAGCTCTTTCTTCGGATAAAATGCACTTTTGTAAGGTTATATTCTGTTGTTATTAGAAAGACTTCCATAACGCTTATTTTTATCCGTTAGGCCAATTGAATTTTAAAGATGTTTATTTTTATTTTTTTTATTTTGTTGTTTCTTGTTTTTTGTCAATATTCTCTGTAACTCATTTTGTCTTCAGTTGTCTTGTAATATGCCATTGGAAATTAAAAAAAAATTTCAAAAAATACTCAATTAAAAATTTTTTAACTTAACTCTGGTGCAAATGGACATTAATGACCCACGAGCTAGTACTAAAAAAGGTATGAACAAAATTTGACCCACGTCTTAAAAAGGTTCGCTATCCCTGCCCTAAAATAGTGTTGCCAGATCGTGCGATTTTTCGCGAATTTTGCTACTTTATAAACTCTCCGCTACTTTTTTATCCTATTGCTACTTCGCGAATTTTATGCTACTTCACTTGAAGATCCCGCTACTTTGTGCTATTTTCAACCATATATAAAAATATTAAAACAAGTTTCAAAAAAATTGAAACTTAGTCTCTAAAGAAAACATGAACTTGCAGTATGTTTTACCACTCCGAAACAACACGAAACGCTGTAATTTCTCCCCCCACTCGCCACCGCTAAGTATCATGGCCTATCTATGCGAGACTCTTTTATTTTGCCACTTTTTTTCCACTGCAAGTGGTAGAAAAAAAAGAAATGATGGCATTCTTTCTAATCATGATAGAAGCATGAAAATGAAACACATAATATTCTTAAAAAATAGGCTTGGAGAGAATTTCTACATAAATATTAAACTGGAAAAGTAATTGTGAAAGGACAAATTCTTATAGAGCTAAGTATATTGTATAATTATCATCAACGGTACTTCATTGAATTGAAGAATAAAAATCTATTTTTGTAATTAACTTACATCGCAACACTGAAACAAAAAAAATTGCCTTAAATGACAAAAGTAAGCACTCGTCATCTAGAGAGATTATGTGATAAAAATCTGATTAAATCCCTTTTGAAAGGTTTTTACCTAGATTCAGTGGCTCGAACTATCTCGCATTGCGGGTGGCCCAGGGATTCTAGGAGGCTCAAAGCCTGACTGACGCCAAGTACATATTAGGGCTTGGGGTTCTAAAACTGACTTTGCAAAGGACCCTAATATTCTCCGTTGCGCCACTGCCTGAATTCCTCTCTTTCCACAATCAACTACTTCTCTTACTATCCCTTTACTTAAATAAATACAAGGATAGAATTAAATACTGTTGAATTACAGCTGCCAATTTTAGCAGAATCTGAGTGGATTAATTTGCTCTTTCAAAGTGATCATGTTGATCACTGCAAATTGCTGAAAGCATTTTTGAATCCATTTTTAAGAGATTTAGTTATATTTGCTTTAAAGCCTTACAACCTACCAACAAGTAATGCCACTGTGGAAAGGGCATTTTCCAGAGTGACGTCAAAAAAGACAAAATTAAGGAATCAAATGTGCCTCGAACTGTTTGAAACTGGAAGAGTGAGGAACTTACTGCGTTGATTTCATTCCATCGTTACAAATGCTTCAATACAATTCAGAAATTTGTAAAAAAGACAAAGCAGGTCACGATATTTAGCAGGAAGAATTTGAATGTATTTTAAATGAATTAAAATATTTTAAGCATTTTAACGTAGTTTTACAAAATTAAAAAAAATTATATTTATGAATTTCAAGAGAAAATCGATTCGCTACTTTTTGCTAATCCCCCCTTCGTACTACTTTGCTGCATAAGTTTCTGGCAACTCTGCTATTGAACTTGAAAGTAGTTTCGTGGAACCCTATTCCACGCATACACTTAGAAGGACATACCTTAAAATAATATTTAAAGTAGATCAACAAGTGTGTTATAGGTACTTTGTGTGAAGGCAATTAAAAAATATTGCATTTATCATTAAAAAGATTTAATCCACTTTTAATATAATTTACTCATTAATAATATTAATCTGTGATCCAAGTGCCGCCTAATCATGCACTATGTTTAGTAATTGGGATGTGTGTTTGCATTTATTTACACAAACTGTTAAAATAAAGGTCTATTGAGAAATTATCTACATTACATATTCCGAGCTTTATTTGTTTTTTGTAACACTCACTTTGAGGAATATTTTTCACTTATACCATTGTTTTGAGTGGCATTAAAATGGTTATACCTGTGTGAGAAATACTGTGTATTTTGGATGAATTTGCAACATCCAATTTAGGAGCTGTTCTTGCTTAAATTTAGATTTTTAACATCGAATGTATTGATATGTCCGTAAGTTGTGTGCTCCCTCTCTTTTATTGTAGAGGTTTTTCCACTAATACAAAAAGGTGTATTTTCCATCAGAAACCTGTTTAGTTTTGCGAAGCATTGTACTAACGAGTATAAAACTCTCTTGTTCAACCCGAGATAGTAAACAATAAAATATTCCCAATTTAGTGGGAAAGTTATATAAGCACAAATACTAAACACACTCGCGTTTTAATATTCCTTTGTTATATTAAAATAAAAGTTTAAAAAGTATTGCAAAATAAAAAGCTATTATGAATAAAAATAAAACACTCAATTTCTTAATGACAGAGATGAGCTTTAAATTCTTGTAGTTATACAAACTTCATGGAGAACGTAAATCCAATTTGCATACATATTTATTAGTTTCTTTTCGATTTTTTTTTATTGTAACTCGTGGAACTCTTGGGTATGCCTCGTGGAACCCCAGGGTTCCACGAGTTCCAGTTTGAAGACCACTGGTGTACAGTAATTCCCCGAACTTACGCGATAGATGGGACTGAGTGATAACCATGTAAGTTGGCGTATAATTTCTCATATAAATATATATAAATTATTTTTAATTGGGACAGGAGACGAAAGAAAATAATAATTTAGAAGAAAAAAAATGTTTCGTAAAATCTTAGGACAGTGATCCCAACCCCGGTCCGCGGACCGGTACTGGTCCGTGGATAAATAGTGCCGGTTCCCCCGGATTATCAAGACTAGCAATCTCGTATAAGATGATGGTTACCTTCGTGTTAAAATCACGTAGGGACCATTTCTGCGTGACATTAGTTTCGCACTACTTCCTTGCGCAGCGTTACTCAGCGGATGTGATGCTACAAAGACATGTTCTCCAGGTTTGATATGTTGGAGCAGCTTTTCTCTTTTTATCTGCGTAAAACTTCCTACTATCCTGTTGCTCTTCAACCACCTCTCTAATCTGAGTGGAAAACTTAGCGAATTTCTTGAGATAGGGAGTTATCTCTGGCACAAAATTATCGTTCTGTATGACGACTCGGATATCATTAACAACTTCACTTGGAATGCGTAACTTTCTACAAAATTCAGAAAGGCTGCCGTCTGTCCTGCCGTTTCGCATTTGGCTGTGTTGAGAGCAAAGCGGATGAAGGGTAGCTTCTCTGACCAACAGTAATGCTTGTCTTGGACGAGAATTGCCAGCCGTGGTTTCAAATCCCTATCCTTTCGTTCAACTGGGTTAGCTTGTGGATGGTATACAGGGATTGATGGATGTTTAATAGGTAGCATATTTGTTGCATCACTGCTGACACAAGCTGGGTTCCATTGTCACTGATAAGGTGGCGAGGAATGCCATACCTCAGTAGAACCTCTTCAATCAAGGTAATGGCACATTCTTTAGCTGTGGCATTGGGTAGTGCAAACAGTTCGACCCACTTGGTGGTACAATCCTCAATGATGAGGATCCATCTTTTACCATCTTTAGACTCAGGTAGGGGCCCGAAGAGATCAATGGCCAAGGTTTCAAAACGTTGGGCTGGCACAGGTGTCTGTAGTAGCCCGGATGGCTTCTGATTTGAAGCTTTGTATTTAATGCAATCAGGACAGTTCTTTATAGGAGACATTCTGTATGGGGGTGCAGAGATAGGAGGACTATTTCCCGTGCTAATGTGGTTGCTCCAAGATATTTGTTGCTTCTCTCCCTGGTTCGAAGACATTTTGGAATGATTCCAACAGGAGGTTAAGTTTCTCCTTCTGGGCACAGAGGTCAAACTTTCACCTTCCCCTTCTCTTGATTGGCAGGTGTTGCTGGACATCTTCTCGACTATGGACGGGGTGTCCAATTCTTCACCAATTGGATACTTGTGGGTAGGATTGTCCTAGAAGTACCAACAAGTATTCTTCACATCTAGAACCAAACCAGAAGAACTAAGGAAATCTGTTCCTAGAAGTGTTCTATTTCCCTTTGTCTTTGGGAGAATTATGAATTTGGTCAAGACTGATCTCCCTTCAATTTCTACCATTACTTGGGTTGTGAGGACCTCACCTGTGGTCTGTTGACCATCTGCTAAGGTCATTGCTAATGTGGTTTCCTGGAAAAGGAGTCCCTTATCTTTAAATATCTGGAACATCCTTTCCCCAGCAATTGAATGTGAAGATCCTGTGTCTGCACATACATGTCCCTTTATTCCACAGAAAGTTATGTCGATTAGGGTCAATCGAGGGCTTCTGGTCTGAGCTGTGTAAGCATTGATGCAATTGGTTGCTACGTCTGTTCTTTGTGAGGCGTTGAGGTTGCAGGGATTTTATCACTCCTTGTTTCCCACAGCCATAGCATCTGAGAGCGGATCTCTCATTTGGCACCTGATGGGAATATTCTCTTTTGGGAGGGCGTTCAGGTTTCCTGAATGATACCAGTCTTCCATCATTTACGGTTTCACTTGCCTTCACGTGTCTCCTAGGTCCACTGGGTAGGGAATGTCGGATGTTGTCAACCAGCTTATCTGCTAACATTTCTGGGGAGATAAGTTATTCCCAGATATCCAGGTAATGTTCCTTACACTCTAGAGAACATCTCTTTTTCATTTGATCGGCAATCATGCAATTCTTCAATCCGTCAAATGAATCAATTTTAAGCTCATTGAGTCAACCTTCAAAATATGCTCGGATTTCAAAATAATAATCCTTCCACGTCCCATTTCGGCTTTTTCTGTGACGTGAAAACAGCTCCCGGAATTTTTCTGCGGTTAATTTTAACCGTTGCAGAAGCATTCCTCGAATGTGGAATAATCCCTGCATCTCTCCTCAGGCTCACGGGCAATGAGAGAGGTTACATCACTAGGTAGGGCACCAATGAGATAGGGTACCCACAGATCTTCACCAAAAACCAATAGCTAGATTTGCCGTTCGAATAAGATGAGGAACAGGTCCATGTTATCAACTTCAGGATTGAATGTTGGTAGCAACTTTTTTAATTCAATTTTTGTTTGGGGTAGGGTTTGTGGACCTACGACTCTTTGAGTCTCATTTTGCAGTCGTATTTTCTGCAGCTCAAATTCACGCAGTGTTTGCTCTTTTTGTTTCTTTTCCTCGTCTATCCTATTTGATACTATTCCCTCAAAGATACATTTCACAAATTCAGGTTCTTCCTTATAAGCATCATTTGTTAAAATTGTTGTCTTTAATTCAATTATTTTTAGCTCTTCTCTATTCGACTCACATTCACCTAACTCTATAGCAAGTTTAATGAGATCAGCTTTTTTCCCTTTTCCCAGAAATTACATGACTGAGAAATCTAAGAGTTGCAAATAAATAAAATAAATAACTGAGGTCCAGGCCTTATTGTCCACCAAAGCTCTTACAGATATGGGAATACCCTTTAAAATATGGCTAGCTTTAAAACCTTATAAATTATTATGCACTTCAAAAACAATTAAAATGGGTAAATAAATTAATAACATATTCAAAATACCAACAAGGAACATTAATTCAAATAATAAAATAATATAAAGAAAATTTAGGAATCATCAGTTGTAATGATACAAAAATTCAATGCAATGAAAATACTAAACAAAACTAAAATAATCAGGCATGTAATGCTACCTAAATTCAATAGGAAATCAGTAAAATATCAAGCAAAATAGTAATTATTAATGTGCAATTCACAAAATATTAATCAGGAAACGTTATCTCACAAGAAATAAATTAATATACAGCAAAATTAAGAATTATCATTACATAAGAATACCAAAAAATCAATGAAATAAAATAATAAAATTATCCCTAGCACTAACACACTGTAGCAGGATTGCTATCACTTGTATATGAAAAATGCACAAAACACTATTGCAAAAACTTTTAACAGGAAATAGATTTTCTTTTTTTCTTCAGACAATTGAAGTCAGGATGATTCATTTTGTCTCTTTCGATTTCCAGGGATTTTCTCTTACTTTAGAAGGATTGCGGCGCAATACCAGTAATTTTTTCCGGGACAGTAAGGTTTACAGAGCCGGTTAAATTTTCATTTTTTCCTGCGGCGTTTCGTCACAGCGGCGGTTTTAGTCCAAGAACCCACGACTACCAGACCTCCGTTATTTTATAAAAGCTGAAAGTTTCTCTACGGATACCACCAACACAGGTAAGAACGATCATCGAGTATGGAGTTTGGATTGCGGTTACTTAGGCAGGTAACAGGTAGTAAAGGTGTATAAAATAGTACCTCAATTTCCATAAAGTATAAAGCTCAATTTTTTTATTTTCTTCGGAATAACATTAGAAGTCACGTCATCCATTGCCGGACACTTAGCATGGTTGGAACCCCTTGCCAGACAACCCTAAACTTTAAAAAAAATAATTATACTTTCGTTATAGTATAAAAGCTGAATTTTATATATGTTACTTGGGGACCTATAAAAAAATGTTACCTCAATAGCCGGACAGTTTTAATGGTTTTTACATCTTACCAGACACATTGAAAATCTGCTGCAGGTGCGAGTGCAAGGCAACAACTATTCAAGGAGGTACTAGTGAGATAGCACCGCTCTCGATCTAATCTCCATTCCCCCCTGCATACGACCCTCTGACTCATTAGTGTCCTATTCGTTGGGAATTCACAATAACACTCTCTGACCCGTCTGGCGACAGATTTCTCGTCAAACGTCAGGTCATTTGTCCACACGCTGCTATTTTTTAAAATCATTCTCCTGTCATCTGCTTATGTGTGTCAGTGTTCTCAGTTAGTGTCGTCGCGGTTCCTATCGTTACACTGTGTTTTATTATTGATATTTGTGCAGTTTTTTTGTGAAGTAAAAGTGTAGTTTTAGTAAAAAGAATTATTATGGGAGATACATTAATTTGTTTCGTTCGTAATAAAAGTGATGGTAAAATAATATTGTTCTCGGAAGAAACATTAAAAAAGTGCCAAACTGTTTTGAAAATCAGAAAAAAGCATAACCTGAAATACAAAGACATTATTTTGCCTGACGAATATATAGACAATTGTTGTCACCGGGGATGCTATACGGCATTTACAGGAGTTATGAAAAAATACTTAACTTCTGAACCTGTCAATTCTACAAAAAACAGTGAAAAACAAAAATCAGCCAGTGTACCTACAGACAATATTTCTCCAACCACGCCATTGATACCTGAGTTGACCATAGAACCGACTCATTTACAGTGTTTAACTGCAGAATCTTCAAAAGCATCCTAGTAAAGTTTACTTTCTGATTCAATAGAATTACAATCTACAACTTTTCAAGGAAATCGTCATTTACAGAATTTACCTACAGAATCTTCATCAATATTGCAACCAAGTTTAATATCTGAATCAATAGAACTCTAATCTACAACTTCTCAAGAAAATATTGAAATTCTTGAACCAGATGTGTAGTGATAATAATGATTCAACTCAGGATGCAAATATTCTGACCGAAACTGATGCTAGTACTAATGACTATCAAATTGTTTGTGTATTTTGTAGCAGGGAACATAAAAAATTACGTTCAAAAATGCTTTCACTTCACAAAGCTGATACCAACCAATTTAAATCTAGTGTACTACCCAGCATCGAAGATCAAGAAGAATATGCAGACTTATTAAATCAATTGAAAAAATTTTCTGATCCAAAAATATCTTATACCGAATGCAGAGTTAATTTAAATAATAAAATATCCTCCTCAAGAAAACCACTCAGTAAAAGTGATTGGCATTGTCACCAGGAATATCACCAATTAGCTTTCAATGAAATAAGTGAAATCATCGAGGAAGATGTATTTAAGAAAGGACGCTGTTATTTATTAGTATATTTGCATGAACTGTACATCGATTCATTGGAGAAGATCTTTGAAGAAAATTCTGTTAAAATAAATTCTACTTTTACAGCACACCACCTAGAAGAAAAAATTTTGAAAACATTTTCTAAGCATGTAATTTTTTTTACTATTTGTAATAAAAAAAAATAATAGTATCTAATTATTTACAAGCAATAGACGATACAATGTGTTCGAAAACTTACTAACTGAAAATACTTTGCAAAAAGCTGCATTAATTTTAAGAAAATTAATACAGCAAATGGAAAAAAATAAGTTACCGATTAAAAATATCACAGCACAGCATTTAATGTCAAGAGAAGTTTCGATACCACCACAATTACTAGACTTTTACTTTACCCTTCTAAGTGGATGTAATAAAAAACGGAAAAAAAGCATGAAATGTGCTCGTCAAGTTCGTTCTTATTCTCAAGATGTCATCTTTGCAGTCCATGATGGTCATGTGAAAACGCCAAAGCACATCATGTTAGGTATGACTTTAAAGAGCTTAACAAGCAGTAGGAAAATTATTGATATTATTAATCGATACGGCCATTGTATAAGTTATCAGGGCATCGAGGAACTTGAAACTGAAATAACGTATTCTTCTGAACAATCCAGTTTATGCTCAGAAACGATTTTAAAAAATCCTGCACTTTTTATTGATGTGGCATATGACAATTTCGACCGTTTTGTCGAAACTACAAACGGAAAGGATACTCTACACAACACGGTGGGTATTATTTACCAGAACATCGACGCCAATACGATCTAAGAATCTGAGATGCCCCAAAAACTTAACATGTCGGAAGCGTCGATTACAAATAATGAAAATAATTTACCACGTTCAACCAAAAAAAGGAGAACTTTTGAAGCCATTTCTACCGAAGAGATTCCGTATCCTAATCCTGTCTGGCAAGATGTAAAAACCATTAAAACTGTCCTGCTATTGAGGTAACATTTTTTATAGGTCCCCAAGTAACATATATAAAATTTAGCTTTTATACTATAACGAAAGTATAATAATTTTTTTTTAAAGTTTAGGGGTGTCTGGCAAGGGGTTCCAAACATACTAAGTGTCCGGCAATGGATGACATGACTTCTAATGTTATTCCAAAGAAAATATTTAAAAAAATTGAGCTTTATACTTTATGGAAATTAAGGTACTATTTTATACACCTCTTTACTACCTGTTACCTGCCCAAGTAACCGCAATCCAAACTCCATACTCGATTATCATTCTTACCTGCGTTGGTGGCATCCGCAGAGAAACTTTCAGCTTTTATAAAATAACGAAGGTCTGGCAGTCGTGGTCTCTTGGGCTATCTCTGCTTCTACGGGATCGTAGTTCTTAGGCCACGGGTCTGGGCACCAGTTTTAACACGAAAATAAAAATGTCAACAACTCTTGTCACATACAACTCTGGACTTTACTATTTTCAAACTGAATATTCCATCTCCTTATCTATTGCCATCGAAAGTTCCAGAACTTTTCATAATTAAAATTACAGTTAACTTTTATAAATAAAAGCAGGAACATTAATATAAAGCACGAGAGAAACAAAGAATTACAATTTTTACACGCTGGGATGAATGGTTAAATCATTACAATAAATAAATAATAAATATTACCATTTGTTACTTACACATTTAAATTATTTTTTCTTATAATAATACTTTTAAAACAATTTTACATGTATATTCTAGTTCAAATGACACTAAATATCTGAAAAATATGTCCATTTATACACTTTTTCAAAATCAAGATTCCGAATGTAGTCTTAAAGGTTTTTGGATATATTCTGGCTTTCAAAATTTTCAAGCTAATGATGGGAGGCCAGAACTGTCCTATTTTAGAATCTACCCCTGAGACGGCTCGGAATTTTTTTGCGAGTCCCCGGACCGGATGTGGTGAAATTCCTTGGGTGGGGTGCGTCAAGAAGGTTCCCGCGTTAAGAAAGTTCTTTAAACCCTTAAATTGTGAGGTGGTGTAACACTGCGCTGGCCTCTGAACCAATCAGGGAAAATTACACTGGACAAGACAAAGAGTCCGCCCTAGGATTTCGGTGTGAAATGTCGCCAAATAAAAACAGGACGCACCCCGATTTTACTGAGAGAGAACTGATCCCAGAGCTGCAGTTAATCACGAAAATACTCCGGAGACTCCGGGCATCAAACATGTCCATCCCTTGCACTTCCCTCTCTCAAACTAAATTAATTTTTGATCTTCTTGTAGAGAAGTAAATTTCCATATACTTGTGCTTAAAATAAATTTAATAATGTTATATATACATAACTATACGATCAGTATATGATTTAGTGTGAGATGAGTGTTTTAATTTTAGAATTAGTTAACTTAATTAAATGTCATGATGCGATGTGAAATTATGAATCGTTTCACAAAGAAATTTCCGTGACATGGGAAATGCAGGCGGTTTCCGGCAGATTAGAAGGCATGAAGATTTAAACTTCCGCGGAGAAAGTCAATATTAAACATGAGACGATTGGGTTTACTTTCTCCCTTACAAAGCAAAGACGAAACATTTGATCTACCAATCGTCGACGCTAGCTCGCAGAACTACAGATTTAGAATTTTAATTGATACAGGCGCGTCCGTTTCTTTTTAATGTCCAATTCACTCTTTACTAAAATAAAAAACGAATTTTTCAACGAAATTAACGTTTCTATCCAAATTAAAGCGGTCAGCGGAGATACGGTGGAAATCCTCGGTTGTTATGAAATACAATTTTCATTGGGGGAACTTCACTTCCAGCACATATTTTTTTATAACTAAGCAAGATATTAATGATAATTATTGCGCTGTTTTTGGATACGATTTTTTGAAATTATGGAATGCAATTTTAGATATGAGAAATAAACGTTTATTAATTAACAACTTTTCAGTTCCGCTTATCAATTACACCCTTCCTTCGCGTGCCGTTCAGACAAATTATATTCATGGATTTTTAAAACACAAAACGAGTGTAGGTCCTCATTCAGTCACCAGTGTTCGTGTTTACGTCCTAACATTACCTTATTCTACTACTTCTGCTTCAACACAGGGTTCGGTAAAGTTAAAAAGAAAAAATATCCATTTAACTTCCTCTCAAATTAATATCGATCCGAAAATTAATGACACTATTATAAATATTAGAAACGATTCTGATAACATTGTCACCCTTAACAAGAACATGAAAATAATTACTGTCAATAATTACAAAGAATTTTTATGCGATTTTCCCGTTTCTCAAGATATTCTACCTCCACTCTCGGAGAAGGATTTCAACCTTTATATAAGGTTTAAGACAGCAAAATGAAAAAGAGATTATTTCAAATTCTAATTTCGCATAAAAGCGCCTTCGCTCGCTCTACTGTTGAATTATCTGCTGCCGCTACTGAGCATCATAGAATTCATCTGCAACATGACTATCCCATTAAATGTCCGATTTACAAAATTCCATTTAATTTAAGAAACGAATTTAGACGTCAGATTGCTGATCTAGAGAAGGCAGGGATTATTTCTAAATCTAAATCCCAGCACAACACTCTAGCCCTATTTGTTAAACAAAAGAAAAATGGCGCCTTGTTTTGGATTTTAGGAAACTCAATGAAATCACCTTGACTCAAGACTTCGCGATTCCAACATTAGACGACATCTTACATGAAATTTCGGGTTCTAACTATTTTTCTGCATTAGACATGAGAAGTCAGCATTTAATCAAATTCCACTTCACTTTAAAGATAGGCATAAGACGGCATTTTCTACACCTGACGGTGATAAATACGAATTTAATCGACTTTGTTTCGGTCTAAAAAACTCGCCTAAAGCATTTCAATCCATTGCGCAAGAAGTTTTTGGAGATTTATTATATAACGGAGCCTTGGTATACATAGACGACATTATTTTATTTACTAAAACTATAGATGAACATTTTGAATTATTGGGTAAGATTTTAGAACGTTTTGAAAGAATTCAGTTAAAATTTAATCCGAGTAAATGTCAATTTTTAACCAAGAGTTGTAAACTTTGGGGGTTTGTCGTAACGCCGGAAGGTATCTTTATTGATAAAGATAAGTCCATTTCAATTAACGATTCTCCAGTTCCAACGGATCAAAAGCAAATTAAATCTTTCTTAGGGTGCTGTAATTTTTATAGAAGATATATTAAAAATTTCGCGAAACGAGCACTTCCATTGACGAATCTTTTACGAAAGGACACTCCATTTGAATGGACATCTGAGACACAGGAGGCATTCGATGATATTAAGGAAGCCATATTAAACTCACCCGTCTTAGCACTACCTGATCCAAACGCAGAATTGCAAATCCCGACGGACGCTTCATCTCGCGGTATCGGAGCAGTTTTAGAACAAAAGTATCCTAACTCAGAAGTCAAACCTTTATATTTTTTTTCAAAGAAATTAAATCCTTCGCAATCTAAATATAACGCAACTGTTTTGGAGTTTTTTGCAATATATACAGCATTAAATTTTTTAGACCTTTCTTATTGGGAAGAAAATTCAAAGTTTTTACGGATCATAAACCTCTTGCAGGATTTCTTTCGAACAGAAATCTTTCTTCCAAAATTTTGCGCTGGAAATTGGCTCTAGAAGAATTTAATTATGAGATACACTATATCAAGGGTTCTTTAAATTCAGTTGCAGAGCATCTCTCTCGTTATATGTCATTTGTCTAAGCACCCGTCCAGGTTACCCAGATCTAATACCACTAGAAAGTGAGGGGAGGCCAGAACTGTCCTATTTTAGAATCCACCCCTGAGATGGCTAGGGATTTGTCGGCGAGTCCCCGGACCGGATGTGGTGAAATTCCTTGGGTGGGGTGCGTCAAGAAGGTTCCCGCGTTAAGAAAGTTCACTAAACCCATAAATTGTGAGGTGGTGTAACACTGCGCTGGCCTCTGGATCAATCAGGAAAATTACACTGGACAAGACAAAGAGTCCGCCCTAGGATTTCGGTGTGAAATGTCGCCAAATAAAAACAGGACGCACCTCGATTTTACTGAGAGAGAACCGATCCCAGAGCTGCAGTTAATCACGAAACTACTCCGGAGACTCCGGGCATCAAACATGTCCATCCCTTGCACTTTCCCTCTCTCAAGCTAAGTTAAATTTTGATCTTCTTGTAGCGAGGTAAATTTCCATATACTTGTGCTTAAAATAAATTTAATAATGTTTTATATAAAACTATACGATCAGTGTATGATTTAGTATGAGATGAGTGTTTTAATTTTAGAATTAGTTAACTTAATTAAATGCCATGATGCGATGTGAAATTAGGAATCTGGTTTCAAAGTTTTAGAAATTAAATAAGTTTAAAATAGCGTCGCATCACTATTTAAAATAGTGTGTTATTTTCAGAAAGCAGATTTCATTGATTCCAATAAATTTAAGAGCAAATATGTAAATTTTTACGTGATTCACTCAAGGAAATTTCGAATGTACATATCAGGGGCCGGCAACCAATGACATGCGTGCCACATGTGGCACGCGAGACAATTTTCAATGGCACTCTGTATTACTCTACAAATTTGTCAATTTTTGAGAAGATGGGATTTGATACATTTGTAATGGACATTTGACAAACATTTTCAGAATTATGGACAATAACGGAATTACGAAAAATTCTGAAAGATAAATTTACGGCTATTTTTTGTATATAATTGAATGACATTGTTGGAAAGGTTTAATTGTTCGAAGAGGGAAAATTGTATGTACTCTTCTTTCCACTTTCGGTACTACATATCTAAGTACAAAATATTTCTTCATTTGAAAAATATTTTAAGTCCGCAAAGAAATTGTTTCACAACTGAATGCTCAGATTCTTATAAAATTGAAAATCACAAAATATACCCCTGATTTTGCCATATGAATGTAGAGCGGTGCAAGCGCTAGGTTCGCATTAAAAATGTTCTTTATCTTTTTATTTAACTATATATTGAAGCAAAATACTTATATTTTATATTATCTATTTCTTATCTTAATAAATATATTTAAAAATCCATAATATATGCATAATTTTTTTTTTTTTTTTTGGGGTTGTTAAAGAAATAAAAAAAAAAAAATATTTTATGCTGTTTATTTTTATGTTAAGGAATACTTTTAAATGATGCAAAATTAATACATAATAAAACTGTAAACACCTGTATTAATGATCTCTCTTTTCAAATTTTGCATTCATTTCTGCGGGAATCGAATTGTTTCGAAAATGTCCTTCTGTGTGAAACGCTGAATCATGTTGGTAGATTGGTTTTGCATGCCACAGCTAAAAGGTTGCCGACCCCAGGTATACACATTCGTATGTCTAGTGTATGAAAAGTAGTAATTATAATCATTTTGAGTTTTTTTTTCAAGTAGAAAGTCTATTATAGTAGTATCTGTGGGAATGTAAGCAACAAGAAAGTAGGGTATTTTAATTTCTGTAATTTTATGAGTCTTGTCAAGTATCAGTTATGAAATAGTAAAATTACAAATAATAATAAATCGCCTAAGATTTTAATAATTACTTCTATAAATTGAAAGAATCACTTCAAATTTAATGGAGGAATATATACATAACTTTTATTAATTTCACTTTCAAAAACCTTTAAATGTGATTCATTTAGCAGAGCATGGGAAATGATTGATTAGTAAATAATGTACTAAATTGACAGAAATTACAGTGTTAAAAAAATCTCGACATTAAAAAAACATGGGTACGATCTACAAAAAAAATTATTAAAAGATTAAAAATTAAAAGATCTCGTTTGGTTGTCCCCTATGCATATGTGTTATGTTAAATATTTTTTGTGCGCTCAAAATATTACAAAATGTAACCTTTTAGTTTTTGAAAAAATTTAAAAATTCGTTAAGTTATTTTAAAATACTTTTCCTTCTACAATAATTAACGTACATGCATGAAATTTTATTTACAAAAACGTCAAAGTATGTATTATAACAAAAGTACGCATGGGTTTTGTGATAACAGGGTTGTGCATACCAACTTTTGCTTGCATGTATTAATAGCAATAGTTACAAAAAAGATATATGTATATATATATATAAAAGCATTTGACAAATAAGGAAAAAAAAGTTGCGTAAAAGTCTCATCAATGTCCGATACTTCAGAAATTTTAAAAAAATCAACGAGAAATAATTAGAAGTTAATAATTAATTATTTTACCCGTATTAAAAACTTTCAAATGCATACATGAACCTATAATTACTCTAAACGTCAGTATCATGTTTCGAAAATAATTCGTCACTCCCATTGTCACAGCAGAATTCGGAATTGGTTCTCGCGTAGTCATTTGCCCTCCAGTGCATTTGTTATACAATATCTTTTTCAGAGAATGTATTGTAGAAGAATGCAAAAGAATTATTGAAGACCGTTGAACACTTACAAGCAAAAATTATATGATTTTGTTTACGCCATCAACGTATACATTGTTTCATCCGTGTCAAATTTTTAGTGGACGCTGCATTGTTTCCCCTTTTTCTGCATATAAAATTGCTTTCCTTTTCATACTTGCGTCATAGTGAACTCGTATTAATTCTATTTTATGTTTAGGTAATTAAAAGAAAGGCTATATACAAAAAAAATTCCTAAATACAATCATACAACGACGTTTAGGATATACTGAATACTGGAGACGAATTACGAATGGGATAGGTCATCGATACAAGTGGCCAGAATAGATGGTTACATTTTTCCTTTAGAAAAAGTGGAAATTCAATTCCCTTTCAACAAATATTTCGCCTCCGATTCTAAGTCGCACTTGGTTTTCAGTAGCATTAACACTGGAAAAATAGTGCAGCTTAGATTCTAAAAAAAACAGTAATTGGTTTTTAGTTACCGTTGGGATATGAATAAAAACGAACATGAAGTTTAGCATAACTCTGATTTGTTATAAGTTAGAGATTTCAAATTTTGTGTGAGATCGTAGAAAAACGTATAAAAAATAATTTAGGCTAAAAAAATATTGATTTGATTTTTGTCAATTTAATCGTATTGGGTCCCCTTAAAAAATTGTGAAGTGTTTGATCATCGGCTCAAAGGCACTAATTCTTTATGTATCCTCTTCCTCAATTTCTTAAATGAAAATAATCCTTACAGTCACAAATAAAATTAAATTCTGGAACAAATGTTTAAAACTACAATATTTTTCAGTTTAAAAATAAACCGATGGTAAGATCTTTTTCATAAAGTAAACAAAATGCTCAAATTTAGAAAAAAGTTTACGCGCAAGACTACGTAAAGGTAAATTTATTTTTAGAAGTATTCAGAATAAAAGCTTGTTGTGTGTGCACTTCTAAAGTTGAGAAAAATAATAATGAATGCAATTTTATAGGAATTTGAAACTAATATTTAACCCCATTTTATATGTGAAAGCTTCATTTTAAAAAAAAAACCTAGCTCTTTGCAAAAACAAAAATATATCTTAATAGAAAAATGTTCGATAGCAGTATAGGTAGTGAGTGAAATAAATAATCAGAAATAAAATATTGAATTTTATCAATACCCAAACAAAAGAAAATAACAAAGGGATATTTTCAGAAAGGAAAAAGGAATTCAACAAGGAAAAATTGTAGGGTTTTGAATTAAAAGTCGCATTTGAGAAAAGCGAGGTTTTTGGCAACGGACCTCTCAAATTTAAATCGCGGTCAAATGACAAAGTAGACTCTTAAATTTACACCATTCCGTAGGAGGAATTTTAAGTCAGTTCTATTGACCTTGCTGCAATATTTACCATTCTATGGGAAATGAGTAAGTAAAAGATAAAAAAAAGTAAGAAAAAGAAATAAACCCCAATTCATCGAACTTTTTAAAGAAAAAAATTGAAAATATAAAGAATCAGTTTTCTGTGTGTATGCGTGTTTTCTTTTCCTAAAATACACAGAATATACGAATTTCCTATAGACGCTTTATTAGAGCAGCGGAAGTTTAAGAGAAGTATGTGATATATGTGGGAATAAATCAGAATAATTCTAATTATATTAGCCCTTAGTAGAATAGAATCGATTCTTGAATATTAGGATATACACTTAAAGAAATACACGCGATTCCATTATTAAATTATTTAAATTAATGAATTTTTTTAAAAAATTACACAATCTCTGATTTTATATGATTTTATATTAATTATTTGATTTAAAAACAAATGTTAAATATATCTTAAAATGTACATATTTAAAAATGCATATTTATTTTTGAAATGTCTTTTTTATTAAAATTACGACAAAGTATAAACTATATGAAACAGAAGCATAAGGATTTAATTCCTATTTTGTGTTTAAATAAAGAGATAAATATAGAAAAAAAATAATGAATTTTAAATTTCATACGGAAATAGTCTGAAATTAAAAAGATTTTTACAAAATTATATATATATATTTTCTTTTTTGTCTTACATGCCCGCTCTCATTCGAAGGACAATATTTTTTAATGCTTTCCTCTCATAGTTTTGAATTTTAAAAGCGAAGCAAAAAATAAATAATGAAAATATGTTACATTAATGCCTTAAATATTTTTGTAACGCTTAAGAAATGCGCAATTTTTACCGGAATTGCTCAAGAATTTGACACTGCCTAATTTTAACTACTGGCGCCATCTATTTTTCTACAAATGCAATCTAGTGGATATTAAAAAATGGAAAAGAAAAAAATGCCTCAGATAAGTCCAGATTTTTTTCTTTGTCTAATTTTATTTTTAGATAATTGCACCTAAATTTTTAAATGAGTATACACTTAACTGCAAAAATATTTTCACACTAATTATTCTTTAATTATTCTAAAATTACCTTTAATCTTAAAAGTTTAAAAAAAAATATTTCAAAATATTTTTTTTCTCTGTTTGTGTTTTCAACATTTTCTCCTGATACTATACCTTTAATGAAATAAATATTGCTAAACTGAATTATATATAATTGTGGGACATTTGATTGAAAGATAAGGTAAAGTAAAAAACAAAAAATACCACAAAGTTTTATATAACCATACATTTTTTATCTATGCATTAATTCTTGGTCAATTTTTACTATTTTTCAGTTACATATATATATATTCCAATCAAAAAATGGCTATTAAATATGAAACTTAATCATCAAGCATTAATAACTAATTAATAATATCGTGTGCTTTTTAAATAATCCAAATAAAAAAATCATGGGATCTATGATGATTTTAGCCGAAAATAAATTTACTTTGACAGATTTTGTAACTGTTACTTGTATACGCGTATAAGTTGCAATTATGCTGTAAATTGTTACTGATATGTATCACGCCAAATAAAGTCAGAAATGTGTTACAATTTAAAAAACAACTTTGGATATTTTACAGCAGTGGTTTTCAGACTTTTTCGACTCATGGAACCTTTGAATTATATATTTCGTGAAACCCAAATCCACACACACTTAGAAGAATATATCTTAAAATAATATTTAGAGTAGATCAACAAGTTACAGGTACTTTATATGAAAAAATCAAAAAAGTATTGTATTTGTTATTAAAAGTTTTTATCTTATTTAAATATAATTCACTCATTAATAATATTAATTCATGTTCCAGGTGCCATCTACGCTCGCATTATATTTAGTGACTGGGATGTATTTGCATTTTTTTTTTTATTCAAACTGTCGAAGTCAAAGTCTGTTGAAATTATTTCCAGTCGTATTTCATATTCTCCGTTTAAATCAGTGGCGTAACGAAGAACTCTTGGGCCCCCTTGCGAAGTCAGGTTTTGGGCCCCCTACAGCTCTGCCCTTCCCCCACGATGTGGGGCTGTACGTTACACCACTGGTTTAATTTGTTTTTATGTCTTGTTTTTGTAACCACTGACGTTGAGAGAGAGAGAAATAATTTTCACTTAAATACATTGTTCTGAATGGCATTAAAATGTTTATAGCTGTGTGAGAAATCCAGTGTATTTTGCGTGAATTTGCAACCTAAAATTTAGGAGCTACTGTTGCTTAAATTTAGATTTTAGTGTCGAATCTTTTGGAATGTCTCGGTAAGTTGTTCCCTCTGCTTCATTATATATGTTTTTTTCCACAAATGAAAAGGTGCATTTTCCATTAGAAACCTATTTAATTTTGCAAAATATTTTACTAACGAATATAAAATTATTTCATGGAACCCGGGTTAGTAAACAATAAAATATTCACAATCTAGTAAATAGTTCACATAAAGAAAAAAAAAGGTTTTATTATTCTTTTATTATATTATAATAAAAGTTTTAAAAGTATTGCTAAATATAAAGTTATTATGTATAAATAAAATTTTCAGTTTCTTAATGTGACTGGGATGAGCTGTAGATACGTAAGGTTCAGTGGCGTAACGTGCACCCCCGCAATCCCCGCATCGCGGGGGCAGGGTTCTAAAGGGGCCCAAAGCCTGACTGACGCAAGTGCCTACCCTTTGTAAAACTCAACATGGGGCCTCAAACCTGACTTTGCAAGGGGGCCCAAAAGTTCTCCGTTACGCCACTGGTAAGGTTATACAAACTTCGTGGAACACAGTTTGAATACCACTGTATTATAACATGGAATGACTTCAACTGAGATTCACTAAATAATTTCATTTTACAGCTGTTTATGTTTATTTAAAATTTTAATTATTTAAAATTAATAAATTTTATTAATAAATTTTAAGATTTATTAATAATTTTTGTACAAAATATTTACCATTCACACATCGTGGGGGCTTGTTATATTATTTTGAAATTACCCACTACAAACTTAAAACTATTCAAATAACTTTTTTTGCTTAAATAAATAATGTATTTCATTTTTATGTAACACAAATGTGGACAAGGTAAAAAGATTTTCAAAGAAACAAACATTCAAATGCAAAGCTGCAGAGATGGGTTTAATGTGAATTTTGTTCATGAATAAATTGCATTTTTATTGCGAAGAATTTCAACCGTTTTAGAAATCCGTTCATTCGATTGTAGACAAACATAGAAGGGGAAAAAATGGAGAAATAAATAATGAAAAATACATACAAAAATAGATACTGCATTATTCAAGAACTTCTTCCAATATCCTAGTACAAGGTACAGAAATATATAAGTTGAATAAATAAAAAGTTTAAAAAGAGTAAATAACACACAGAATAAAGGAAAAAAGAAAACAAAAAACTGGCATTTTCGAATACTATCAATACCATGGCTACAAAATAGTATCATTATTCTCTATACGACATTTCATCAATTTAAATTCAGCTTATCTAAAAAGAAAATTCACCTTTCAGAGCATTAAAAAAAGTTTGATAAAAATTGTAGAATCGTTTGGCCTAGTTTGTTTTCAGAAATAAAGTGAAAAAAATAGATTTTTATTCCCTGATATTTTCCGAGTATTATGATACGCATTTTGAGAGAATGCCAGCTGTTAATACAGCATTTTGAAAAGTGCCGTAATTGTGTCATTCATTGTATGTTAGATCCAGTAATATTAATATTTATATGTCAGATACCGCACAAATTAAGTTGTTATTCAGAATAAAATAAGCTTCATGCTTAATGCTTTATGATAAAACGTTAAATTATTTCTAACTTCAAATTTTTTATCCTATTTAAAAAAAATTATTTTCAAGAAAATAGTAATTATTCTTCAAGAGAAATTTTACTCCAGTATTTGGAGAAACCATTCGTTTTAGAACATAAGTTTTCATTTTGGCAAATTCGATTTTGTTCACGTAAATCCAAATCCAACTCATGACTTTTTACTAATGATTTGCATAGAACAATGATATTTATTTCAGAGCCTCACAATTTTGATTTTCCAATCGATTACACGTATCTATTAAATGCATCGATGAAATGTTTGTTCTATTTTTATAAAATGTTTGTTAAAGATCCAGTGAACATTTTTAAAGTGCAGTGAATATCCAAAGAATATATCGGGTTCAGTGGGTAATTTTACTCTATTTACGTATTTAATTAAACATATATATTATTATATTTATAAATAATATTTATATATTTGATTGAAAGCAAATGCTTTCGATTTTGTAACCTATAATTATCAAGCAACACAATTTGCCATGTTAAAATTATGACTATAGTATTTTGAGGATCTTATTCAATTTTTGATTACTATCTTTATTGCAAATATATGTTAATTTCATTATTTTGTGCGTGTGTGTGCACGTGCGTGCGTGTTTTGCCTCGCATTGTCCAGAATTTTTAACTTTGCATTGCTACCACTTGGCTTAAGCATATATTCTGGATTGGAGAATTTTGATTATTTATTTGTAGCAAAATATAATAAAATTATATAACAATAAATATTTTATTTAGCTCTAAACAGTAGCTTTCTAACATAGTCTAGCGTAGATTTAAAGAAATGATGATAGATTTCATCTTTTGGAAATAGTGACCGAAATTCGTCGTAAAATTAAATTTTGTCATTGATTTATATTTAATTTATGATTAATTTTTAGTAGTGGAATTGCGGTTCTTGATTATTATTTATGTCTTTGAGTTAGTATTTTTCCAATTCAACCCTTTGATTAAATACTTCAGTACTATTTTTGAAAACCTCTAATTTTTTCTTAAGAATTTTCATATTTTTCATTCGAACAATTCCTACTCAGTACAATAAAGTTTAAAAGAATAGAGTGTTTTAAAATGAATAGATTTTACTTTGCTAAATGCTCAAGTAAAAATTAACTTATCTTTATCCAGTCAATAAAAAAAGAGTTAGCGTATCAGGAAATTACTTCCAAACTGAAAGAATATTTTATTCCTTTTTTATTATTTGTTCCATGTTCTTTTAATGTTGTTTTAAAAATATATTTCACTTTTTGTTACCAGATAAAAAAAACTTTTCAGACACAATAATAATAATAAGAGTATACGCTTTAAAATACTAAATACTAACTTAAACGAATATTTTTCCCGCACTGTAATTTCCTTCGCAGATAATATGATCGAGCAGAAACTAATTCCATAAATTTGTTTCGAAAGAAAAAAATAGAGCTAAAAAATAATCTTGTAATAAACTCAACAATCTTCGATCGAATGTAGAAATGAAATTAATTATATTAAAGAGAAGGGAAGTTTAATATCATTGTAAAGCGAATTTTAGTTCGCCATAACCTTTTTATTTTTGATAGAATGAAAATACAATATTCAGAAGATTCAAGCAGTCCTTACAATTTGCTTTTAGTGTTCTTTCATGAGAATTCTAAATGTAGAACTGTTCTTTCATAATCTTCCTTTTTATTATTCAAAAATAAATTAACAAAATAGAATAGTAAAATGAATGTAAAGTAAGTGTTGGTTTGTTGAGGAAAACATACTAGGTATTTGATCAGTTCTATAAAGAATTTTAAAATAAGCTGCTTTTAAATACGTTTTTGTTTTCACTTAATTATTTTTACAATCCATTCTTTTTATGGTAGTTATAAAAGATCCATAATAAATTTAAAACGTAAAGAAATAATCTAAGTATTATAAATAAAAAATTAACAGCCTTTAAATTTAATATAATAATGTTAGTTAAACAAAGAAAGCGAAGCTTTCAAAAAGGATAACCACATAGCTGACAATTAAAAAATGCTATATCAGGAAGGAGAGAGTAAATATCAGTAACTTATTTAATGTGTATATATCTGAAAAAGCAAGGCCGTCATGATTAAATTTACAAGTAGTTTTTGGGGGTACGCAGTGTGCTCTAGAGTTGATGATTCTTAATAGCAATAGCAACTTTGGTCCCGCTGGGTATTGAATAAAGATGAACGCGGATGTGTGACAAACACGGGTACCTCATCCAGTGCGTCTATCAACTCTATGTTAAAATTCAATCGTAGTAGTTGATGAATGATGGCGTACCAGTTTCGAAGAAACATTTACTCTGATGTTTTTATTGAGTGACAGTTTTTGACCAGGACAGCAGTCTAATACTCTCTGTGTCGAGAATGGTCTGGACAACATGAGCATCATGTGAATGGGCAATATAGTGCTGAAAAATAGCCTCAAGAAGGCGTCGAAGATAGGGACATCAATGAATATCAACACGTTGAAAATGCAGTGACTGCTATTTAAGACGATACCTACGGCAATAAGAGGCGCTAAATCTAGTGTACTTAATGGAGCATTCAATGTGATGACTATTACAAGTTGGCAGGGTTCATTCTTTTCAGTGTCTCCTCACACGAATGCATTCATCGTTACATCTTACGCACAGTCTATATTCGTCTGGAAAAAAAAGACAGAAAAGAGTTACTTTTGAAGCCAAGATCGTCGTTCAATGTGCCATTGTATCTACGCTTTATCTCTGCTGCAGCGTCTAAGGATGCTGTTACTATGTCATGCTAATATAGACGGTATATAAAGGGTGTTTTTTTGACAGGTATAGAACTTTAAATTGCAATAAAACAACGATGTATTATTCGATTGACATGAATTTTTTTTATTCGAAAGATAATCTTGTGGCATTACATTTTAAATATGATTTCTGGCATAAGACTGCCACAGCTGGCTCGAATGTAGTCCAATCTGGACGTCCAATTTTCGATGACTTTTTCCAACATTTGTGGCCGTATATCGGCAATAACACGGCGAATGTTGTCTTCCAAATGGTCAAGCGTTTGTGGCTTATCCGCATAGATCAATGACTTTACATAGCCCCACAGAAAATAGTCTAGCGGTGTTAAATCACAAGATCTTGGAGGCCAATTCACAGGTCCAAAACGTGAAATTAGGCGGTCACCAAACGTGTCTTTCAATAAATCGATTGTGGCACGAGCTGTGTGACATGCTGCGTCGTCTTGTTGGAACCACAGCTCCTGGATATCATGATTGTTCAATTCAGGAATGAAAAAGTTAGTAATCATGACTCTATACCGATCAGCATTGACTGTAACGTTGTGGCCTTCATCGTTTTTGAAGAAGGATTCCACCAGCCCATAAAGCGCACCAAACAGTCAGTTTTTCTGGATGTAACGGTGTTTCGACATACACTTGTGGATTAGCTTCACTCCAAATGCGGCAGTTTTGTTTGTTGACGTAGCCATTCAAGCAGAAGTGCGCTTCATCGCTAAACAAAATTCGCTTATCAAAATCGACCATTATTTTCGAAATAAAATTGCACAATTTGAAAGCGTTGTTCAGGCGTGAATCTATTCATGATGAATTGCCAAACCAAACTGAGAATAAATCACTTGACAGCTGTTAAATCGGTCGCCATCTTGGAAACTAATGTCAACTTAAACTTCTATACAGGGGAAAAAAACACTCTGTATATATAAAAAATGTCCCGCATAGCATGACGCTTGCGTTTCTGCAAATATCAACGTTATTAATTGGTGGACACTTGTCATCGTCCTGCAAATGAGTCTACTCCAGACTCAAAGAACATGATCGGGCTGTACAATCTTTCAAGGTCACGACAGAAACATCTTTAATTTCTAAAGAATTAATGACCAGGGATCAATGTGATCCTATATTTCATAGCACTGTTGGACTCATCAACAACATATTCACCTGACTATAAAATCCTTATCAACGCAAGTAACAATATTGATTAACGCCGCTGAACTAAGAACTTGATAGGTCAAGATCCTTTCTCAATCCAATTTTGACATGTGCTGATAGAACTCTTACACAAGGCATAAAACAACCTCTACTCAAACAACCAATGTGCAAATACGAATTTTAAGTAAGAAACCTGTTTTATAATTTACCCGCTTATACAGGCAGAAGATTGCATTAATCTTACCTACATTGTTCAATTGCGTTGAAATTCTAATAATTTATATATACCAGTATGCTGCATTTTTATGTAAATTTCTGAAGAGTAGGATGTTAGCTAAGATGTCATTTACATCCCTTGATTGGGATTCAAAATTACAAGTTCCATCGTCCACATATTGCTTGGGTGTGCGACGTTAATATAAACATTAAACAAATCCGTGCAAGTTAATCATATGTGGTGGGCCATCTTCCTGACGTAACAATTGTAATGGTTGTTGTTGCTGCTGCCGTGTCCTTCCCGAAGGGAAAGAATGAAAGCTGCCAGAGCCTGAAACAGGTTGGGCTTCTATACGATAGATGGCGACACCACCTGTCTCCACCTCCCCAATTTAGGCATGGAACTGGAGGGGAGGTAAATATTCTCCAGCACCACACACGCGTGGTATCTGCTGCAACCGCCCACAAGACTTTCGGACCCGCTGATTTTCCGAGCACAACTCCGTGTGTACTCGGAGGGTATTTGGTAGCATCGGGCATCGAACCCAGGCCCTCCGGTCTGGAGTCCGATGCTCTAACCACTAGGCTACACGCAGCCCAATTGTAATGGTTAGCAGTGTAAATGTTACAATATCAATCAATTATATAAAAAAAATATTAGATAAGGTCGATTCAACTTAGCAAAAATTCAAGATGACTTTTGAATCACCAATTAAAACCTTATTCAGTGGCCCAACCGGTATAGGGGTTAGTGACGCTGACTACTGTGCCGTTGGGCTTGGGTTCGAATCCCGGAGAAGACATGGATGTTTGTAAATGTATAGTGTCTTCGCGGCATGGGGATACTTTAAATAACCGTTGAGCCAAAAGTCCTCTCATGAGGTTGGTGTGGAAGGGAAAGAGAGTTGAGAGACCCCTGACTACCCCCAGGGTGTTCTATCTCAAAATTGGAGTGAAACTGAGCTAAATCGTTCTGTCATCTCTATGGTGCTCAAAGCTACGGCTAACGACAGGAGTTTCTTAGCTCTTTGCCATGATGAATTTCGTGGGACTCGATTCGGCCTTTGGGCGATCAGGTGGCATTAGTAACAACAACAACAAATCTTATTCATATGTAAAATCATCATCAAACATTTAGCATAAAAAAATAACAAATGACACTCAAAGTAACAGATTCGAGATGATGTATAGGGGAAATAATTTCATAACAACAAAACTTTCAAACTTGCTGAAAATTCGTATCTAACATCAATACTTCCACAAACAAAAGATTAAATAGCTGAAAAATATTAAGAGCAGCGATAAGGTAAGCTGAAGCATCATAAGGCTCCACAAATTCAGTGCCATACAATGATTTTGCAAAAGAATAGAAATAATAATTATAGGAAAACGAAAATGCTGCGCAATGTCAATTCATTGAAGCATCAACATTACTTAATGTTCCATCTCCTTTGAATGTATGTCATGATAGAAATGAATTTAAAAATACAACGCAGAGAAGAGCCAAGAGACAGAAATAGTGTGGCTTTACAGTTCTTAAAAATTTATACAATTTGATCGCATTTTTTTTATTGATTTATGTTTAGATTCAAATAATACATCAATATACATTATTGATCAGTTAAAATTGGTAACTTTTATTTAAATTTTAATATTATCCGTCAAAAAAAAGACGTAATTTCAAAAGCCAAATTTTTAATAATATAGCAGCAAATAGTTACGTATTTTATGCAATGGTTTTCTACAAAAATATGTTTCATGTTAAAACATAAAAGAAAATTTTCATTAAACTATCTACTTTAATTATCATCTTTTAACCAACGCCTATCAAACGACATTATCTTCACGGATCATTAATGATCCCATTATCCTCCCTTCTACAATGACTCTATTAAAACTTTCAACCTTAACAAAGTAACAACCCGTGTAAATTCATAAGCGTCATCACTTTTCAAGACAACTTCATCTAACACTTTTAAAACCCCGAAATCCATAAAAAGTGCATTTACCTTAAGCAGCAATAAATCACTTCGAAGTAGCTGTGCGCCGCTATCTCATTTGCTGCTGTCGAATTTAGTTAGGAAAACTCCAACAAATTACATTTACGCTAGACGCAGATTTTCTCGAGGTAAAATTTAAGAGACAAGGGAAGAGACTGCTTTATCAATTTATCTAATCCCTTTGTTCGGTTACTTGATGTCTTTGGAAGGGTAGTTGAACAATATGGTCGCCCGAACAAGGAAGCACACTTAAAGTGATTATGTTTTCTTTACAGTAAACAAGACTACTTACTGGAAGATTTATTCTAAAATAAAATGCAAGGCGAAGAACAGCGCCAGGTCTTGTGATTTAGCAGAAAATAATGTTCTTAAAAAAAAAGAGTAAAGTTCGGATTTGACTTTTTGTTGTGTTGGGTTTGAATAATTTTATTATTGAATGAAGAAAAAAACAACAGGATTGTAAAAATGGTGTAGCGATTAAAGATTTGCTTTAGGCACGATCAATATCGAATGCTTTTGCTGATACCATTTATGGCGACACTATGTTCATTCTTTTGCAAATAAAATTCGATGTGTGTGTGTGTTTGCAAAGTTTTTCAATCATAATTTCTACCAACTTTGCATTCTTTATTTCGCAAACTCAATTTAATCTTTTAAAAAACAGTGCACTCTTTGAAAATAAGTGTTTTTTTACGAGTTGATTTTTTATAATAATAAAATGACTTGTAAAATAATGTCAATACACTTAAAATTCAATCAACAATTGCTAAAATTACTCTCTTTTTAATCTGATATTTATTGGAAAATTAATGATTGGATTACTATTAAAACTGATTAGATATTTTCAGGTTCAAAAAGTGTACATGAAATCAATGCCGTTCATCAAATAGGCGCTTGGGGTGGTACCTAGGAGCCCGGAAGGAGCCCGAATATATGCAGAACTTAACCAGATTTTGTGGTTATAAATTTCAATCCGCCGGTGTCAAGGAGACCTGGGTTCTGGTCAGCGCCCAGGGTCCGATATTAGTTTAAATTGGCACTGCATGAAATATACTTTAGCCCTTAACTTGCCAATTTTTTAAATTTCTATGAAAAAATTATATCAGCTAGTTCTCAAGTAATAAGTAATAATAAAAGGGAATATATATATATATATATATATAAAATTAGGCTGTTTTAAATTGAATTTCAGTCATTTTTTCGTTTGTTGCAGAGAAATGCAATATTGCACAGTAGTACTGTAAATTACAAAACATTTATTTTATATGAGGATTTTATTATTCATCATAAAATGCTTAAATTTCTTACCTGGTAATTTATTTCTTCAATAAACAAGAGGAAGCATAAAATATAATGAATTCTTTTTATAGCAAAAACACAGTTCTTGAGGCACCAGAGATTTTTATGTGATTTCAGGAAAAAATGTACTTCCATCTAGTGACAAAATTAGCATGTATTTCGTTGCAGTAATCTTTTTTTCTCAGATAAGTGATTTGTAGGCAATTAAAAAAATATTGAGTCTGTTAAATTAAAATAAATCATATGTTGCAGAAATGCAACAGTGGGAAGTTAAGGGTTAAACTGAAAAAATATATATCTCTCTCTTCCTCCCCATCTCTTTTTCTCTCTATATATCCCTCCCTCTCTCTCACACACACACACCAATTGTTTTAATTAATTTTTGATATCTTAATCCCCTTCTACAGAATTAATCTCTACTGTAGCTATAAAAACAACAAGAAAAATCAAATGCTGATGTAATTGCAGCATAGCTATACTTTTGCTCTGATGTTATTCTATAATGTTTGGATTTGTACTGAATAAATAACGAAATAAGTAACGATTAAAAGAACGTATTTTACATGTCTTCAAATTAATTAATTACTGTGGAGACTATAGAGATCAATTTGCTGATGGTAATGGGTGAATATGATCTGCAGAAAAGTACAAAAGTTAAGGCATTGCTAAAGAGTTAGGATAAAATAGTACTTTCAGCAAAAGTTTTCTTTAAAAATCTTTGCTGGAATTGTTGTGAAGCATTTTTACTATATGTTGACTATTCTGTAATCCATAAATATCACCGTTTTCTTAAGGTATCCGACTGTTTGCGACAACTTTTTTTTTTGAAAAAATGGAGATATTGGGATTATTTTTGTGATTTTTAGATTTATTTAATATATTTTAAGGAAGAAATCTTAAAATTGAAAAAAGAAAAAAAAATTATTATTATTAAAATGGGAAAAAACTGGTGAAAGTGTACAAAAAATACATAAACGGGGCCGTTCTGTACAAAACTTTTATGAACAAATTCTCAATTCTTCAATTTTGGTGTGTTACTTTGTTATTCCTTTTTGAAATGACCTTCAGGATAAGAGATATTTTAATTTTTACAAAAACTAGTGCTCTTTTTCTTAGTGATTATATGAATTTGCTTAAAAAAACAGTGACTATATTCACATAAAAGACTGTAAATTTTTAAATAAAACAGTGATTAATAAATCTGAAGGTCAAAACACTTCTACTGTTATACAAAACATACACAGACAATTTCAGCAAATTTTTCTCAAAACTTTTTGAGCAATCGCTGTCTCCGTTTGAGCTTTTCGAAAAAAACACATTTCGAGTAAAACGCATTTTTAAGTTTGACATCTTGTGTAAATGAATGGCATCTGCTTTTTTATTAAAACACTTGTAGTTTTTGTTCTAGTGAATGGAAAGTAAAAAACTCGGTATTTTTATTAAGCTAATAGAATGACCTATAAAATAAAATCATAAACAAAATTTGTCAATTCTTGAAAAAAAATCATGAATTTAGGGTAGTCTCGGATATCTTAAATCAATATCAAAAATTATTTTAAGCCAAGAATTTTTTTTTGTTTTGTTTATTGATAAAATTTTTTTTATAACAGTAGTCTTGTTTCTAACTTCTTAAAATTTGTTTCGGATTTTCACTTTTCAATTTCAATTCAGTAATATTAATTGTTGACTTAATTAATAACGTACTAACTGAAATATATTTAGAGATAAATGGGAATGGAAATAAAGAATTAAATGCAGAAAATTGACGTAAATTATTATGAATTCAAAATTCAGCTTTTTATTTCTTGCTTTTTTTTACCTTTAGGCGACTTGAGTTGTATATGTATTATTATTAGTTGGTTAAAAAACCACATTACTTTTAATAACATACATATCCCTTCAAGAACCAGCTCGTATTTTCATGCTGGAACAATACGTTCCAGGGGATTGCAATTTTTTTTTATTAATATTTGACCAGTGTCTTTGGGATCGGTGTAGTGTTCATAATTAGAAGAATGTAATATTTAAAGATAAAAATATTTATTGTCTTAAAGGGATAAGAATGTCTAAACCACACAAACGAGCACAATCGTGCGGGCTAGGTCTCAAAGGGGTATACGCGTCTTTTCACGCTCTTTTCATCTTTAATAATTCATTTTTATTATTTTATATGTAAGTTATCACGTGAAAAAAACCTATTTCTGTATTTACGAATTGTTTCAGAACCATAATTTTAAAAAATTCCATGTATACTTTCCTTTAGCTTTATGTATATCCTAGCTGGTATACCCGTTCTTCGCACGGGTGAACTGAAAAATTAAACAACATAGATTGAAGGATAAAGAAGTTTTTAATGAGTTAATTTTACGTGAATTGCAAATTAAACAAAAAAAAAAAAGCTTTTTGCATATCTCAGCTGAACAAAAAAAATACCTTTGTTAAATTTTAAGTCTGTAGATCTAATAGCTGATAAAAAGGATTTTTTTTTAAATTTTTAACTCCCCGTAACATTCTTGAGCGTCGGTTTTTAAAAAAACCTCCCTAAGCTGATATCTGCTCAGCAAAAGTAGGGGCTGTGGTAGTCCAGTGGTCAAGGTATCGGATCATGGCAGGCATGTCATGAGTTCGAGCCCAGTAACACTAAAGACCCGCCGTGTAGGTCAGCGATGCACGTCTAATCTGTCAAGAGCTGAAACGTCCTCCCGTTGGTGTGGTGTGGTAGTTAGGAGAGGGGAATGCCAGCTCAGGTGTCGTCCACGTCACTTGACCATGGTTCATAATTACGTGTTCCGTCGCCAAAAGCCCTCGTGTAGCTAAACAGTGCGACGTTAATATTCACTCACTCACGCTCAGCACAAGTAACACATTGTCAAAAGTTTTGTGTAATGAACGCTTAAAATAGTGTGAATAATTTATATCTGAAAGTGTGATACATTAATATTACTTTGTACTGTATTTATTTTATGTTAAAATTGTAATATTCGCAACCAACGCCGTTTCTTAAATTATAATGGCGATTTGATGAAAAACATAGCGAAATGTTGACGATAGAGTCAAGTTGGCAAATGTCTAGCTACTTTCATAGCTCGAGCTTTATTAGAGCTTTGTAAGACCCGCCGACTACGGAAGCGATGCACGTTAACCCTTTATCTACCGCATTATGATTTACTGCAGTTTTTTTCATGCAATATTTTTTTTGTATCACTACAATGAAAATTAAGGGATATACATAAACAAAATACTCCACTTTGGGAAATTTAATCCGCGTTAGAGCTAATAAATTAATTAACTGTAAAATTAATTATATACACCATCCACTTAAAATAAACAGTCAAATCGTTTTCTAAGGTCTTCATTAACATACAAAAACATAAGACTCTTAATTTTGACATTAACTATTTTTCGGGACAAAAATGATAATCTTTGCAATCTGCTGAAGACGCCGTCGGCTGAAAACGCAATATGTGCTACAAAACTATTCGCCTTCCCCGCTAAAATACTCATCATAGAACCCGTGCTGCCATATATCTTGGAACAGTGGATTTTAAAGAATATTCCTGCTAAGTATTGGTAGAATATTCCTTCTAAGTTGGTGTGGTGTGGTAGTTAGGAGAAGGGGGTGCCAGCTCAGGTGTCGTCCACGTCACTTGACCATGGTTCAAAATTACGTGATACGTTGCCAAAAGCCCTCGTGTAGCTGAACAGTGCGACGTTAATATTCATTCACTCACTCACTCCAAAAAATACATACAGTACAGTAGTTTTAATCATTTTTATACTTAAAAATGCAATCTCTGTCTATCCAATTAAAATTATAGCATTATATAAAATAAAGATATAAGCGAAATTTTTTTGCCGAAAATGGAAGAAGAGAATCACAAATGCAAATTTTTCTGATTTTCAAACTGGGGAGTATGCTAATTTTAAGTTCGACGTCAAAAACGTCGCTTCTGCGGCAGCGAATGAAATTTGACTTTCAACTGAAATGAAGACAAGGATGATCGGCATTCAGTGATTGCTTTGTTTCAATGAGTACGATGTCTCAGCGAAGTCATTTAACCGATTCAGAAGCTTGGAGAGTTGTTGGTAGGTTAGAAGGGGGCCAAACTCAAGCCGAAGTAGCGCAAGCCATTGGAGTGTCACAAAGGGTGATTTCCAGGATCTGGAACCGTTTTTTGGAGACTGGAAGTGCAGGTCGAAGACCAGGACAAGTCGTAGATGGGAAACAACGCCCAATGAAGATCGTTATTTAGTGTTAACGGCTCGGAAACACCGAAATATGAACGCTACTCTTCTCCAACAACACCTTCGCTCTGCTACTGGCACCACGGTTTCAACTCAGACTGTCCGAAACCGGCTCCATGGTGTAGGTCTGTATGCTCGCCGACCGATGGTATGTGTTAGACTAACATCAAGGCATCGTCGCGACCACAGGGAGTGGGCAACAGAGCATGTGAACTGGAGGAGAAATGAATGGAGCAATGTTCTTTCTTCTGACGAGTCCCGTTTTTCTGTTCATCCGGATAATAGGTGTATTTTCATCTAGAGGGACCGTGGCAGTAGGAATAATCCTACGTTCGTGCACAAAAGTCTCAGATTTGGCGGTGGGGAGTGTTGGTGTATGGTGGCATCCCCATTGACGGGCGCACAGACCTCTACATTATTCGAGATGGACCTCTAACTGCCTAACTGCTCGCCGATATAGGGAGGAGATCCTCAAACCTATTGTAGTCCCTTACGCTGCAGCAATCGGAGATGACTTCATTTTAATGGACGATAACTGCAGGCCACATCGTGCTAACCTGGTGGAGGATTTCCTTTTCGAAGAAGGAATCGTACGAATGGAATGGCCAGCGGGTTCTCCAGACATGGATCCAAAAGAGCACGTTTGGGACGCTCTAGGAAGACGAGTTGCTGGCCGCGAACCACCCCCACAAACTCTCCAAGAACTGGAAAGAGCTCTTCTGGAAGAGTGGGACAGAATACCCCAACTCGTGATTAATAGCCTCATTGAATCCATGCCTCAAAGGTGTTTAACGTTACTGGCCGTCCATGGAAACCGTACCCCCTACTGAAAATGATTTCCTTTGAAGAAAACACCTTTTCTTATTCTTTTTTCTCATATGCACAAATTGTGTTCTTTTCCTTTTGTACACAAATGCGCAATAAAATGCATTTTTTTTCTACCAAACATGTGTACTTTATTCTCATATAACCTACTACGTCTGTCAACCCTGTATCAATCAGCTAAAAGTTTTCCAGCCACAAGATCCACCTAAAACCGCAATATCCTTTAATTATTTTGAGAAGTGTAGTTAACTACTAACCACAAACAAATTTTGAAAATTTGTCCAAATGATATAGTGTGAAAGAGAAAGTTTATTTATTTTAAGTACCAGAAGCGATAAATTATTTATTTTGAAAAAAGATCAATTTCTTTCTACCAAATGTGCAAAACAAAATCATAAAAATTTCAAATAAAGAGAGATTTTTAACAACCTCTCCCTTCAAAACTTAGTTTTATTCTGAAATATAAAAAATTAGGGATACGCTGATTACAGGAATAAATTAGAAGCGAGCGCCTTGCGTAGCCAAAACAAAAAGGTTTCTTCACAAATAAAAGATAGATATATGCTGTCATGGGCTTTTTTGCAGAGCACACCAGAATTTCTTGCAGATGGCTGAATTTTTCCTTACTTACTTGACAAATATCGTTATATTTTAGACACTTTACACAATATCTGTATAAATTATAGCCTATGCTATAAATTACAGCCTATGTTTTATTCTGATGTATAAGCTATATTACTGTAAGGTTTCATTAAAATCCATTCAGTTGTTTTTGCGTGATAGACGACCAAACATCCAAACAAACTTTCGCATTTATAATATATATCTCCATATTTCCCCTGGATTTTTTTTTGGATTTTATTACTTAAAAATATTCAGTCACATCCCTTTTTGCTCAATATTACAAATTTGACAAATATACAGTATAGGTTTTAAAATAAGATTTTTTTTTGTTTTCAAATTGTAGAATAACAAATAATTTCAATTTTTAAATGTAGATTTATTTTAGTTCTATTTTAAGAGCTTGCAAAAGTATTTAAACTTATTTAATCATATTGTTTATAATACTGACTAGGTGTTGAATTGGAAACATCCTACATTGAGATCAAGGGCATTTGATTTTTTGTGCTATATTCGTTCTTACATAACAATATTGAGGTATATGAAGTCCTCGAGGAGTACATAATGATCTCATACTCCTTTTTTCTTTTAAATTGAAACTGATGTGAGAAACTAAATGTCACACACAAATGAACAAACTTTATTTGATTTTGATAAATACACACTCGTCTAAAAACGAACAATGATAAACAGAGTTGACAACCGTCTATAAAAGTCACATATCAAATTTGTGAGATTAAGCACCGATCTACCCACCATTATATACATTTAACACTAAAAATTTATAAATGTCATTCATATATTATGCGTATAATTTTATAATATATAAAATTTTTTACACGAATAAAATAATTTTTCTACAAAAACCTGTATAAAACAAAAATCTCAATATTTAATGAAAGAAATTTATATATTGATAATTATACTTTTATAATATTTCTGGATTAGATTAACATAATTATGGTATTATAGAAAAATGTAAAGCGTGTCTGTATGCTCAATGTAATTTTGTTTTTTCATTTTTTAATACGAATATTTCACAAGTACTTTGCTTTTGTCTTTTAAATTTATATTAAATAATAAAATAATATTCAATTTCAAGATTAATTTCTGTAATTCTTAAAAACGTTCTACAGAAAAAAAAGTTAATTTTAGCTTAATTCTTAAATCTTTCACGAATATATTTATAAATTCATAACATCATTTCTTAATTAGTAATACTTTTCTTAGAGGTAATAGAAAAAGCAAGGGAATCCAATAAAATATAGCAAAAATTCATAATTTTTTTGCAATTGCAAATTAGTTTATAAAAAAGGCAGTTTTATGTTTAATTATTACTGAGTATGAGAAATTTTTACTTTGAGAGTAAAAAGATTTTAAAGTTGTGTGTATATGTAACTAGAACGTGACGCGGTCTCTCTTCTACTTACACATACCAGCTGTTAAGTTACACTCTTACCACATTTTACTTCCCAGAATAGCAATTGGAGATCACAAAATAATTAATACATATAATCATAATATTTACATATAGTCGATACAATGCTATTCAGGTAAAATAAAACATATTCAAGCCATTAAGTAAAAAATCGAACAGACTTTCATTCTGAACCAGCAAATTCTTATTATAACATTACCCATTATTCTCAGAGTTCAACAAGCCAAAATCGTTTGGAAGTCTTATACCTCTGTATGGTCATCTGTAACTACACAGTGTCTTGTACTCAAAACTCTACTTTGTCCTGTAGTAGCACTAATAATCGTCGCGGCATGTGAAGGAGGTCGATTCTCAGTCCTCTGTTCTTTTTTTGACAAGAACAAAATTGTTACTGCAATTATTAAGATAGATCCTACAACACCAAGAGTTATTACGACGGCAGAAAAGTCTCCAGAAACTTTTGATGGTTGTTGTTCTGGAAAGTTTCTGGATTCTCTTTTCTTTTCGGTGTAATCTAGAACAATCCTGTTCATGTTTGTCCCCCTACCATCAATTCCTACCTGGACGCTGTCTTGAACAGAACGTTGGATTCTTGGTAATACCTGAGTGGCAATGCTACGTTTGCCGATACCTCTAGCTGCTTTTTCCTTAGAACGCACGGTATAGATGCAGTGGACGAACCATTGCCGTCCATATGATACCTGTAATTAGTATTGTTTTTCACTTAGAAAATTATGTTCTCTAACACTAAAAATGAAATATTTAATATTATTGAGTATTTTATTGGAATTATTTACACAAAAAGTTGGATAAAAAAGCTGTTGTTAATTTGATACTTTAAAAAATACCATGCTAATTACAAGAAAATAAAAAGATGTTTAATTGATTGAGAATTAAGTGAAATGTTTAACTACTTTGGGTTTCATGTTATTTTTAGGTTACAGTTAATTTAAATTTGCGTAAGCTCATCATAAATATTTTTTTACAGCCGGAAAAGACAACGAAAAAAGAATTTTGAGGAATGAGAAGACTACTTTAAATGATTTGTCAATTAAAACGCATTCATTCCGTATTCAATAGATTTCAATTAGAAATGCCTACAATATATTTTTATGTATTGTATAATATATTACTTCAAAATTCGTAAACTTTTAACAATATTCTTCCTTTTGAAATTAAATTCCTTTTTTACTTTAATTTGAACTTAAGTTTCTTTGTTAAAAATTACCAAGTCAATTTTTTGTTCATTTATTTCATTCATAATTGCTTATTTCATACATGTATCTGTTACACTTTCGGTGGATATTTTTGTTTCGATTTCAAACTGTTATTTCGGATAAATTTAATTTTTAATTTTTGCGTCTTACACCAGTTAAAAGATTTGAATTTCCAAGGAAACAAAACTTTTTTTTCCTAATGGGCTGCATACTGGTCACTAAGTCTTTGCAAATACAGCAAGTTCCCAAATGTGAGAGCCATTTCATGATAGTACCATCTAGCGGCGGGCTCGCCACCAAATTTCGATGCACGAATTAATTGTAATTCAAGCTCTCGTGTGATGCTAAATAATTGCCGTGATTTAGTTTTGCCGAGAGTACCAGGTCCAAATTGATACTCAAGGGATCTTTTACATGTTACATAACCATATGACATGTGTACCTACGATTTTTGCTTCCAGAAAATCTACAGACTGCAGCCGGGATCACAATCTTAGGCTTACAAAAAGGGCAAGTTACCTCTAAGCCACCTATCCTAAAAATCCTTAGAAAAAGTTTAGTTCCTAAATTTAAAATAATTTTATTTAATGAGGGTATATGCTTTTTAAAACTTGTTACATAACAGTTTACCGATGCAAATGTATTTTCGATTATAAATACCATACTGAAACAGTTTTCTAACATTAAATGTGTAGCATATTTGGGAAATTCTAAGATATGCATACAAACTTTAATGCTCCTTTATTCCAATCAGTCATATATGACAAATATATCAATTTGTTGGAAAGCTTTATGTAAATCGAAATCGCATTAGATTCATTTCAAGTAAAGTATGTTTAGGTAAAATTAGTCAAGAGACAATAAATAAGGGAATCAAACAATATTAAGATCTGATGAAACTTTTAGCTCTATAAAGTGTAGTTTTGTTAAGTTTTATTTGATGTTTATTAAAGTATATTGTATGTTCAATTTTAATTTAACAATAATATTAATTAGTAATGTTATTTGATTGTCAGTTGCAGTTAAAATTTCTATAAATTAATGATAGATAATGATAGTTGTCTATATGCACTTCAAAGACATTAAAACATTTCTCATATTTTTTGTAATGGCCGTGAATACTTAAATTGTTTACTTTCTCTGTTGCAACTATTTTTTAAAACTTATTATATCTAATGAATTTTGTATTTGGTATCTAAGACTAAAAAGATTTTTACAACATTCAAGCATAATAGATATCTAGTTCAAATGTGTTTCGAAGGGGGCTTTTGTTAATTTATATGGAGATTAATGTGACAATCGAAGTTTAGAATATTTGGTACCATCTATTGGAATAAAGCATGTTGCCATGCAATTTTAGCCATAGTCAGTATTAAGGTAAGTTACTTAAAGTGCATTAAAATTTGGTACTTTTCCGTTTCGCTGACGCAGGCGATAAAGTCATCAAAAATTATACAGATAAATCAAATAGAATATTCCCGCTGATAACCTTTTACTACCACATTTTCAAAACAAGTCAGTCTCTTCTTATCAGTAAGATTTTTTTCATAATGCATCAAAAATGGATGAAAAACCGAAGAGAACGAACATTTATTAACATTTTTTAATATGTATATTATGTGTTGTCGCCAATAAAGCCTGTTTGGCGCGATTTGGCCCTCGAAATGAAAAAGTTCTAAAATTTTAACCTTAGCCCAAATTATTTGTTATATTATCCCGGTTTATTAGCAGACAAATGAAAATAAAAACGACTGGACAAAAATAAAAAAAATGTCTTCAGAAAATTTTTTTAATTAATTCAGAAGATTTATTGCTTTAGAAGCGTTAGTTCTTCAGCTCTATAACTTTCAAATGAATCAATTTACATTTTTTTAAAAAATTCTTTAAAATTGCCAATTCTGTATCGCTTTCCTACTTAGGTTATTTATTTGAAAAATCCATCTTTTTTTTTTCATTCAGAAAATTTAATTAGTTATTGCTCTCTATATAAGTCTATTATGAAAATAATCATTTATAAATAAGAACTATACCAAGCGAAGATCAGAAACAGAAAATAGAAATTACTGTTTCAGAGACATGATTCCTTATTAGTTCATTTCATTAAAAGATAAAATTTATCAGGTATTATAACAGTGCCATATTTAAAACGCTCACTTAATATGGCAGTATACAATCAGTTCTAATAAAACAACTAGCTCTCGTTTACAGCAAAAAATACTTTAGTCTTCGAAAATATTCATCAAAATAAAGATTAAGAAAAGATCAGACGATTTAAAATGGATGTGCCAAAACGGAAAAGAAAATTATAAGCATATGTCTAGACAAATTTAATTTTTATTTTGCAATTATTTTATTCTATTGTTTATTTATTTGCTTTTTATTTAACTCTTAGGTATAGTTTGTTTCCTTAATATTTGTAGAATCAATACATTTATCGATTTCGGTAAAGAGAATTAGAAATGAAAACAGTACTTAAAAAGAGTAAGTGAAATTTTGTTCGAGCACGATTTTTGTAAAAAAATAATGTATTATATAACACCTTAATTTTTCTTCAACACATATTTACTTTTTTAGTTCTTTTTGTGATGTTATATAGACATTATACTGCTAGATTATTCTGTTTCTTAATTGGAGCTTTGATAAAAAAAGAATTAAAAGAGAAAGATTGTCATATATACACATATCAATAACGATAGCAATGATATATATTTTGATAATAAATCTATTTTTTTTTAATTTTAGCAACTTTAGACAGAAAACAGAGAGAGATTAAAAGGATTAAATGTTTGTACGTTATTAATAAGTTTTCATGAATAATATTTTTTTAATGGAACAAAAGTTGCCTATTAATAAGTATTTTAGGAGTGTATTTTAGAACGCAATTTAAATTATAAGTTTATTTTACATGCCACATGTATAACTCGTTAACAAATTTGGTACTTAAGTATTATCGCAACTGTATTGGCGACAATATGTGAAACGAAGCACATGTTTGCCAATTCAGCGCGTACGACGCATGCGAAATCTGGAATGCCACCTTGGCAAATCATCTTGAATGTTGGCATTGTTGCGATAGTATGTAAGACCCATAAATTTATTGCAAAAGAAATTTTTATATGTTATTTAAGTTATAATTCATCAAATAAGACTATTTTAGGAGAAATTCATAAAACTTCTATTTATACCTGAAACAAAGGAGTGGAATCGAACCGGAAACCGTCGGCATTTGGTTGCTTTCTTAGAGACTGAACTTCTCGATCGGGATCTTCAGAAGCCAAGACAGCATTAAAAGGAACACTTCGGAATTCTTTGGTTACAGATCGGGGAGCTCCTTTGTCCTAATAATATAAAAAAAACATAATTATATTACAATCCTTAACTTAGCAAATAAACAAATAATGATTATTATAAATTTAGAAAATTTATTTTATTTACCTCTAGCCAAATTGGGAGAGCAATGTACACAATCTTGGATTTTTAAAATCAACGTGTATTATTATTTTAGTTAGTTTATTAAGTATTTTTGTGTTACTTTGTTAATTACATTGCTTGTGTTTATTATATTGCTTGTATTTAATAATTACAATGCTTGTATTTGTTATATTGCTTGTATTTAATAATTACATTGCTTGTATTTATTATATTTCCAAGTACATTGGTTATTATAGTGCTTACTATTTTACTTAGTTTATTAATTATTACAGTGTTTTTATTACATTTCTCAGAATATTGACCAATATATGGCTATTTATTACTTCTTTCTTTGAAAATGTAAGAAAATTTTAATATAGCTTTAACTAGCTATTCTTTAATTTGTTAATTTAACTGCAAAAACTTGTAGACTTGTATTTTCAAATAATAAGCTGTGCATAGCCTGCGATGTTTAGAGATTTTAAAATGTTAATTTTAAAAAAGGTTTAGATTGGGTATAATTAATAATTTTATTCAGATTGTATTTTTTTAACTTGTAAATATATGCATCTATTCCATATTTAATATAGATTTATTATTTAATAGATCATGCGTAGGAGAGATACAAGCATATTGATAGATCTAACATTAAGAGAATATTTGGCGAAATAATTCTTCTCATTACTAATGATCACACAATAATGCAATAATGATAGTGGCATTCATTACTTTTGAAATTATTCTATCATCTGCTGTATTTATAATTTCGTTTCAATGCCTGAGAAAATTTTGCTTATTTATCGGGAACATTAACCACTAATTGCTTAAAGCTTATAAGCGAGAAAGAAGATTCTCTGTTAATTATTTTTTTACTGTAGCAATTATTTTAGAATAGTGATCATTAGAATAGTTTTACACACACAGTTTATTCCAATTAATATCTCACATATGCATGCGCTATAATGAGAATTTTTCATACATGTGGAACATGTTAATTGAAGTTTCTTAATTATAAATTTTTATGCTACAGTTAATTTTAATGCTAATGATTAATTTATTACCGTTAGGTTAATGTTATATAAAAAAAATAATCTACCTTTTGTTCGTGAATTGGGGAAATAACTGGATAAAAGGGAATTATCCAATTAATGTACACTGTCTGGCTAAAAAAAATCAAAAAAACTACAAACTGATATTCCTTAGAATTACGTTTTAGCACGAATCACAGAAAACATTCCATTGAGCAATGATTCTATTAAATTATAGGATACTTGGACACATATTTTGGGTCGTAATAGTATTAATTCATCGCCGAGATCTTCAACTGATGAAGGGAGACTCATTCGTATTATCTTTTGATGCTCTTGTAGCGAAATCATCTACATGAGCCAGTAGCAGCATCCGGACTAAAGTGATCACTTTGGTCTAGCAGTACGTGCTTACGAATCAGAAGGTACCGAGTTCTTTCCTCCTGATTGGTGACCCTGGCTGAACTAAGAAACACACACACACACAGCGTAACCTTCTGAACTGTCGTGGTGCCATCTATCCGCAAAAAGAGCTACCAAAAACTCGTCAGACTCACTTGACGCAACTTTTTTAATTAAGAGAAACAACTCACATGCTCGCCATAACAACTATATCGTTCGTTCACCTATCCACTTATTCACTAGTGGGGGAGTGTGTAGCGGTATCATCTACAGTAACAGCCTCCGGACTAAAGTGATCACTTTGGTCTAGTGGTATGTTACGTGCTTATGAATCAGAAGATACCGAGTTCTATCCTCTTCACTCTCTAAAGAACATCTTGCATATTCTCATTGAGACTAAGGTCAGAACTCTGCATTCGAGTGCATGAATGAACTCTCAGTTTATGGAACCAATTTTGAAAAATGCGAACTCGATCAACTCTAATGTTATAGCCTTAAGAAATGATGTCGCTTTTAAGGAAGAAGTACTTCATTGAAGGAATCAAATGATCTTTCAATAAATTTACACTGTCATGAGACTTTACTCCATTGCCGCATATTGTTTCTGAGACGAGTCCATATCAAGAGAAATATCCCCAGATCATAACAGTTCCTCCACAGGCTTGTGGTACACCAAAGGTGAAATATTTCATCGATTTTTTCTAACTCGGATATGTTGGAAAAGATAGAATCTGAACTCATCTAATCACGCGATCCATTTTGATTGCTGAGTAGTCCAATTTTTGGGTTTCTTGGAAAATTGCAATTGTAAAAAAGCTTTCTTTTTGAGCTAAAACTCTTTAATCTTTTGTGTTGTCATCTCGTCTCATTGAACGCTTAGAAATGGTTTTGGTTGCGCTTATAAATCATTTTTACTTTAAAAAGTACCATTATTATTTTTTTCTGAATTACAAACATTTTCGATGTGAATAATGAAGTACTTACAATAATTTTGAAAGCATACAGCAAATTTTCAGAATCAGCGACACATCCATATTCACTGTGCTCTGGGTCATATTTAGGAACGTAGCCATCTACACCGGTGCACAAGAAACATTTTTCTACATTTACAAAGAAGGATTCACCGAGATTTTGTGTTGGATCCATCATCACACGGCCATATACAGTATCACCTGAAATATTCATTAAAAATATTATACATAAATTTCATTCTTGTATTATTTAGTTGGTGAGATTAGCAGCGAAGTTTTTTTATATACTAAGCTTATTAGCTCCTAGTTGTTATGAGTTAAAAAATAATAATCAAAAATCCTGAGGCACATTTTGAATGTTTTTCTTTAGTGTCAAATTTTTAGCGGAAAATTTCAGCTTTCCTGCTATTAAAACAATACATTATTATTAAAGTGTAATCATTAGGTCATAGGGAGCATTTATTTGTCTTCAAAATGTCTATAAATAATTACACCTTTGACATTTTGAACTAAAACGTATAAAGGTATTAACGTATGCATTTTATCTTCAACATATTATTTTATGCTAAAAGTTACAAAATTAAATTTAAAAATTATTTATTCCATTTAAAATACACCTCAATTAATGCATAAAAAATACATTTAATTTGTATACAACACAATGAAGAAGAAAAAATGTAAAACAAACAAAAAGCCGAAAAATAATGCAATTTGATCGAAACTGTAAGGAAATTTTTTTAACATAAATTCATAACATTTTTGACTTATCAGAATTAAGAATTCGAAGCCTTTTCAAGTTCCATTCGAGATTTTTATCTGTTATTGGGATCAGTTTGTGAAGAAAGTAGATTGAAGTTAACATATTTCCCGCTATCTAAGTAAATGCAAATATTTTTAAAAGGTGTGAGCTCAGAAAATATTACTTTCAGCGAGGTATTCTTTGATAGTAAGAAAAAGCAAGAATTCCTTATGAACATGTCTGGTACCCACGAAATGCGCCCTGGTGGTAACGTACTCTTTGAAAATCATAGAGGCTGTGACGTCGTGAGAAGGTAGCGTAAAAAAAAACATTACAGCAAGTTGTGGGAGTAAAAAAAATCAACAGGGTAATTAAATTAAATTAAATTATGCATTTAATTGTCTCTGTGCCTATCAGTATGATAACCCCCTTTTTGACGTCGATTTCTCCACAGCTTGTCTGGGTACAGTCCGCAAGGCGTTTTTTCTTATTCTCGTCAAGGACTCCTGGTCAGCATCACGGTCCAAAACTCCGAGATCCTCCTTTCTCCGCTTTCAGAAAACGACCAGCCCCCGTCTTTTTCGGTCTCTTTCCTTTTTCTCTCTTTTCTTTCTTTATCCTCTCTTCTTTTCGGTTTCACCAGACCTTTTTAAAACACCAGGGGCAGTCCATTTCTCACCCCTCACGCTTTCTCATTGGTGGGCCCATTTGAGTCGATCCTTGATCCTCAACTCATTAGAGCAGTGTTTCTCAAACTTTCAATACTGGCGCCCCCTTTTTCAATCACAATTTTTATCGCGCCCCCCTTATACATAATAATTTACTGAATGCAATAATAATGCACTTTTACGATAAAGCAACAATATTTATTATAAACCGTACAAATTCATGACATAAAAATTAAATTTTGTATATGTTACTTTTAAGCAAAAAAAGTTAAGTAATAGGATAAATACTAAGTTATTTTTCCTTTCTCTGATTTTTAAATTGGAACATCTTACAAAATGCGGTGGTTGCTTAGAAGACAAAATATAGATATCAGCTAAATATAGAAAATGAACTCAGAGGGTCAATTTCTTATCTTAAAACTCCTTTCAAAAACTTTGCTCTGTAAGACAAGCCCATGGAAGTAGCTAATAATTATTAAACTTGTTCTTAATTTAGTATTAATTAATTAGTCATAAAATACTCTGTGCACCACTCATACATTAAAAGCAGTGTTTCTCAAACTTTCAATACTGGCGACCCAATTTTCAATCATAATTTTTGTCTCGCCCCCTGTACAACAATAATGTATTTACTGCAATAAAAATGTACTTTGAGAGAGAGACGCTAAAGTTACAATACGATCTTAATTATAAACCGTACAAATTAATACGATAAATATATTAAATTTTGAGTATATTTTAAGTAATTTATATATTTTAAGAAAATTACTTAAAATATATATTACTTAGAATTATGTTATTTTTCTTTTCTCTAATTTTTAAATTGGAACAGATCGCAAAATGATGTATTTAATTAAAGATTTATTTCCTTCAGCATATTCATTTCTCAAAGCACAAATGTCATTAGAAAAATAGTCTAGTCAATGTCGCTCTCTATCATATCCATCACATCTGGCATTATAGGGTACGTTTGCGTGAGTCTGGGCAACCTATCGGACGTCTGCGCAAAACATGTAAAAATGCTTTTCCTCGTACAATTCCAGTCAGTTTTGGTCGACTCGATACTCCTATAGCTACCGAATCTAGCTTGAATGTACATTTTTTTAATTTCCACGTTAATTGTAATTCACGGTAATTAAGTATTTACGGCAGTAGATTAAAACAATATCATACATACATTTTTAAGTCGTAAGCAAACATTCGACCATAATAAAGAATCAACAAGTACACAGACGAACGAGCATGGTTCCGAAAATTAAATCAAGGCGATCTTCTCAAAAATACTTAAATTTTGGATTTACCACTACTGAAGTAAATGATGGAAAAAAGCCCCAGCTCGATATGTGTTAAAACTTACAAATCTGTAGAACAACATGTGAAAGTTGTTTTTAAAACATGTAAAATCATTTAGATACGTTGGCAAGGAATTTTAAAAGTATTTTCTGGATGAGGACAGCTTGGTAGCAAGTTACGAGTGGATTAGGGATCTATTTCAAGATACTCCAGAAGGGCTCTCAACTTCCGAAGAAGAAATCTTCATAGATTTCACATGCAGTGAAAAATTAAAATGCAATTTTGTAATAAATCGCTCTTTGAATTTGGGGTAGAGGTGGATGAGGAATTATCTGTACTGAAAACAAAAGCACTTCGTATACTATTACCATTTTCAACATCCTACCTTTTGCAAACCGGATTTTCTGCAGTGGATGCCTTGAAGACAAAATATAGATCTCAGCTAAATATAGAAAAATAACTCTTTAAGTGTCAATTTCTGATATTAAAACCTTCCTTTGAAAAACTTTCCTCTACAAGAAAAGCCCGTGGAAGTCCCTAATAATTATTAAACTTGTTCTTAATTTAGTAATAAGATTGATTGATTGAATATTAACGTCGCACTGTTCAGCTGCACGAGGGCTTTTGACGACGAACCACGTAATTTTGAACCATGGTCAAGTGACGTGGATGACACCTGAGCTGGCACTCTTCTCTCCTAACTACCACACCAGCCCAACGGGAAAAAGTCTCAACTCTCAACAGATTTAACATGCAGCGCTGCCCTACGTGGCGGGTCTTTAGTGGTACTGGGCTCGAACTCGTGACAAGGCAAGCCACGATCCGATACCTATACCACTCGGCTACCGCGGCCAAATTCAGTAATAAGAAATTATTTATAAAATACCTTCTTCAGTACTGATACATCAAACGTATACTGGCTGAAACACCGACTCTTCGCACGAGTTCATTTTTTAAAAAAATAAAACATTATTCTTGATATAATAGCTGAACTGTAAGGAGAGTTAAACTGTGTGCATGACATTGTATACAAAAATGTAAAATGATTTTTTTTTTAGATAAATGCTATAATTGTAAATAACTGTTTAAAAGAACTGTAATTTTAAACTTCACACAATTAGCATTTAGAATTAATGTTAAATTATGAAAAAGAATATAAAATTCCGATGAAGAATAATTGTGTTACTTTTTAACATTTAAAGCGAGAAGACTTCAAAAAGTTTAACCCGGGAGCAGGCGCGTACTCGATACTAACATTAATGGTAGTGCGGGGGGACTCAGTCATCCCAATCATTTTTTTAGAATTATTTTTACTGTACACGATACAAATCGGAATTCTAGTGAATATTTTAATTTATAGAAAGTATACTTACCTTCTTTCAAGGACTATTCAATTCTTTGATGATTTGAGAAAAATCCAATAAAACTGAACTAAAATGATTCAAAAGTACAAGACCATAATAAAGGACGCAAATCAGACACTTTTCAATTATACTACAGAAATGTTAAACCAATCAATTCTTTTCCAAATATCGCAAAACTCAATTATTTACAATTTCCCTAAGCGAAAAGCAAACGCATGAAAGATGGGAGGGAACTAATATTGATAATAACCATACCATAAGATTGAAGGTCAATCAAATGATTAGCAAACGGACTATGCAGCCTGGCTGAAAAGTGAATCATGAATTCCTTTTCTTTTTCTACAACTAATGTACAGTATTTCAATAATAATTACAGCGGTGAATTGTTTATCTTAGAATTTTTCTCAGGGTCTGGGTTTCGTTTTTTTTTTAACGAGTAATATTTTATGTTAAAACGTAATAAAAAAAATCACTCATTGAGGAAAAACAGCAAATAAAACAAATTTTTTTTTTTTTTCTTTAATTTGGTTTTGGGATCAAAGATAGCTATTTGATGACGGATAAAAGCTAGATAATAAATATAAATTATGTCAGTGTGTTGTGTGTATTTTTTTTTTATTATGGAAGAAAGCATTTTGTTTTACTTCTCTTTCCGGTTATTTTTTTTAAAAAAATCTTTAAATTTTCGATACGCTCGCGCCCCACACTTTGAGAAACACTGCATTAGAGCATCATTGGCGCATAGTTCGCCAATCGTCCTCTCCCCTGGTTTCTTCACAAACCTGCAGGTGTCGGACACATCTCCGACTGCCAAGCCCTTTCGGCCCACTGCCACTGCTTTACCGCCTTTGATGACAATTCGCCATTGTATATGTAAGACGACAGTCAGCTGCCTCGGAAGTGATCTCGTCCACAGTAGTATGGCCAGACTATTGTATTTTCAGTCTCACTGGCACCAAAGTCCAGACTCTCAATAAAGATAATGAACCCCAGCTGCACGTGCACCAAAGCTCAGTCTAGTATTGTCCTGAAAGAGTGAAACTTGTTTCGAAACGGGGACGTCAGAAGGCCAGCAGACTTGCATGCCTCGATTTGCCCAAGTGGGCATTTGAAATCTCTCACCTTTGAGCAGGGGCTACACGTTTTTAAGATTATTACGAAGTGTAATGCTGCTCAGGCATCACCTGAAAACATTTTGCTTTGCTTAAATTTTAACGTGGACGTGGAATGATGGAGTTGGTCTATAGCCTACAGCCCAACTAGGGATTAGAAACAACAACACAAGAAAATATTTTCATACGTTTAATCTAGAAAGGACGTAGAGAGATAGAGAGAGAGTTGTGCAGACAGTTATTGGAGATAAGAAAACTCTTACTTCTGAAATCAACAGAATAGCGCATAAATGTAAAAAAACACACGCGCTCAAGCATCGTGAGTGTGAGCTGCATTAATCCTTTGTTGATTTGTTGTGGCTTTTGTAACCCTGCGTAGTTAAAAAAATTATGTCCAGGCTCCTAATTATAAGAAAGACTATACGAACTGAAATATTGAAGATTGTTATTCTAGTTTTTTTTCTATCAGTAACATTTTCAATCGTCTGCTTTTCGGTTAATTAATTCGGTCTGCCAGTTAGGTTGTCAATATATCTGTTAATGACATCAGAAGATCAAATAATTTAAATGTTTATATTGTTACTTATGAAGCTTTGGAGATATACCCGAAAAGAAAACATTATTTCCTACAGTTTTAGAGCTAATTAGTTCCAAACGAAAGGAAGATCGAGGTTTAGTTTAAATTTTATTCCGAGATTGTATTTGATTATGTAAGGGAATATCACAGAGCCGGTATGAAAGAAGAGACAACAAAATTTCACATGTTTAGAAGGGTAATTTTAATTATCGGAAGTGTTTTATTTGGCACGCGTCTGTAATTTATCTCATGAATTTCGAAATTTGCCTTAGATTTCGTGTTTGGTAAGCAATTGGATTAATCTCTTTAAAAGTTTTAAGAAATTGCAGATTTCAATTTGTTAACCTCTTTTTTGTTAAAATGGGAACACTAAGAACATTGGATATTTCTATGTTTCTTCGCTTTTTATGTATCAAAGACAACATTTCAATGTCTATTTTATTTTACTTTCAGAAAAGGGGGAGGTATGTGGCTTAAATAGCTAACATTATTACATAGTAACTGAATTCAGTATTATATAGGTACAGGTTCAGTGTGCTTACCTGGCACGAAAGACGCATCGCTATCTTCCCCAAATCCCATGCTGCCATTAGACAGCCACAAATCTCTCTTCCGCATCAAATGTAAATGAGTGTTCAGGCTGTATTCGGCGGGGACGGGGTCACTCACTTGCTGAAATCTTACATGTAGGTCGAAACTCACGGGATCCCGGGGGTTGCACTGCGGGGGGTTGGAGTATTCCACGTCTTCGGTCACAGTACAAGGCACCAACTTTACATGGTATAGACCCGAATAGTCACGAACCTATCCAAGTGAAATATAGATGGAGAGCATTAGACGTGATTGTTGTCAAAATGCATTTATCATATTGAAGTGTTGTGTTTAGAACAGGACAGAGAGAGTGACATCGATGTCAATCCTTATGTAAGTGGCGATCATTTGTTAAATAAACGCTATAGGATAAAATATTCTTTGAAGAGGAAAAAATGCAAATATTTTTGTTGTTGGTTTTTATCATGAGTTATCACTATTATTGTAAGATATTGGTTTAGTACAACCACGCATCCTGAATTTCATGACGAATAATAGTCAAGATTTTTTTCTCAAAATAACGATAAAATGTGACAGAAAAAAAATTGATTTTAATTTGTTTTAAAAGCTTCAGTTGCTTAAACGTTGCAAATGTTTCATTAAATTAAAAATTTATTCATCAGTGTATGCTTCATATAATTTGAGGGAAGTTTAGAATCGTTTTTAAATTACCTGATCGTAACAAAGCAGTTGTTTTTTCCTTGAAGTTTTTCTGGTAAAAAAATGTTTAATGGAAATAAAAGATAAATGTATATGGGAAAAAAAAGTAAGAAAAGGTTCAAAAATAGCGTATAAAATCAAATTTTAGATGAATGTATGATAGCGTATTATTTAAAAGAAAAATACGTACATTGAACAGAAGATATACAGCCAAACATTTATTTGAAAAATATTACACTTTTGGTGAAACACTAGATAAAAAACAATATCGTTGTTTTAGCAAATTCTAACTAGGAAATATTGTTGTTCCCTCGATATTACTAACTATCTCAATAAATCTTCCTAAATTATGTTGTATTTGTTTCCTTAGAGTAAAAAAATAGTTTGATTTAAGAAATGAAAACAAAATATTCTGTTTTTGAAATTTTTTTTTGTTTCTTTAATTAAAGTTTTACTGTAATTTTCTCAATCTGCCTCGCTCTCTCAAAATCATGAAGTCTTTGTTAAAATGTTTCAACCTCAAAATTTTATTATTAAATCAGTCTTTTTAGAAGACTTTCGAGATGTGATTAACTTTAACATATGCGTAAATGTAGTACACATGGGTTAACAATAACATCTGCGTTCTTTTAGTTCATTACTCTTACATAAAAGCAAATTGGGTACTTACGTACTATCGCAACAATACCAACTTTCAAAATAACTAGCTAAGTTGCCAACCCCGATTTTACATGTGTCGTTCGCGATGCTTTGGCAACCATATGCTTCATTTGATATAATGTCGCTAATACGGTTGTGATAATACGTAAGTAACGCAAATTGTGCTACTATTTAACATTGAAATTCGTTGTGAAAAGATTAAACAACATCACACTGTGTAATTTTAATGCCAGACCACTATTAAATTTTGAGATTCTATAAACATTAATGTTCAAAATAATACAAATTAAAATATTTTCATCAATCTACAACTGGAAGAAACTTACTGCATAATCTGAAATGAATTGCCACTCTTGCTCCGGTTGTGCAAAGGTAGGTTCAGTACGTAATAGTTCCAGTGTGAAGGAGAGGTCAGGATGTTCAGGTGCCATAACCATAGAGATGTAACCAGAATCTTTGGAAAGTAAAATAATAATTCTGTTAAAATGCACTTCACTCTTTAATAAAGCAGATTCTTGTTTTATTTGGAATTGAGAAATTATTTTTTAAGTATCACGGGATTTTTTTTATTTGTTTCCTGAATGCCTGTTTTAGAATATTGTTGCGTAGATCTGGGCCCCTGGATGTGTTCCATTGGTTTCAAAGAACAAAATAGTTCCTTAAGAGCGATGAAATGTATTGTCGAAAAACAATCCTTAGAAACATAGCATACAGCAATAAAATTCGCTCTAAAAGTACTACAAAATTTTCACACCTTTTACAGCACTCAGACATAACTATCAGTGTCTAAAAATACAAATATGAAATGTAAAAGTTTATCCACAAGCAAACAATCCGTCGAAGGCAAGATAACTCCTCAACAGCTGAAGTAAAATCGACTCAGTTTCAGAAAGCCATCGGCACATAAAAAGTATGCGCAGCTACTTTCCACCGCTTTCTCGAAAACTTCGCGTATGTTATAGATCAGAGGTGGCGAACGTTTTTGGATCAACGTGCCATTTTTTCTTTTAGAGATGCTCAAGGAGGTTCAGACGTGCCGTCAAATAATTTTGACTACTAAGTATTGAGAAAATAATAAAACCAAATACTAACTCAAAAATCTTTAATTACAACGAAAAAAATACATTTTGCACAGTATAGTAGTAAATATTTTATTTATATGTGTAATTCAAATTCAAGTAACATTAGTGTGAATTCTGTTGTGGTAGATTAGATGACAAAAACTTTCATTAGGATTGTAAGATGTTACTTTTACCAGAATGCAAGCTGAATTTGAGTCATCTTCCTAAGAGTTTCTAAGTGAGTCTTTAATTTTATTCATCTCTGAAAATAATGACTCGCAGGCATAGGTAAAGGAAAATATGGTTAAAATAGCACCAGCCAGTTTTTTCAAACAGCTAAATGTATCTGCAATCTAGTTCCATGTTTCCAAAATTTCATTACCAGCATTTTTACTTACATAGCTTGTTAATCTTTCTGTTTTAATCAATTCCAACTTTCTCCTTTTTTCAACAAAATTTTTGAATCCATATTGAACTAGACTGGAAATCAATGACAGTGGCATTTCAAATATTTTCAATTTACAAAGAATAGGATTGGAATAAATCCAGTTTATTAAATGAAGTCACATCAAAAAGTACATAAAAAACTTGAGCGTTTACGACAATTCTTTGAACTGAGAAAATCTCGCTGAAAACTGCGATCCATCATTCACTTTTCTCGTAATACCTCATATTGAACTTTGTTGTTTTGAGTTAAAATGCAAACCGTTTTGATCGGTGGCGTGTCCAAAATATTATGTCACGTGCCATCAATGGCACGCGTGCCACTGGTCCGCCATCCCTGTCATAGGTCATGATGTTATGGATTTCTGTAGTAAATTTCCAGAAGATCCATATGGTCGTCAAAAATGACGCCAACTTAGCTGTATCTCCAATATTTCGCTAAATTCCTATTGAAACGCCATTGTAATGTAAAGGATGGCGTTGCTTGCTATTTTACAGTTTTTATCATGAAATAAATGCAGCAGAAAGTAATATTAGCTTTTGTTGGGCATGCAGATTTAATAAATTATTTACATAAGATTCGTATCACTATATTTCGAAAGCCAATTAGTAATAAATTTAATACTTTTCAATTTAACTACGTAATAGAATGGTAAAGGGATGTTTTTAAATGACTTATTTGAAAATCCTTCACTTTTTTAAAAAAAAATGTTTTAAGAAAAAAAACCTGAGAGCTCTGAATCAAAATAATAATGGAAAATAGTCTTAGCCTCTTGATTTGAAAGAATCTCTTGATTTTTTTTAAAATTTTATACCAAGGAGTATTGGTTTTATTAAGTTTTGTAGTATGAATAAACAGGGGGGAAAGAGCAATTTTATAACGGATAGTAAAAAGTTTAAAAATATTCTAAAGTAATTAATTGTATTAGATTCTTTTTGTGCAAAGAGTTATTTATATTCAGATAGTCTAACAAACAATAAGTAATAATAAATAAATAAATCTCATAAATGTGTCTTAATGAATCTGTAATAAGATACTTAACTGTTGTTTATTTTTAAGAACGCAGTTCGTAAAAAGAATATTTTTATGATAAATAATTTTTAAATTTAATTTTAGAGCCAATACCTCTTCCAATCAATGTCTAATTGAAGGAATATTCTGATATACGTTGGAATATTGTTTATTATTTGTGTGTGTATGTATGTGTTATTTTTTTAAAGATATTCTTCAATCGCATTATGGCATCCTCAAACGTACTTACATTTAAAAGCTAAAAACCATTTTTAAGGCAATAAGGATTTTGGATTTTATTTACCAGGATGGTTCAGGACAAATTGACCCCTAAATCTTGGTTCAGTTCGGAAATTAACCAACAGTTTTCCATCTTGACCAATAGTCATTCGTGTTGGATATAAATAACCTGAAATATAAACATATTTCGATCAATGTGATTTCATATAATCAATTTACAAACTTGTATCCAAAATAAATCGATTTCAAATATAATTGTTCTTACTAATATTTATGTTAAAACATCGTTTTACACCAACTTTTGTAAATGTGATGATGCTTTTGATACAAATTCAAAAACTGTTATGATTAAAATGTATATTTCAAATATATTATCTTATTATATTTATTTTAAGAAGGAGATATTTTTGGATGCATTTCCTAAAAATTAGTGAATTCAAAGAAATTAAATTTAATACAATACAACATGGTACAAATACTTATACGTTTTTCTCATATTGCTAAATAAATATCGTAAGGAGGTATTTTAAATACTTCTGTATCATATAGCATTAAACTCTTGGGTAAATAGACAAATTTTTATTCTAGGCTAAATTAAAGACTAATTTAAATTTCCGATAGAATGATAAGCAGGGTATGAAAGATTGTTAAAACTTTATAATATAAAGCGATCACACAATCTATGTTTAAATTTATAACAGAATTGTGCTTTTTCGGTATTTCCGTATTATACCGTCGACCAATTTCGCCAAATTAAAGGACGTCGCCAACACAAAAGAGTCACCGAACGCTATCATTATATTTTGTAACCAGAACAGGAACGGTTTACCTCTTTTGGCAGTATATCGTGGCATTTGGTGACGTCTTTTAATTTAAAGAAATACCTAAGGACCGTTTTTTCCCCAAGAGTTAAGATAAATAAAGTTTGATTCAGAGATGAATTAACAAGCAATTATTTATATCACAAATATCTTTGCATTCATAAAAAATCCAATCCAATCATGATTTATGATTAGAATTAAAATGTACTTAATTAGCAATAATACAGAAAAATAATTACATTCCTCCGCATATTTGTATTGGGATTAATATATTTAACAGCTAACCAACTAAACATTTGAAAGACGACGATTGCAAATGTCGCTATTGTCGCAAATTATTTCCTGAATATCAAATCACGTGACGTTTTTTGAATATTAAATATTATTAATGAGAAAATTATACACTAATTCCTTTATTTTCTAAAAAAGAAAACGTATTCTCCTTAGATATTACACTTTGAAATTTAATCATAACCTAGGAAAACGAAATATTTCATATGAACGCAATCTGATATCAATGTAATAATACTGTATATAGTTAGTAAAACGTCTCATTTTGAACATTTCAAAAAAGTGGAACTTTATTGCTCATTCTATTTTATTGAAATGTCCGTTGCTTTTTTTTTAGAAAAATCTCTCTTCCTGTATGTACGTACATCAGTATTCGGTTCAATGCAAAATAAAAATTACTTCCACTCTCAAGTTTTTCTCACCTTGCAATAGGGATTCTTCCGGAGCACCAATTCCATTCTGCCAGAGGATTGCGGTATCGTATACGAAGGTGAGTCTCAGTTGCGAGCTGAGATCGTTGTGCTGCCAACCCCCTGTGGCGACGGGGGAGTGGAAGATATACGACACATACAGAGGGACACGGACGGAGACATACGACTGAATCAAATTCATCACCTGAAACACAGAAAAATATGCTTCCAGTGTGTACTTTGGCAGCGTTTTTGACAATGGAAATTCATTTATAAAAGTGTAAATCTTACTCGTCTCTAAATTCCTTTTCAGTAGGCGAAAACTAGAATCTTGGACGAATAATAAAATAAACTCTTAAAGCAAATGTTTCTAGTGTAACAAATAATAATTTTGTTTGAATACTTGTGTTACTTATAGTAAATATTTCCCAAAATAAGCTGGAAAAAATCGTAGAAACTATGGTGTACTATCATATACCCATATTTATTTTATTAACAAGTTCTTTTATAACAAGCTATCTAAAGTATTTAATTCTTCTCTTTCATTATAAATTGTATAATTTTTTTTTAAAGAAAATGTTTCACGTAAGAAATATATTGGTAGAAATAGGTTTAGAATAGGATTTTAGAATAGGCTGTAGAAATGGGTTTTCTCTCAAAACGCCATCATAGTGAGAGTGCAATACACTGGGTGTCCGAAAAGCATGACTACGCTTTCAAATATTAGTTACAAATAAACAAGCAAAGATATTCCCATAAGGTTTCTTATGTTCCTTAAAAAAAACAAAGTTTTATTTACAATGTTTTATAGCACGATTTCAATGTTTGCAGAAATAGTTGAGCGCAACACATCAAGTCTATATATATACGAGATTTCTCGCCACGTTCTATGAAGCATGGCAAGATCAACATTTCGAATGGCCACCGTAATTCAACTTTTCAATTCATCTCTGTAACGGATTAGAGATTGGTAAGCAATATTCTTCACGTATCCCTTCAAGAAAAAGTCCAATGGTGTTATGTCTAGAGATCTAGGTGTCCACAGTATTGGACCTCCTCTTCCCATCCATTACCCGGCAAACTATTCATCTAAATCATTTCTCTCTTCCAAACTTGAATTAATGAAGTTCTATTTACATAGTACATGTGCTGCAGATTTAAGTTCCATAAACCATTTTACAACTTGCTTTAGTTCTTGTGGTGAAAAATGTTGCAAAACGTGGATGTAACATTATCTAGTTTACACATTTTATTAAACAGAATATTTTAATCTTTTCTTTATGGAACACAAAAAACTTTAAAAGAAAATCTTTGTTTATTTATTAGTATAATTCACTTTTCAAAGTTTCACCATTTTTCTCGGACATCTTATACTTGTATAAGAAAATAGAGCATTTAACAATTAATAGCAAGATACGGACAAAATGTCGATATAGCATTCGAATATATGAACTGAATCAGGACCATTGAGTCACAAGTTCGAGTTGGCTTCAGTGGCCGCGGTAACCGAGTAGTCCTGATCATGAACTCGTGACCGGTAGTATTTCTGTCGGATCCTAGGCTCAAACCCTGCTGCCACTGTAGATCCATGGTGTATAGGGGTACTCAACCTTTTTTTCTGAAGGGTGACATACATATGTTAGCTTTTTCACGCGAGCCGCTTACATATGATGGTTATTTCACCCGGGGACCTCAACATGAGGATTAATCGATGAGGGGGGAGAGAGAGAAAAGCTTTAAGACTAAGATAACATAGAAAATTTAAGATTTGGAAAATTGATCAAAATACTTAAGCTCCCATTTTGCTTTTTTCAATTACTGTCTTTTATATTTTTTATTTTTGTCACTAAATTTTTCTAAATTAGAATCATCCCTTCACAATTTCTGCATCAGTAAACGGTTTTATAAGATTAGAAATAATATAACAAATTTCATAGGGTGCCTTTGTTACCACTGTGCCATTACCTTTGACAAAACACTTTTTTACTGTTGTAAAGAGTATTCTCAAGCAAGCCTATTTATTACCTCTCGAAAGAGATAATCGAGGAAAAGTGTCACTGAACGCGCGCGATTCCTGTTTATTGGTATTTTTAAATACAACACTTTCTTGATAAATCCAACAATTACTGATCCATGCTTGTTTTTCACTACAGAATAGTCAACTTCCCAATCGGCTTGAAACAACCTATTTCCTTCGAATATTTTTCGCTTGCAAGATACGAAAGATAGTTAAAAATTAGTTCCACTCATAAAATGGTTGCTACTCCACTGTTCTCTATTGTCTATAATCACTAATTAGGAAAAAATATCAATTCGTACCCATACGACATCGACAGCAAAAATTAAAATAGATATATTTGATTTCTGAACAAAGAACTTCCCACCAAATTTTCATAAATAAATGAATTTTTCAGAGCAATGGTTCATGACCGGGCCACTTAAAAAAGTCCTGTAGGCCGCAGTGTAAGTATCGCTGATGGTGTAGAAGTGTTGAAGAACATACTAAATCTATCGAAGCTCAATTTCTTCATGTTAATAAAAATGGTAATAAAAAGGGTTATACACACTATAAAATCTAATAAAATAAAATCATTCTTTTTCCTTTATTTGTTATGATACTTAATATTCGATTAATTATAAATCATCAAATTTAATTTGGGCACTAAGTTTAGTTTTCACATCAAACATGAAATAATTATTTCAACATAAATGCAAAAAGTACTGGTTAATAAAGGTAAAAATAATCTAATCTATCTGCCTCTCCCCATACATACACATATTATTGAAAAAATCTACTGAAAATTCATCTTTGACTTGTGAAACGTACTATATACATATTTTTTTTGTTTCACGTTTACACAAACACACAAAAAAGAACATTTGAAAAATTCTAAGAAATTATAACACAAGTGCATTAAAATAAATATAGAAGGGTGACTATATATAAATAAACATATATCAATTCATGCTCGTACTCAAAATTTACGGAACTCAATTCTTCATTATTTCTCTATATATTTGTATATTATTACTTACATTTTTTAATTAAATAAAATACATCTTACTTGCCCATCTGTTGTAATGGTACCACCACATTCATTGACTAGTTCTGACATATCATAATAAGAAGTGAATTCCCACATGCATGCTTCTAGGTCCAAATTTCGATAAAACCTTCAAATGCATTCAAGAAAAAACATAAGCATCTATTTAATGCAACATACAGATCTGTAGTTAAAAGGTATCGGTTTCATACAAACATTTCAATCAAGTTTATAGCTTTATTTTTTTTCTTTAACCTCAAGGTCGTTAAGAAAGCGCTGAACGCGTTCATTTGGATCTTGTACTTTTTCAAGCGTTAAGAACGCGTGTATCGCGTTCTAAAGTAGTTGCTTCTTTTACTAAGTGCACTAGACTGATTGATATAGATTCGAATACAATATTCCACGAGAATTAGTATTTTATTTTTAAATGTAAAATGTCAATCACTTCAGGCTTTCAAAAGCTCATTATTTATTATTTTGACTGTTTGATTAGAGAATTAGATATAAAAACAGCTATACTTAACTCAGAATTCTGAATTCTTCTTCCAATACGTGTTTCAAAATAAAAGTGCATCTTGGATTAAGCGAAAAAAACTGAACACTGGGGAAAAATACGAACGGAGAAATCTCACTGGCTTAAGGGTTAATTAAATGATTTTTTTTTCTCTTAAAATATTTATAAGTGAAGAAATTAAATTGTACAGGAAAAGAAAGTATACAGTGCTCCTCAAAAGTGTTCGTACACTTACAAATTTCTGTAAAATTGATTGTTTTCGATTGATAAAAGTTAATATATCAGAAATGTTATTTTTTTAATAATATCTGCAACTTGTTCTTATTTATAAATAACGTGATCAATTTTCAAAACATAGCATATTATTTGAAAAATTAATAATAAAAAAAAACATTTTGCCACAAAAGCCTTCGTATACTTAAAAAAATCTCAACATAGCCTTAAATATTGTGTTTCTTTCTTAATTTCGTAGGATATCTTTTATAGCACCCGCAATAGCTTTTAAACTTCTTGGTATCGATTTCATGAGCTTTTTGTAATTTCAATAGTGATGTTCCTCCATTCTTCTGTGATTATTATTTTTGTGCTTCTTTCTTTGGTTATTGAAGACGACTTTAATTTTTAACAAGATAATGACGCCTAGTGCGTTGTTCTCAATGTACGCCGCTGGGGTCTAGATAAATGTCCCCAAATTCTGAAAACACCTCTTAAATCACCTGATTCAAGCATAATTGAACATATTTGGTGAGAATCTGATCTTAAAAATAGAAAACATGACATATAAAAAAAATGTCAAGTAAAAACAATAATCACACGGAGGAATGGAGGAACCTCACTGCAGAAATTACAAAAATTCTGCTGAAATTTATACCAAGACCTGTAAAAATTGCTGTGGACGTTAAAAATATCCTACGAAGTACTACACTCATGTCCATAAATTAAGGATAATTCAGAATAACACAGAAATTGAACTCTAAAATAAAAATTTCACCTGTAGAATTATCACACACATCTTGAAGAATATGCAAATTTCTGGAAACCATATGGCGCGGATAGTACGTCACAATGACGAGAGTGTAAGAGAGGGGTATATAAGGAATGGTGGCAAAGATGTAAAATTGTTCACAAGCGCTTTAAAAGCCTTTCAGTGGAATAACCGCATAGTTATGGCACAAAGGAAGCATTTGCATGATTTTTACGTGGTAGAATTATTGGACGACTGGAATGTGGACGTACCCAGCTGGAAGTATCCGAGAAACTTGGAATCGCCCAGAGTGTCATCTCCAGGCTTTGGCAACGATTCCAAGATGATGGTAATGTGAGTAGCTGTTACATCACAGGTCGCCCCCGAGTTACAACGCGGAATGAGGACTGGTGTGTGTTTGGCAGTTACTGCCAAAAGAAACAGACGGAGCACAACATCAGACCTGTCTCGTCAGCTCTTTTTAGCTACCGGTACAACAGTTTCAAGGTAGACCGTGTACAGAATCTTAGGGCACATTGGTCTATATGCTCGTAGGCCTGTCAGATGTGTTCCACTTACCGCAACTCACTGTCGCCTGCGATTAACCTGGAGTAGAGAGCATGCACTGTGGACACCACAACAGTGGTCTTGTGTGATGTTTTCCGACGAGTCCAGGTTTAGTTTGCAGTCTGATTCTCGCCGGACTTTAATATGGAGAGCGTACCACCAAGAGAACACCATTGAACGACACCGTTACGGTGGTGCAGGATGGCTCGTTTAGGAAGGAATTATTCTTGGTTCCAGAACTGACCTATACATGTTCAGAGTGTAACGATGACAGGCCACATCTATCGGGATGTCGTTCTGGAACAACATGTACGTTTGTTTCGGGGCGCCATGGGTGCTGAATTTCTGTTTATGGATGACAACGCCCGTCCTCACCGTGCAAACATTGTAGACGAATGCCTTCAATCGGAGGATATCACCCGTATGGATTGGCCAGCATATTCACCGGACTTGAATCCAATAGAGCATGTGTGGTATATGCTTGGCCGACGAATTGCAGCCCGTCAACCCCCTCCCACCTGTCTACTGGAACTTCGGAGGGCATTGCTTGATGAGTGGTGTAACATTCCCCAAGATCAGATTGATACTCAGCATGCCTAGGCGTTGTAAGGCCTGTATTGCATCGTCCAGAAGACATACTCCGTATTAACCATCATACTAACCATGTTATACTGTTTTTTTGTAAATAGATTCTTTTTTTAAATTTGCTCCAGGGAGTAAAAATCGCAATTTTTATAAATTATGTCAAACATATAGCATCTTTTTTGCTCTTTACCTTTTGTTTAATAAATAGACTTTACAAATAAGTCAAATTTGTTTTGTTTCTGTCTCTTTCTTTGCCTGAACTTCATTATCCTTAATTTAAGGACATGAGTGTAAATTAAAAAAAGAAATACAATACTGAAAGCTATGTTGAGATTTTTTTAAGTGTACGAAGACTTGTGGTGTAATTTCCTAGTAGTTTCTTCTTTCTTAATTTTGCAAAATAATACTTATGCTACGTTTTAAAAAATGATTATGTATTCCAATTAGAAGAAGTTGCAGAGATCCAAAAAAATTCCAATACAATAAAAGTATATTGATTTTTATTAGTCGAAAACATTACCTTTTATAGAAAATTGCAAGTGTACGAACACTTTAGTGGGCCACTGTATAGATATTTTTATGAGTGAATTGGTATTCTTTCATTCTTTATAAAACGTTTTTATATTAATTGATAACATAAATTTGACTCATTATTACAGCTTATAAAATTTCACAAATAATTAGTTGTTTTAAAATCAAAAGAGGCTAAAATTGTTGAAAAGATTTGAGTAACTGAGAGTTTTAAAGCAGTTAGTAAAAATTTTATCATGAAATAATTGAGATATTACATCTTTATAAATTACACATAGCAAATAAAAAGAACAGGCTCTTAGAAAATATAAAATTTAATATTTCTAACAAGAAAGGTTTAGTTTATTTTCAAAAACATTAAATTGGCTTTGAATTTTTAAATCTACTAAACGTGTAAATTCAGTTATTGAGTTGAACACATTCATCTTTATCAATAATTCAAGCATCCTGGAATTTAAACGCCCGATAAGGAATTCAAAGGAGAATTCCATTCGATCTTCCGAATAATTTAGAACGTGAATTCCTCATTAGCGAAAGCATTAAAACTGACATGCTCTCTTGCACTAATTTACAGCTAGACTCTTATCTAAGTATATTTACAGAGATTTGCTCCAAGAGTTGGTAATAAACATCTTCATTTGTTATTTAAATAAGAAATACAGGAATGGATTATTAGGTTTTTCATGGCATCTGATTGTATTAAGTCTTTATTTTACAATTAAGAATCAAATGAGAAATTATGATGTTACTGAGAACATTGTTATAAATATGAAATAAGTTTTTTAAAAAATTATTTTTAGTATAGCTATTTAACGGTGAAAATTATTCTTTTTTTCATACTATTATCACGCTCGTGCGCGTTTGTTTTGAATTAATTAATTTAAATATAACTCTTAATTTTTCTTACAGTTTATTTTATTTACTGATATTTAATCATTTGGTACTATAACTTTTGTTGCAAAAGTTGGCATTCTTTTTGTAATGAGTCTCGATGGGAGAATTATTCAGTTGACTGTTAGAATTCGAATTGATATGTGTTTTTGACACGTAATAGAAAAGTTGTTGCTTTTTCTAATTGATATTTCATTAGATTTTCCAATTACAAAGATTTATTTTAATGTTCTTACGAGTAAGTATGAGTTTTTGTTTGTCACGTTTTAGTTTTAATTAAAAAGTTTATTCTATTTTGAATTGATTATTTATATCATATTTCGAACATTGAACCACCGAAACAAAAATGACAAATCGGTCACTAGTTTGACATTTCTTTAATTTCTTAATTGTTGATATTGTTGTACGTTGAATATTTTTAGAAATCTAATAATCAGCTATAAATTGGTTGAAAGAGATTTATACATCTAAGTATAAATTCTTAAGTAAAATAAAGTTAGATAGTATAGCTTAATGATGAAAACGAAATGGTAATTTAATGCCTCATCATTACAGATTTAAAACATTCAGTACAAACTTATTATATTTGAATGTGTGTTTTTGTAAATAATCTGATTTTATATAAAATAATTCAAGCTTTTTAAATATAATATTAAAATATCAACCTTAGGTTTCTCATAACTCTGCAAAGTTTTTTACTGAATTGAAAGAAATCTGAGCTTTTTCACAAAAGAAAATAAGGGAATTTATTTTTAAAATGGTTTATCTACTGATACTTTAAAAGAATGGTACTTTTCCATTTAGGTGGTACGAGTGATAAAGTCACCAAAAATATGACAACCGATGTCAAATGGACTATTTTAAATTGAACGGAAAGAAAATTTTCAAACGATATTAAAAGGCTTATTTCTCTGAAGTAATAAAAAATTAAAATTACATTTATTAAGTCAGTAGCTTGAGTTTATTGAGTTAAATATTATTTGGTGAGTTTTGCACCAGCGAAAGGGAAAAGTACCAAAAGAATTAAGTGAAGGAATGAAATACTGAACATACAACTTTTTCCTTGGCTTTTTAAAATGTATAGTCTTTTATACAGTCAAACTACCAACCAATATAAAAATATACTTTAATAGCAAAAACAGTTCCAGGAAAATATAAAGTACATTCACTTAGTGCCTTGTGATTACTTAAGATTATGGATTATTGAAAATTCGCACTTTTTGCTCACATTTGGGAGTACATCTACAATCAGTTTATTATAGCAGACTTAATCTTCACATTTTCTTTTTATGCAGAGATGATTTTCTAAGGTCTGATGTAATCAATTCTCAGTAAGATGAGATCAACGTTTTAAGCATTAAATCATACCAATTAATTAATTCTACTACTTTTTTAACATAAACTATATAAATATTTGCACGTTATAATATTTGTAATTCTTACCATTAATCAAATGCATTACATACTCAGATTCTGCTGAAGTAAATCTTTCTGAAATATGTGCAGTAAATTTTGGTACTTCAATCTTATACCGTCAACCAATTTCGCCAAATAAAAAAAAGTCGCCAGTTCAAAACACGTTTCGCTAATTGCAATCATCGTTAGGTACTTATGTATTACCGCAACCAATTGGTGACATTATATGAAACGAAGCACTTGGTTGCCAATTCAGCTTTCCCATAGGAAATCACGGCTGCCAACTTGGCGAGTTATTAATGGAGTTGGCGATTGTACTTACGATAATACGTAAGTACCCATCGTTATTATTCTTTTAGTACATGTGAGGAGCAGTTTTCTACTACTGACTACATATCACGGCATTTGGTGACGTCTTTTGATTTAAAAAAATAAAAGTCGACGGTATAATACTTAAGTACATAAATTTCTATAGATAATTATTGCAACATCTTTTTTTGCTCATAATAAATCTTCTCCAACTGTTATAAGTTTCCCTGGGTCTCCATTCAAGACTATACTATTTTTAAGTTAATGTTGTTCAAAATATGAATGTTCGTATTCACCTTAATGTTGGCTCGCTTCGCAGTTCCGCGCTATGTTGGTAAGGTTCAGCTTCTCCAACAACATTTGGGTTCTTGGTCGCATTCGTGAGAAACCCATGCTTCGTTTGCAGCTCGTAATAATCCAGAAGGTTCGAACACTTGTGTGTACCTACTCTCAAACCATCAGGACTAAGGGTTAGTTCAAAATTCGTCAATTTTCTGGTGGAAATCACTGGCAGCATGCCATCCCAGTGAGGAATAGTGATGGTCAGTTTTATCAAGTTCGGATATTCGGGATCAGTTGCGCCTGGAAAAATCATTTTGTATTTTTAGAATTTTTGTGTCAAGAAACTTTCCAGTGAATAAACAGGATGTAAAACACTAATAAATTTCTTTTTACGTCATTTATTTAAAGTTCTTCATATGGACCTTATTGTACAAAAGCTTGAATCATTTTCTTACTAAAGCATCTGGTATTTTTTATTGAGAGACAAAAGCGTCTTCAGAATGTTTAATTATAGTTTCTGGGATTTTTTTGAAATGCAAAAATTGGAAAGAGGAATTAAAAGAAAGAAATCTATAAAAAAAGTAATAAGCAAATTACAAAGAATCCTAGGGTCTATTTTCAAAACTAAAAAATAATTTTCAGTTTTGCTGATGAAGCATTATTAGCTGGTAATTATATGATAAAATTTAGAAATATAATGATATAATTCGTTCAAAAATAGAAGCTATTATTCATGAGTAAGATAAGCCTTAGTTGAGTGAGAGAAAAGAGACTTTAAAAATAAATGCTTTTCAATTAATATATAATTTTGTGAGAAAATCAAATTATATACATACATAAACACATACATGTATTTAGTATTATGATGGTATTCAAGTATTATGATGATTAACTTTTTAGTATTAATAGAATCTTCTAAACTATATATTTTTTCTTCTTTGTAGTCCAGTGGTATAAGCAAACATAGGGAAAGGCCGGCTGGTCTTAAAACTGTGCTTAATCCCTTAATCTTATTTCCTAAAGCTAACAGTTTGTTGTTTAACAACTGAGGCTCTCTCATTTCTGACTTATACTGTGTGTCTGGTTATATTTTTATTTATTGCTTTGCTTTACTATATTTAAGGCAATTTAGTGAACTATTATGTACGTCGGCTGTTCAATAAGTAATAAGACTAATTTTACTAACGCAAAACCACAACCACTTATCGAAATGTTAATTTCTGTGGCATAAGAAAAGTTTGTTGTCTGTATTAACAAAAGCTACCGATAGGAGGTGTATACAGACTCGTATTCTTGAGTACCACGTGATCGAACTGAAGCAAGTTTGTGGGCGCCTACGAGACGGGGCCAGTTGTCGAAATGGAAGCAAAAATCTGCAAAAATAAGCATCGGAGACCTTTGATACGATACGATATGATTAAAGACTGAAACAAGAAGGCAACGATATCTTAAAACACTTTATCGCAGCAGACGAAAGCTTGTTTGTATTACTATGATTCAACCATAAAACAACAAAGCAGTGAATGTGGAAACATCCATCTTCACCTACTCCCAGGAAAGCAGAATACTGCATTTTTGGGTGTATAAGACGCTTCTTTTATCTTAGAAATCTAGCCTTGAAAACAGGATACGTTTTTATATAATGAATGTGCAAAGTCACACTCATTATCATCAACATTTCAATAGTTGTTGATATTTTTGAGAGAGAAAAGTCAGATGATAGCAATATAGATTTTCCAGTTTTTTTTAAAGGTCAGTGCATTATTAAAAACTTCTTATTTGTCACTATTTATTTTAACCTTTTTTTAATTTTAAATATTTCCCCGAAATTTGCAAAATATTTTCGGGTGTGGCTTGTACAAAAAAGTGGTTTATACACTAGAAAAATGGTACATTACACTATTATTAACACGAATCAAGGGCCACAGTAACATGGATAATAGATACAGAATTTTAAATTAGGGACAGAGATTTCACAAGCCTCGTATTTTCAAATAACGTGATTCAGCAAGATCAATGCATGTTAAATCTTATGGCTCAAGACCTTCAGTTTCGAAGTCGAAGCCTGAATGTTGAGAGTGGAGTGCCAGCTCAGATCACGACCTCGTTATTTAGCCGTGGGTCGGGTGCGCTGAAAAATCTTTCTATCGAGCAAAAATAGTGAGCTAGAAGCATTCAACTATGAAGCAACCAAATTTAGAGGAAAATATAAAAAATTTATTAAAAATTAATATTTAAATCTGGTACTTTTCAATTTTTCTGCCCCAAATCTCGCTAAGCAAGCGTTATTGGAGACAATATACACACAAAAAATGTTAATAAAAAAAGTTTATGTGAAAGAAGAAAAAGACGTTACTGATTAAAAAAAGGCCGAGGCATATTTTGAAAATGTGGTAGTGAAAATTTACCAGCCGGGGAATTTTCCGTTTGGCGTGGATTGTATCATTTTTGGTGATTTATCACCAGTACTAGCGAAATAGAAAAGTTCCTTAAAATTTTTATTTAATATGCGTGTGCTGTGAAATACTAAAGAAAAGGTATTAACGCTAGTAAAAAGTTATTCCCAAAATTATTCTACATGAATATTGCAAATAATTCTTACCTGTATATCGCATTTTAGCTGTAAATGGCTCAGCTCCTACAGAGCCTTCTAATCTAGGAGCACATAGACCCTGTTGTTTCGAAATCACGACGGGAATGCTGCTTAACTCTAAGCCTTCGTCTCCATCTTTACTCACAGCTCTTGCAGCGCACTGAACTCGACTTCCTAAAATATTAAATTTCCTGATTTAATTTGCAATGGCAAAAGGAATATTTACACGATATTTTTCTGTTAAAATTTCTTTCCTGTAAGATTCCCAGTGTCGTCCAGTTTCACATTTCTCCATGTAATAAAGTAAAATCGGCTTGGTACCTACATATATTAGAATTAGGACACACTTCAAGTTTTTCCCTTCTCTCGCTTGAATTGTTTTGTCGTGCGTATTTTTATCAATAGTGAAATACTCTTTACATAGTTGATTTATTTTTTTGGGTTGTTGAAAGGTATATTTATAACGATTTATTTGTAATAAAAATTGTCTTGTTGCATTCTTCTTTATTAAAGGGTCATGGTACGGTTTATAAAAAAAATCTTTGATTTAATGGTATCTACAATATTTTTGCTTGTAACCTATGTATATGCATTACATTGCACCAGTAGCACACACAAGGGGATCCGGAACCCTTCTCTCCATCACCTTTAATTTTTTTTATTGATTATAATCCTATGTACATAGTACATAAAATAATGATAACTCTGGTAATCTAATTAAGAATTTGTTATTAATAATTTATTTTGTTAATTAATGCTAATTATTTATTTAATAATTTAATTTTACTGTTTTTTATTCCCGACAATTGATAAAATCAAAAGAATATGATGGCTTATTGGGGTATGATATGAGAAAGGTGGGCTTAAGATCCTCGACTCCCACCTTCATCCCACTAGGAAAAATTTCTGTGTACGCCACAGCGTGAGAGAGCTAATCATTTAATTTTTTAAATTAAAATTTAAAAACTTATGAAGGGATTTTAAAATGCTATTTTTCCTACTATAATTGACGAACACACATGAAAATTGATTTACAAATAGGTCTATATATAACAAAATTTGTGGTATGGTTTTTTTTTAATTTTTTTGCTAACATTATTGATACTCATAAAATAATTTTCTTATAAATAGTCATTGAAAACTCTTGAAAAATGTATAAAATCTAAATTCAACGTTTCTTTAAAAAAATAACTATTGTTTTGATTCAAAAATGCATACCAACTTTGCTACATGTACTAATAGCAATACATAAAAAAATATATCAACACAATAGGGAAAAAATCCTTAGTGTTTTAAATGAAGATATGCTATTTATATTTTTTTCTTTCTGACATAAATCAGTTTAAACTTTTTATTTGTCATTGGAGCGTAAATAGAAAGAGAGCACAAAATTTATCATAACTCTAGAATTTTTAAATTAGAATTTTCAAACTTTATGGTATTATAAAAATTTATAAAAAAAATAATTTAAAATAAAAAAAATTATTTGAATTTTTGACCGATTTTCGTCATTGTGTCTCCTTAGAATTTAAAAATTTTTGCCTTACAAAATTTTAATTAATTGCCTAACTCGTGCATTTTCTAGCTCAAAATGCTTTTCCTGAACTTTTAATAGGTAAAAAAGATTTGATATATAAATAATTATTTTTAATCATTTCATTAATACACATTTCTCCGTATGTAAAAGTACCAAATAGCAAAAATATGAATGAAGATGACAAATACAGTGTTAAGAAATGGCATATCTAACAAAATTATTTTTAAAGCACTTAAAATCACAAAACCTCTTAAAATAATTTTTCAAATAAGTTATTTCAAATTTAACTTCTACCAGTTGATTCAAAATTAGTGTGACCAATTTTAAAAGCTTATAACTATGAATGTTAAATTTTTATCGCTTTGTTGCGAGTTATATTTTAAAAATGAAACATTTAAGTTACCAATCTAACTATTTTTATTAGTGGGAGTAAATTATGGCTCCGAAATTAGATCCTCAAACCCGAAACGAAATTTAAAGGCTTGAAACGAAATTGAAGGATATTTGCTCAAATTCTGTTATAAATAAAGCATTGGAAAATTAGAAAAGACATTTTGCTAATGGATTACTATCTAAACATCGAAAAGAAATAAAATTTGGCTGGAAATCAAAAACTCCAGGGAAAAATGTGGACGAAAAGAAATTCTTTAAAGAAAAAGGAAAAAAGAAGCTGAAAAGACTTATCGCTGTTGAAAACCCTCTGCCTCAAAGAACTTCACCAAAGAAACTACAGGTATCGCAATCGACAATACGCCGTGAGATAAAGAAAATTGGCTATAAAAAAGTGAATAAACCTGTCGGATTTCAAATGTCTGTTGAGACCGTAGAAAAATGAAGAACACTTTCTTGGTGTCTGTATTTAATGCCACGCAAAGATAGATACAAAGCATGGATAACTTCGGATGAAGCACTGTTTCATCTGTCGTTTATAACTGGCAAAACAAAAATACATTATACTTAACGCAAAAAACGTCAAAAGCACGCAGCTGCTTTGCAAAATGCAAGTTGGCCGTCAGGTGTTATGGTATAAACTAGAATGTCCTCTAAAGGCTTAATAAAGCCCTTTTGTTGAACCAAAGGCTAAATACTATCAAAATAAAGTTTTGAAACACTTGATAAAAAAGTGAACATTTTTACCCTCAAGGAAACTTCGTTTTGCACCAAGATTCTGCACCAAGTCATACTGCAAAATCAACTATAAAATGGCAGGAAGATTAAAAAATAAATTTTCTGCATCCAGAGAAAAATGGATAGCACCATCTCCTTACTGTTTTCATTGCGATTATTGTTTTATGGGGATACTTGAAAAAGAGAATAAACAGACGTAAAGTAAGAACTCTCCAAGAGCTTCAAAAAGCAATAGAAGAGGAAGCTGGAGAAACACCCCCAAAAATGGTCAAAAAACCTTTTTGGCTTGGTAAAAACGTTTACGTAAAATGTACAAAACCAAAGGAAACCATATTGAAAATTTCATGTAAATAACTTAATTCGGAAGAAAATTATGATGCATTGAAATTGGTTGCACTGTTTTTGAATCAACCGGTAAATATATATATCCTTTCTTTAATTATTTCAAACTAATAATTAAAAATAAAGTCTTTAAAATTTTAACATTACATTAATTGTCTGCAGTTTGTTAGATAAAGTGTAGGGAGTTTGATACATTTTTTTCTTATTCGTTAAAAGACTTAAATATTAACAAGTTTTTAAGGAATATATGACAAAAATATTTCACAATTGATATTCGAAAAATTTTAGATAATTGTAAAAGTATTTGGAATTAAAAATTATTATTTAGGTCTTTAGAGGTGTGGAGTAAATCTTGTATGATATATACTAAACAGTTAATAATCGTAGAATTAAAATCCATTCGCCTTCAACAATGAGTTCCTTTAATATTAAGCTGTATTAAATTTAAAATTAAAACACTCTAATATTTTAAATTTTCTTAATGATATAATAACTAATTAATAAGTATAGTAATGAAGAGTTTTCTATTTAAAAATTAAAATTCTCATTCTTTCTTAAAATCAGAAGAGGGTGCATATATATGCAAAATTACCTGAAGTGAAATAAATACTATCTAAGGTGACATGGTGAGTATCCGAGAAAAAGGTGACAGATTCTACATCTCGCATATCGCTAGTTACACCATCTTGACCACTGGGTGCTGAGACTCTCCATCTGTATTTTGTCAAAGTTTGGTTGATGCCTTCTTTTGTGCAGATGTTGCCAGTTTTTGAAAAGTTGGGGTATTTAGGATTGCAGGGCTGAAAAGAGAATGCACAAAGCATCTCCTAAATTACTTCAATTCTAAATTATTTTACAATGTATACGTTTACAATGCGTACAATTTGTATAAGCAAATACAGGTAAATTTTTTCAACAGATAAATATAAAGAAATGGCTGGGTGGTGTGGTTGGTTTATCACTGGCCTTCTGCACCTAAGGTTGCGGGTTCGAGATCGGCCAAAGTCGGTGGCTTTTCAAGATGCAAAAATCGACAGCGTCTAAGTCGTATGATTATGCAGCATGTTAAAATTCCCTATAGTGCCTGCTTGACTTGGTTGCTTTCGGCAGTATTAAATTCCCAGGATGATTTCGCATCGTCAGAGCTCAAATGCTTCCCTCTAGGGAGGAAACTGGGCGTCAAAATTATCTGCGGCGATTGGTATATGCCTATATGCTGCAACGCTAAAAAGAGATACCAGCTTTCGATAACGTACCAGGTCTGCAATAGTAAAACACCAATTCGCAGCCCATTAGAAATACACACACACACATATATATATATATAAGAGAAAAGAAAAAACAGAGCTTTAGTAGAAATAATTATTTTTTTAATAATGCATAACGGCAGAAATTAGAAGAGCTGCAAATATCTACGCAAAGAGCTGCGGGTTGCCAATCCCTGGTCTACACTCTTCATGAAAAGAATGATCTGCCACTGATTCCTGCTTCAATGTCAATATTTCATGTGAGCTAAACGGGATTTTTACAATCAAATCCCTCTCAAATATTATTTTGGGGGAGGAGATTCTTGAAACTTTGATTCCTGTGGTCTCATGAAGTTCACAAGAGAGCTTATGAGTTGTTGCATTGATGTTGCACCTTGCTGTGAGGAAAAATAACTAGCATCACGACACTTGAATGACCTTGTTCGTGCATCTATACGGATTCGGTATCATTAAACTATTTCTGTAAGTTGCTCAGAATGTTGGATTTCGCATCAGAGTCCCTTGCAATCTGCACCTGAGATTACTTTACCTCAATTCTCCCGATCTTATTCACTATCTGAATTATGGTGATTACTCATTTTAATAGTTTTCGTATGAATTTCCGCGAACGTTGCAACAAAATCCCGGGAAGTCGTCGGGTTGCACGAAAGAAAAAGGTGCAGAAATAGGCTTGTGTGCTCACAAAACATTTTTCTATAATTATTTTATGTATAATCCGCATGCATGTGTACATTTATGCAATCTATACTAAAAATTTGCATCTCTTTGTTTAATAGCATTAATTTACCGTTCGTATAATACATTTCGAGAAATTCAACAAAATGAACGGATTCCCACAACTTTTTACATTAGTGTATACATGTTACCGCTAAAGTGCAGATTGGCTAGGTAATCTACACATTAATTAAGTGATCCGTTAAAATACAGAAAAATCTTTCTTCTCTTAAATTACTTAGATAATGTGCGAATTACTTAGATTATATGCCCATTACCTATAATGGGCATTCGTTAAAATGAAAGTAAGACCTTTGCTAGATCTACGTCAATGTATTTGTATGCTGAACTTAGATGTTTATTTATTTTCGAAGTCTAAAGAGTCAAGTTAGTATACAATCAATTATTCAATACATTAGTTGATATAGAATCAATCACCAATCAATTGAAAATCTATTACACAAAGAATCAAATGGCTTAACATATAATTCCAATTAAGGAAATGACTTTGCGAAAGATATGCTAAAGTTGTTCTTACTTATTAGTGTAATCTAAAGATTGATGACACTTGAAATTGCTAACAGTTTAGAAGATATTGATTAAATAATACTTTTGAACTTTAACACGATACGGAAACCGCTAGTGTAAAGATTATCTAGTTGAAAGGTGAGAAAACTCTTGATTCCGCACTTTAACGAAACAAATAAGTTATTTTCCAGATTAACTAGGTAATATACACATTAATGGCTTTCGAGCTTTAACGCGCGCGCGGTAACACATAAAATTAGATTCGTCTTTATAAGAATGGTGCATTATTATAAGCGGAGTTAAAACTTAACGCTTATTTGAATTATTCCCGCCACAGGAAAAATATTTATGAAATAGCTTGAAATTGAAAAGCGTTAATATATGATGATATTTATAACACATTCCTAATTTAAATTTTCCTAAGATATACTGCCTAACATTGCAAAGTAACGTTCCTATTTTCGCGGTTCGATTTTCGTATCTAATCGAATGAGCTCTTCGATGCTTCCAAACTGACGCTCTTACCGTAATGCAGACGACAGGATATCCGGAAATAAGTTCTTTGCTGGCTTTCGCTGCATCATCGTATTCGCGGAGGGACACAATCATCGGCCGTGCAGGAAAAGTCACATCAGCAACAATATCCATTTCCTGGATATAGATGATGGCTTTCGGCTCCTGCAAAGAAAAGATATTCGTGAGAAAAGTAATCACACCATTCTACCTTTACAAGCAGATACTGGAGGATTACGAAACAGGAACTGAATGAAAATAGGAGTTGTATATACTGTATTGATCATGTCTCTTCTTATTTTGCAGAATTTATGATAAACGTAAATGAGAAAAGAGTAATTTGAGTTGTCAACTTTTGGTTTAATAAAAGCGATTTGTAATTTAACTATTTATTTTTACAGTCTGAATTTTTTATGATTAAAATTTCTATTTTAATATTAAATTTTACTTAGCATTAAAAATTACATTTTATTTACTAAATTAGAGAAAACATAGAAATTAATAGAAAACATAAAAATCCTCTTGGTATTTCTAGAATGTTCAATCGTAAAATTTTCAATACGCATTTTCCCTTTAATATGATTCATAAATTTAAAGTGTTACTAAGATGTCAACAATATTATAGGTTTATGCTAACCGCTAAATATTTAAAGTATTAAATTCATTTATTTTTCAGATGTATATATACTAAAATAACCTAGCTTAATATTAATTTAAATTGTATAACCTTACATATTTTCTTTATTTAATTACGAATACAATTTCTCTAAACGCCAGTCTCATTTCCTTTCCCACGTTAAAGGAAAGTCTTGTGTTTTGATTTATATTTCTTATTCATAGAAAAATAACTAAATGGCTTACACTTGCATTTTCCAAGCGGTAAGCTGGTGTCAGGATGCTCCCAAAAATCCCTTAAATAATTTTATCAAGGTACCTTATCCAGATATTTTATTCTTACCCATGTCATTAAAAAAAGTCCTATTATTTTTTTTCTACTATATTTTTCTAATCTTAGAGTATGTGGGGATTCTTCCGCCTCTCTTCTCGATCTATTCTTGCTCCGAAAGGTCGCATATTGAGCAATTCACCAAATGTTTAAATTATGACAGTAAATTATTAGTTTTCTAAATTCCTATCTTTTGTCACAACTACACCAATAAAAATACACTTATTACGTACAAACACATTATATATATATATATATATATATATATATATATATATATGGATATTTTATAAATTTTTTGTCTTGTAAATTTTTAATTTTGTTTGAAAACGTTGGAATTTCATTTTTTATATTCGCCATTGGTATTTTGAAATGGGATTTAGTATTATAAGATTCATATACTTTCAATTTTTAATTGATTGTGAAATTGTGATTGATTTATATATATTTAAATACATATATATATACCAGCTGACCCGGCCACGCGTTGCTGTGGCTTTGTTTTAATACGTTGATTTAATATTATTCTAAGCCATTCAATGCAGTCAAATTAATCTTCGCTTACAATTTCGGAGAGATGAAATTAAGCATAACACAATATAATGTTTTAAATTTTGCATTGTGTATTCATCTTCTATTTGAGTATAGTAAATTACATGAAATACTTACCAAGTTGTTAAATAATAACAGAAGATTTAATTTTATGAATGAAGTGACTATATATATACATATATATATATATATAATGTTGATATATAGTTTCATCCATTTTTAATATTATGTTTATCATTTAAAAATATAACAATAAATAAGTTTAATATAACTAATCTCTAAACGGTGCGCACTATTTTTCGGTAACTCGTCGCTAACTCAAATAGATTCGACGGTTTCCCCAAACATGAGCGTGCAACATATAGTTCGAAAAACATGGATTTTCTAAGTCCAAGCTCCAAATGGACATTGTTTGGCTTTGGTATTTATTTATGGTCATTGCGAAAAACAAAGGAATTGTGGGAATTGAAGCCTTTTGAATAGTATTGGAGATTCTGACGATATCAGTGGAACACGTGGCAATAGGACGATTTCTCATTTAACCTTTACAGTGAAAATGTTTGCTTCATGAAGTTTCCCACGCGCAGTAATTCTTTTAAAGAATAAATATGTACCGTTGCATAATCTAGGTGAATTTAAGGTACACAGAAGAATAACCAGTCAACCAATCTTCAACCGAAGATTGTGTGGTGGCATTCCTGATACATCCAAAGAATCCAAGAACTCAGTTGGAAAATTTACGCGGTTTTGTTTTCATCACCAATAATGTCGATTGATTTAAACGGTATTGGATCACCTGGAAATAACTCTATATCTGGAAGTTAATTTCGTTAATATCAGCATTTTTTCTGATTAAGTAACAGGACTACCAAGCCAACTATTATCTAGATAATTATACAGTGTATCCGCGCGGGAAGACACTCTCAATCCCAGTTCCTTTTTTTGTCTGAATAACAGTACAGAAATTGTCTGCCTATTTGATACACTATGTTTTGGGATGCAGTTCTACTTCACCGTTTCCAATATCCAGCAGTTGGTTACTCCGAAGTTCATATTTGCTCCGATTAATCGACTTGCAATTTTACTCGCGTGTTTATGGTCAATCGAAGTTTTACGATGCTTTGCCATAAAAGCGATTGTTTTAATCATGCGTTGATCTCGTGAGTAAAAGTAGTGCGAGAGGACAAACCACCACACAGCAGAAGGACAGTACCACCGAATGTTTTTTGTGCTCTATGAAATCTTTCGAATATCTTTTGTGCTATATCTTGCAAAGCTCTATGAAGTGCCTCGAGTGAATGGTAATGATATATGGCAAAATCATCTGATTATGATTGAACTCCTTTGCAATACCGTGGCTAATCCGCTTTTATTCCAATGGTAGACATTAAGCTTGATTTCTTATGAATATCTAATGACAGCTTGAATGCGGAATGTGCAGTTTGTCCACCATCTAACAAAGAGACAACAACGCCTGTAAATGCAATTGCCAATGCAATTTCCCATTGCAATCGTATTTTTGCAAGGCTGTGCCTGCAAGTTTAGTTGCTATAAGAACTGAAAGTCCGGACGTGGGACTCAAACGCAAAGCTATTCGATCTCATTTCGGGAATATCCAGCTAAGTTAGGGGAGTTTCTGAAATCCAAATCCAGATTCTCGTTCCCATCCCGAGATGCACCCGGTGACCAATTTTGGTGCACCTAGACCTGCAAGTTCAGTCTCTGAAGGGGACTTTACAGTTTTCCAGCATTATCCAGCAAAATTACGGGAATTTCTAAAATTTTATTTCAGATTTTTGCACCCCACCCAGAAAAACACCAGATAATTACAACCCAAGAATTTTAAGGTAAGCCTCTGCCATGATTCGTATAAAATACAGATCTAGCATTGTTTCACATTGTGATCATCTGGCGTTGTTTGATAGAGCTATGGGTATTTCTTGAATTGGATGGGAATTTTCAGATCAGGACTCACTTTTTGCATTCCTGCGTCTGCAAGTTAAGCCGCGAATATTATGGTCATCCGGCATTATCCGGCAAAGTTATCCTTCCTAAAATTCGATTTCAGATTCTCACTCCACACCTCAAAACGCACACGGGATTGACTTTTGATGCAGCAGCGCGAGCAAGTTCAATCGCTAGAGGGAATGAAAATCCGGATGTGGGACTTGAATACAAAGTCATTCGACCTAATTCCGGTAATATCCTGCAAAGTTACGGGAATTTCTGAAACATCATATTTTCGTTTCCCGCCCTTATACGCAACTGGAGACTTTTTCGTTGCGAGTTCAGTTCCTGGGAGGGGGCAATTTGGGTCGTAAAGCATAATCCTGCAAAATTTCGGGAACTTCTAAAATTCGATCTCGGATTTTCGTCCTCCCCCCCGAAGTATACCAGATAGGCACTTTTCGCTCACCAAGACTGTTAAGGTAAGCCCCTATCACGCTCATCGTAAAATATGGTCTGTCGGAATTATCCAGCAAAGTTATGGGAATTTCTCGAATTGTGTATCAGATTTAGATTGTCCATTTAAAGATAAGCCAGGAACCAAATTTTCGAGTTCCAAGGTTTTTAAGGTAAGTCCCTGCCACGGTGTGTCTAAAATGTGGTCTCCCGGCATTATCCGGCAAAGTTACAGAAATTTCTAAAATTCGATTTCAGATTCTAGTTTGCAGTCCCGAAGTACACCAGAAACACCCTTTTTCCGCTCTAAGACTTTTGGAGTAAGCTCCTGCCACGGTTCGTGTTATAGACGGCCGTCCGGCATTACCCGGCAAAGTTAAGGTAATTTCTAAAATTCGATTTCAGAATCTTGTTCACCATCCCAAAACACACCAAAAACACAATTTTTTCGCCTTAAGACCTTTAGGGTAAGCACCTGCCACGGTTCACATAATAGACGATCGTCCGGAATTATCCGGCAAAGTTATGGTAATTTCTCATATAGCATATAAGATTCAGATTGCCCATTTTGAAATACGTCAGGGACCAAGCGTTCGGGCTCCAAGGCTTTTAAGGTAAGCCCCTGCCCCGGTGTGTCTAAAATACGGTTGGCCGGCACTATCCGGCAATGTTCTGGGTATTATTGGAAACAGATTCGAAATTAGGATTTCACGCCCCGAAATACGCCAGGCATTCACTTTTCGTGCACTTGGGTCAACAAAATCCGCTTCAGCAGACACACACACATTGCAACATTTTAGAAATTCTCCCTTTTCCCCGATTCTTCACATTTCCGGCCATTAAAAAATTATGACGTCATTAATTGAAATAAAAACTATCCTATATTTTAAGTTGGACGAAATGACACACAATACATAAAATTATATTAAAATAGGTTCAGTAGTTTTGGAGTTTATATCGCGGACAAACACTGTGACACGTAATTTTTATATATAAGATATATATATAACACTAATCTATATTTCCATATTATGGGTTTTTTTAATTACTTAATGCTAAAATATTAATCTTAAAAAATATCTTAACTCTATTCCAAATATATTTCGTTCATCTATTTCTGAATACAAATATACAATACAGTCGGAATAGGAGATAAATCTTTTATCAAGAGTATTCATGCTCCAAATTTGTGAGATTTTCTAAAAATGAATTTATATGAATCGAATTTATTTTCATTAAAAGGAAAACTTGTAAATATGAAAACTGTTTTTCTTTTAACTGAAATTAGAAGCGCAATAATAATTTCAATTTCAAAAAAATTATCTCAAATAAAATATTTAAATATTAGACTTAAATTTTTGTTTAGTGATATTTGGTCACTTTCATACCGTTATTCAAATATACGTAAAATAACTTTAAAAGTTTAAAACATACTAAAAATGTATTTGTAACAATCACAAACATAACAGCTGCTAAAAAAGATGACAGTACTGCATTATAGTTGTTTTCAAATGTGCGAACAATTGAGCTATTTTGTGGTATTAAAAATAAATCCTTACTTTGACTTCAGCAACCATTTTTCTATCCGGTCTCAAATGTAGTGTGAAGGCTTCTCTGTGCTCCTTTTCTCCGTCAGATAGGATTTCAATTTCCACAATTAATCTACTTACGTTTGGTTTGAATTCTAACTCTGTCAATATAATTTTCACAAACATTACTATTATTAGCATTTATTATAGCAATTTATACTTACAAACATTAGTATGTAAACATAGAGAATGCACAGTAATAAATTTTCTATCACGTTCTGATAATAGAAAATTTAGTTCTTACGTATTACCAATTTCGTCAAATCAAAAACGTCATCAAATACCGCGTTAAGCAGACAATAGTATAAAACCGTTCCATTATTCCTCGAACACAATAATAAAAACGATGACAGCATTTGGTGACATTTCTTGAATTGGAGACTTCTTTTAATCCGGAGAAATTGGTCAACCGTATAATATGTAAGTACCGAAAATTTTATTCACTTTATCATTAATTTTTAAATCACCACGAAATAATTTTTATGTAAATAAGAAAGACTTAGTACAATATTGATACAGGATTCATTGCATAATGTGGATTTACTTGTGCATAATGCTCTGGATGGTATTATAAGGAACTAGAGGCTCTTTCCGGCCAATGTTGCGGAACTGGACCAAAACTTAAAAGCAAATTTTAGTATAGAATAAAATACTTCAGTATTCCAACTATTCCATATGGTTACATCATATACACCTATATTTTATTTTACATAGTAGATACATTTTTAGAAAAACTTAGTCAAAGACCATGGGAGAAAAATGGGATTTGTATGATAAAAAGGGGGTGGCTAATTCAACAGTACCGAAAGAACCATGTAAGATGAAATAAAGTTCTTTATTTAAATTAAAAAGCTTTATAAAAAATGTTAAAAAATCCAGCATATAAATTTCAGAAAAGTACAATTGAGTTAATACATTTAACATTTTTATACACTTAACATTAATATGAAACACACACACATATCTTATCATTAATTACTAAAATAAAATTAGGAACACATATGCGTATGTTATTTCGTGCTAAAATAAAAACCGAATTATTTGTCGCTAATTGTTAACAAGAAGCGTATTTGTTTATATAGTGAAATAAATCGAAAAATCACTGCCCTCAATAAAAAGATCAACCACACTAGCTATGTTTGAATCCAGATTATTTCGTACGGTTTGAGATAATGAACAGTTCTATGAAACATTTTGTGACATTGATTGTTTATCAGTGAAATCTGTTATATGTATTGTTTTAATTTATTTTATTATTTTATTTATCTATTTTGTTTGTTTGTTTATTTATTTAATGTGCTCTTTCAGTTTTACAAGGTTATATATATATATACTATATATATATAAACCGTCTTAATGTTCAACTAAACAATTTTAAAATCTTTTAGAAATTTTGAGATGTCTTATGCATTTGAATCAATACTTAAAAAAATCATTTTCCATGCTGCAGCAGTTCAAGACTTTCAAGAATTACACTAAAAGAGTTAACTGACGAGTTTCATCCTCATGCTTTTACGGAACAATCAGAAGCCCTGAATAGTGTTAGAATAATTATCCATTATTAAAACGTTTTTTTCCGCACCTCGTTGGGGGCTGCGGTAGCCCAGTGGTTAAGGTATCCAACCATGGCAGGCATGTCATGAGTTCGATCCCAGTACCACTAAAGACCCGCCGTGTAGGGCAGCGATGCACGTTAAATCTGTCGAGAGCTGAAACGTCCTCCCGTTGGTGTGGTGTGGTAGTTAGGAGAGGGAGGTGCCAGCTCAGGTGTCGTCCACGTCACTTGACCATGGTTCAAAATTACGTGGTCCGTCGCCAAAAGCCCTCGTGTAGCTGAACAGTGCGACGTTAATATTAACTCACTCACTCCGCACCTCGTTTAATTCAAAAATTTGTAAACAAGGGCATGGAAAAAAAATTGAGTGTGTATTTATTTACTGCGTTGCGTCCTCAAAATTTTGAAATGTTTTATAAATAAATCACTATTTTAAAGTTTTTATAGTTAAACTTACGTAATCAATTTCGTAAACCAAAATATAGAAGATGAAATATGGAACATATTTTACACAGGATAAAAATAGCCAAATGTAATGTTATCCTTGAGGCTTTTTTTCAATTTGAAACAAAAATTGCCGAATTTATTCTTAAACACTTGACAAAGAGAACTTTAAAACCGTTGAATCGGAATGATGGATAAATTACTCACGCGCCAAATATAAGCTAAAAGAAATGTACACAAAAGTAAGATATCAATAAAGTTTTGTCCGCAAAAAAAAGTGTTAAATGTATTAAAAACTTTGAAACGAATCACTAAAAAAGGCACACATAACATAAATATGTTTTTAATGCCAGCATCCGATAATAGAAAAGAGGTAAAATATACGATTATAAAAAATTATGATTGCCGTCAAAAAGATGTTCTAATAACATATGACAAAAAGTTATAGTTGCTAATTGAGTAGATTAACTCTATTTCAATATTACACGGAATTTATTTTAAAAACTTGTACTGTGTTTTATGAGTAATTTACATGGTTTATGAATTTTTTTCTTTTCAGTATATGTTGAAATCAATGAAAAAAATTTCTCATTAAAAAATCCCTTTGTTTCTTATTTTGTTTTAAAATGTCTCTATCGAGGATGTATGAAGTTTCAATCAATTTTAGAATACCCTTTTCTTATAAAAAATGAGTTTCAGAATAAATTACTTCAATGTATTATGAATGTATTACCTTTTGAGTACGGGACATAATCCACCCCTGATTTGGCTGATCCATCCTTTGTATGAGCTCTGACAAGGGACAACTTTGATAAATCACCTGTCCTCAAGACTGGGATTTGCAATATTGAAGATTCTTTTGCCTTTTGGGGTTCTTTGATGGTGTATCTGTTTTTCTCCAAACGAATTACGGGTTCTGTGGATCAGATAGTAATATGATAAAATTTGATTAATCGGAAAAGCAATTCAAGTTTACAAAGATATAAGAACGTATAATATCCGGTTATTCTTAATTGATATTATAATTTGTATTAAATGTGCTAAATTACCTTGGATACTTGTAAATAAGTATCTAAATTGGTTTTTAAAACATAAAAATACTTTCGAAACCCATAGACATTTGTAGATTATTTTTAATGGATAATATACTTTGAAAGTTACTTAGAAATCCTTACCAATTAATTGTTCACATTCTTAAGAATTTCATGAAATTGTTCCTTTTGTTTTTAAAATAATATTTTAATTCGTAATGCTCTAGATATAGATTAACACATAGCTTCTAAATAACAGAGTACAAAGTGATATGTAACATTTATTAACCGATTTATTTTCATTAAAAATGATTTAATAATATATTTTTAAATTAATGTATATAAATAATTAAAAAATATTACTTACTGTCGTGAATATCTTTTATCGTTACGATAGTTACATTTCTATGTCCCAAAATGGCTCCACCAGCAGAATCACTGATTGGTGATCCAAGCACTAATCGAAATTCTTCGTCATCTTCGAATACCGTATCATCCACAAGGGTCACGGGACATAGCTTCTCCGTTTCATCTGCATGTAAAGATTTTTTTAAGAGAAAGTGCAGAAAAAATGTCGATTATCGATTTTATTGGAAGAGATTAAAATACTGCATGTTAAGATCTATAACAACATTTTTGCGTGGCTGATCGCCATTCAAATATAGGAAAGAACCATGCAATTATCAAGCAGATTCTGTAATGGGTTCTATTTGCGATTTTTTACTAATCCGCTGGGGAAATTTCTATCGATTACGTTGTGTGATTATAAAACCACTTTTTCTCTCTATGGAAGAACCGTGATTTATATTAATGAAAAATGCTGAAGTAGAGAGAGGCAGTCAGGAGGAGTCGGTGAATCTTGTTATGATGAAACTATAGAGTTATAATCTCGTTGAGGTTACTTGCTTCAGGAAAACGGATTAGACAAATGACTTATCTGAAGTAGATTTAAGTATTGAACCATTTATTATAGATATTTAAGTACCGTAAAAGCCGGCGTATAACGCGCACTTTTAACACCAAAAATAAGATCGAAATTTACGGTGCACGTTATACGCCGGGTATAAAAATGATAGTTTCAAAATTAAACAAAAGGATATTAGATTTCTACATAGATCGGAATACTGATTATTAAAATAAACGACATGCTTAATTAAGTTAAATGGTTGTAGTTCTAGAATATACAATTTTTTCAAAATTCTGGAATAATACCTCGAATATATGACTTCAAAATATATGAGCACTGCCTTCTGGTTCCTTTGTAAAAAGAAGGTGCGTGTTATGCGCCAAATATACCAAAAAAAATCTAAAAAATGCAGCTTGAAAGTATGAGTGCGCGTTATATTTTACGGTAAATAATTAAGCGGGCAGCTCCCTTCGCTTAAGGGTAAGCTGCGGTAGTCCAGTGGTCAAGGTATCGGATCATGGCAGGCATGTCATGAATTCGAGCCCAGTACCACGATAGACCCGCCGTGTAGGGCAGCGATGCACGTTAAATCTGTCGAGAGCTGAAACGTCCTCCCGTTGGTGTGGTGGGGTAGTTAGGAGAGGGGGTACCAGCTCAGGTGTCATCCACGTCATTTGACCTTGGTTCAAAATTACGTGCTCCATCGCCAAAAGCTCTCGTGTAGCTTAACAGTGCGACGTTAATATTCCCTCACTCACCCTTGGCTTAAGTTGAATTTTAATACTGATTTGATAGTCGTAATAAAAGTGTTTGGTTTTATTTATTCAGTGCATCATCAGACATCTGTTGGCGAGAGTTCGCGACAATTCTTTCGATGTAAATCACAAAATTTGTTTAAATATTCCCTAATAACTACAACGATTTACTTTTTCACGGGAAATAATTTTATGTACAATGAGTGGCCAAATTATTATTACCACTTGACACTTTTCTGGATATCCACCATAACTTCACGTATTTGCCACTGTAGGACGAGATAATTAATAAAAGGAAATGCTGGAATATATATATATATATATATATATATATATATGAAGCATCAATCACACTGTGTTGCTTGCAATTAAATGGGGAAAAACTGATTTATATGAGTTTAAACGCGGGATGATTGAAGGTGCTCGAAGCGTCAGAACCAGTATCAGCAAAGCGGCTGCACTTGCGAAGTGTTCGAGAGCAGCAGTTACTAATGCTCATAGAGAGAGGATTACAAAGCAGCAAACCAGACCTCAAACTTGTGGTCGTCTGAAAGCTCGCTAGGAAAGGAGAATCGCGAAAATTGCCCAGTCCAACAGAATAGCAACCATACGTCAAATTGATGGGAATATTAATCAAGGAGCACCTATGAATAACTTACAGGCTATAGTAGCCAACGACCTGTTTAAAAGCCTCTATTGCCTTCCTTGGACTGCAGCAAACGTCGCCAGTTCACAAAGGAGCATTAGATGACTGAAAAAGTGTCATGTAGTCTGATGAATCACATTCTCCATTACATCATGCAGATTGTAGGATGCAAATATGGAGAAAACAGAGCGAAAGCAGAAATTCCACCTGCATCGTCACAACTCTTCAAGATCATAAAGGTGACATTGTGGTTTGGAGATGCTTTCTTTGCATTGTATGGGTTCTCTGATTCATGTAAAACCGGGGTAAACATTAAGTTGATCGCGATCGACTGGTGGACTGATAAGACATTTTGGGGGGACCGCCTTCATATTAAACGTTAGACGCGCATACTAAAATAAATACTGGTGGTTATCAAGATAATGGAAACACCCGTGAATAAAAGAGACACCGTAGATAAAACTGCAACACAAATTTGAGAGACGTTTTCAAGAATTTACTAGACTAGAATCAAAAGTTTCATTCATGGGTTACCCATTTGGAAATGTTGATGTGAAAAATATAACTAAAAATATGTTACTTGTTCTTGTTATCTCTCGAAGAAAACGAAGCTTTTCACCTTCAAAAGGACGTAATTTGTAAAGAATAACTTTTGGAATCTAATAGACGAAGTAAAGTACCCCAATTTCAACGAGGAATATAATTAAGACATATCATTCCCGTTTCACAGACGACCACTTAGAATCCACTCCATGATTAGCAGTTAGTAATGTAATTATACACCAAGATCTTCCAGATTGAGGCGGATAATATGAAGACTAAGTCTTCTACTGAGACTATAGCTACGAGATCAAATTTTAAGAGAAAATTATTTATTTTTTATGTATTGTGAATTGTTTGAAAATGCATCATTTGATATTATTAAATTTATGCGTATAATTATTATGTTTGCATTTTGCGTTTTACTTAAAACGTAGTTTTAAAAGTGTATGTTTTTCTACCCTAGTTATGTTCGTAAGTACACATATTCTGTATTTATTATTGTTATAATACTAAAATTGTTGTGCTTTTTTTCTGCTGCTCATCACACCTGCGTCACAAGGTGGATCGCAACACCTTGAAAGCATTAAAAGTAGACCGTACCAAGCAAAAGTCTGTCCACCCCTGGTGTAGAAGAACATCTGAATACCTAAGGTAAGGGTACTTAAGTGTTATCGCAGATCAAGTACATTCTGTTACGTTAATGGTGTACCTTTTAGGGGAAGGATAGTTTCAGCCGAACAATGGTCTTTGCCATTCAGTGTCCACTAGCAGTGCCAATAAATATGATTCATAGAGCAGGACATAGACTTTACCTTGCTTAGTTGGTCATATATCAATTCATATGAGAACCTATGCAATGAGATCAAACACAGAGCATCAGACAGCTGGATAGAGTACCATCCAATCTAATGGTATTGGAAAGTGTAAATTATACCGAATATTGTCTTATATTCCTCATCTCACTTACCAACATTTCACAGAGTCCATATGAGTATTAAGAGCAAAAGTTGGTCCAATATTCTTTTGAAAAGGTGATCATAATAATTCGGCCACTGAGTGTAAATACTCAATAGCCTAAATCAAAGTTCGTATAATATAGAATAAAGTAATATTAATCCGTAGTCACAGTATCAGAGAAGGCAAATGAAGCTTGAGGAAATATCTTTTTGACATACTAATGTAATCGCTCTACATCATTCTCTCTCTCTCTCTCTCGTATAGTATAGCTCTACTAGAATTACCTGCTCAAATAATCATCCTATAACATCAAGATCTATTAAAAGATATTTTTCTTCTAATCTGGCTACTTGGTGACCATATTTGTTACCAAATTTGCCAAGGTCAGCTTTACTTACTCAGACTATTGAGGGGGTATTTTTTCTTTACCTGGCCATAATATTTTCTCAGACGAGAATCGAACAAGGTCCAAATACTCAGTGACATTGCTCTTCCCTTGAAAGACTACGTGTCTCGGGTAATATTCTTGTCTTAACAGGCAGTCTCGGCAACACCCAAATACACAGTCTCTTTCGCTGTGTATAGAGCTATTTATACTATATGTATAATTCTTGACAATTTTAAGTCCGAACAACGACATCAATCAAAATCTTGATGATAGGTTATAGACCTACCCAGTCATTCTGCAAATTTTGATTGAGTTCATTATGTCTTTTCTTACTGTAAAACCAAATCTTTAAAGTGATGATTCGTTGCATAATAGGTTTTTAGTCAGTCGCTGAAAATACTGATTCTTTCTAGGACCAAAAAATTGCGTTTCTCAAAAGAAAAAAAAATTCTGCACAATACAAGTATATTTCAACAGTCAGTGAGAATCTAACTCTTCCAACAAGAATCTTTCTGAAGGTTATGGGCTGTGAAAAGCAAAGGAATATACAAATCCCAATCAATATGGTTTTTGCAGACATGCCTGGACAATTTATTTAAAATAGTCCAGTTGCGTTTTCAACTGTTCCGTCATTCTATCGATATAGTGCATCGATCCAGGATTTTTGGATACGTAAAAGATTGTAGAGCTCTTTGAATAAAATTGAGTTGAAATTCTTTACGTTATTTTATTTTTGTCCATCCTAAATAAAGCAGCACTTTGAAAATCATTACCAAATTTTATATTCATTAAAAATTTTTAAAATGCATAAAAATGTACAATTTTTAAAAACAACATATGCATATATTTTTTTTAAAAAAATGCAAGAACATTTTTGTTTATTCTTATATGATTCTTCTATCTAGACTTCATGAATAGGCGATTAATATAATGCATTTAAAAGATGTGTTGTTTTGACAGAAAATAAATTAATACAAAACATGAAGATAATTATTTTCGTGGATAACCATTTCCTCACAACCATTGAGGAAACATTATAATTATTACTTCTTACCTGCATACATAATTAAAAGCTCATTTACCAACTACTAACCGGGTTGGAAGACGATGAGGCTCAAATCTATATCGGGGCGCTCTTCGAAATCATCGTACGCTTTCGCAGACATCTGGCGAGTGTAACAGCGAACAGCAGCTGAATGCTTCAAATCTCCATTCCTCGTTACGACTGTGTTTAAGCGACTATCATTTTCAAAAACTATGTATGCAGAATCCTTGAACTGGAACTTGGGCACTAAAATGGAAGAAATTTCCCCAATATGTTAATGAAAGAAGGCAATGTAAATGATGGATTTAATGTAGTGATTGTATGTGAGAGATGATCATAAAATTGCAATAAGAACTTACAGTCGGAAGTAGAATCGTTTATAACAACAACCATTTTGTCTGGAGTTCCAAGAACACCGTTCATGGGCATTCGAAGCAATAATTCAAAAGATTCTGGTCCTTCTAGTAAGGGTTGACCCAAGTCATCTAAAATGGTAACACGAAAGGTTTGCATTGTCACACCAGGAGCAAAATCTAGGTTCCTTCCGACGCCAATGTAGTCCAGACCCGCTAATAAGAAATAATATTAGTTAGTTTTTCGTTTAAAAACTATCATTGAAGCACCATTAAACTGAGATTACAGACGTGTATTATTTTGGTACTTACGTACTATGGCAACCATAATGGTGACATTGAATAAATGCACGAATTCTTAAAACGGAATACTCTGACAGGAATATGGAGCGCGTAGTCAAAAAATACTATGTGAAAAATAATAAGTAATTTAAATAAATAATAATTAATAAAAAATGCTAATTTTTATTATTTACTTTTATTTTTTATTTTATTATTATTAATTTATATTATATTTGATTATTAAATTTTTATCATTTAAGAATTCGGTGAATCCCAAATTAGCATTTTAGTATTCGAATTCTCCATACCAACGAAAGGTTAGTTTTAGAATGGCAGCAAGCGGAGATGTATGAAACGAAGCACATGGTTACCAATTCAGCGCCTACGACACGTACAAAATTGAGGTTGCCAATTTGGTGATTTATCCTGAAAGTTGGCATAGTTGCGATAGAACGTAATAAGTACCATTTTGTTTTTAAAGTCTTACAAATATGCATAAATATTTGAAACTATCAATTGTAAAGAAAAATTTTAATATTTTTTGACATCTCACAACTATTATATTTAATTTTCACTCAATAGTCTGTACTTACGCAATTAGTGTAAAAATCCGTGAGCACACCTAAACAAGATTATATTTTTGATGTCATAAAATTTAAATACTTATTTGTCCGTAGTCACTTAATACAGAGCCCATTCCTGATCATTTACATGGAAAATGTTACAGAGTTGAATGAATTAATAGGTAAATTTGTATAGGTGTGTTTTGTATGATAGTGACATAGTTTTTTTCAGTGGCAATTTTAGAATAATAGATATTTAGAATTACTTCCGTTTTCCAATTTTTTTAAAAAATGTGTGTGAAGTGGCTTTTTTAAGAATATTTTTTTCTAATTTTCTATAAAGAAAAGCTTTTGTTTAAGTACTACTGAGAATATTCGATAAAACTAAAGGTAGCTACTTGTTGAAAAGCAGAATGTCTTGTTGGCATGCAAAACACTGCCCATACACGAGCAAAGTATCCCCTTTACATTACGTTACACATAAATTGATACTCATCTCTCATACTTAATATAAAAGGACAATTTATTATATTCATGTTAAGCATCATTTAATAATAGAAGTCAATTACTTCAACTTCAATGAAATTATAAAGTTTTTTAACGTTCTTTTTACTTTTAATTATAGTTGTATTATAAATATTTCATTTCATGGCATACTTTAAGAAGAATAGGTAAGCCGATCAATACACAATATTTTAACATCTAAAATAGTATGAAAATACTAGTGCGGAGCATTGAATGTTGAAAATGAAACAAAATGGGGCTTTTAGTATAAAGCTATTTATTAATTTAAATTAGGTTACATAAAGACAACATATATCATTAACAAAATTAATGAGCGTAGAACATGGACAGTTTTTCATAAGGACCACATTCTTTCCTCACCTAGCCTGTACTGAAGTTTATTGGTCACCAGAGGACGCTTCTGCTGCTCGAGACAGTCAGTCACAGTTACAGTTATTTTGACAAGAGCAGCTAGACATGAGTTATTTTATTCCCTTTAGGAATTATTGATTTTTAATAAACCAAATTAAAGGGATTGTTTACAAATTACTTCGTACCTTCCGCAGTTATTGGTTCTGAAGGTCTGGATTGAACTGTTACTGTTGATGGTCTGCTTAGATCTGTGCCTGTTCGCCATACAAGAACTTCAGCATATCCATCACTTTCGTCAACAAATTGTTCAGATTCTCCAAAATAAATAGATGGAACTACAAAAAAAATGTAAGGCACTGATATAATGCGCAGTAATAATAATTTTAAAATGTTTCTAATTATAGACACTTCCTTACTTCAAAAAAAACTGTTCGAGTGTTGTAAAATATTTCTGTTTAGTTAAATATAAAATGAGAAGGCAAAGTTTTTTTAAAAATTTATTTGTTTTCATAATGATTCCTAGATATTTCACAGATTTTTTCGTCAAACAATTTATAACATTAACGATATTTGTCCTCAAAAAGACGAAGAACAAAGTCAAGAACAGTCATTTGTTATTTGATGTAAAATACAATTAATGAGATTTTCAAAAATGATATACTTACTGTAACAACTAGGAAAAATCTCTAAGTTTTGGGATTCCGAAAATTAAGCATTTAACTAAAATTAGTTTCTTAAAAAAATTATTATTTGAAATGTTTTGAATCATTTGACACACCACAGGCTAGAATTTTTATATATAGAATCTCGTTCAAGTTTCAAACTGATGAGAAATATTTCGATTTTCACTTGAAATTTCTTAAGTGAAAGAATTGTGTCGAAAATTGTATTAATTTCTAAATAAGTGTTTTAAATGAAATATTCTAAATTTTAAATAATAGATATTTTTTGAAAAATTTTAGAATCACACACAAGTTACTTAGGGGTTTATAGAAGTTTATTCAGTCTTTAAAATACGCTTTTTAAGTAAATTAGAATCAAAAACACACAATTTATTCTGTTACAATGAAGTATATATTTAATATTACATATATAATGCACTTTTAATGTCTTTAAAATAATACATTTTCAAAACTAAGAAATAAGATTTTCAGTCTAGACAATTTAAAAAGTTAATAAGATCTCAGGGCCGATGTATAAAATGAACAGCTTTTAACTTGCAATTGTAATTGAAACATTTAAATTTAACATAAAGTAAATAAATGTTAACCTCCTGTAGTATGGTGTAGACTGTAAACAACATACAGGTCGATCCACCTGCCAAATTCATATAGAACTAATTTCCTTACGTAATCACGCACTATAGTTCAGAGTGCAGTCCGTGGTCTGTACTCTGAGCTAATGAACTGGTACCCCAAAAAATAAACAACTAGGTCTAGTACACAAGGTTACCTTAAGTACTTCCCACGGTGGTACACAATGAGGTACCAAGATAGCCTTGGTGCTACAGTATGAAGCAAGCTTCCAAAGTATGTTGGACTTTACCCACAATGATGTGTGAAAAAAGTGGGGTAACCTTATGCTACACGAAATTCAAGAATTGGTTCAGAAACTTTTCCATCTTTCGTAGCATGTGCTATATACAGAGTGTATCAGTGCAATGGTTACAAACTTTTAAGATAGATAGAGTACACCTAGACGATAAGAAATCACATAGGAATGTATGGTCGAAAACTCTTTCCTGGTGTTATTGTGATGCCACAAAACACAAGAAAGACAGGACTTGATTAAGATAAAAAATCATCTTTATTATACCTAAAACAGCCAGCATTTAAGAAGCAAGGTCAATAGGGCTGTATGTTGAAGTGATAGAGGTGCACATCGTTAGAGCGCAGGATCCACCAGACGGTCATATGGGAAATCCCTACATGAGAGACTGGCGACAATCCGCATACTGGTACCGGGATTGTTCTGTTCCAGATACAGCACAGTCTCCTAGTTGTTTGGTGTTCTTACTATTCGCTCACCTTCCTGTGCGTCCACTACGAAGGATCCACTGTCGGACAATCTCTGGTGTACGTGTGCAAAGAAGGCATGGTTGAGAATTTACCCCGTGAGCTAATGTTGGGTGTACAACCACTGTGTGGCTCGTCCATTGCAATTCAAGATCCCATGTGCCAGATGCATATCAGCAAGATAAGTGTGTTGGTGTAATGCTCCATCCTACTACCATTTTGTCGACAAGTGAAATGAAGTTTCACAGCCAGTGCAGCAACAAAAACCCCGTGTGCGCATGCACCGTGATCTGATACTTCGGTTTACTTAGCGCCTTTTATCACGAACAACTAAAGACTTCCCAGTTTTGCTGTACTAAGAATAATAAACGTGTTTTTCCCTTTTATTCTTGTCCTGTCTTACGTGTGTTTTGTGTCATCACTACTGCCCAAGGAAAACGTTTCGGACCATGCATTCCTATGTGATTTCCCATCGTCTAGGTGTACTCTATCTGTCCTGAAAGCTTATAGCTATTGCATTGATACATTCTGTATGTATCATGTGTAAGTGACAGCGCATTTGAAAACGTATAATAAAGGATTCTAAAAGATTAAATGAACGAATGTTATAGCAGAAAATAAAAATGGAATAAAAGTTACTGCTAAAACTAATTTTACTCGTGTTTTAAGGATATCAGATCTTTTAATTGATCTGTCAATAATATGTCTAAACTAAGTTTTTGACAGAAAAAAGAAAGAAGAAAAGAAAAATAATTCTGTTGAATTACCATCTTTCACGTCTGGTAATATTTTGATAGTCGTTTCGTTGTAATCTCCAAGTCTACCTCCTAGTGGTGTGGTGAGTTTTACTGTAAAGGTTTCTTCATCTTCGAAAAGAGAATCGTCAATGATTGTCAACTTGCAAAACTGTAAATCCTCTCCTCTTTGGAAATGAACAATACTTTTGTAATCTTCAGATCTACTGATGTAGTCTGTAAAGGAAACTATAGATTTCGGAGACGTGCCTTGAGCGGTACCTACAAAATAGCACAGTACTTTCTTATTCCAAAAAATGGACATTAATAAAACTTAATTTCTGCTGCAAATAAGTACTGTCAAAAGAGTATTAAAAAATTATGGCAAGTTTTTTTTCTTTCAGTACCTGGTTCTGTAGTGCAAATAACCATCATCTCTTTAGAAATATCTCCTTTCCTTTTTATCGGGATTTCTAATTTTCCTATGTTTTCGTCAATTTCGTAGCTTGCTTCAGGGATAAAAACTGTTGATTCTGCAAATAAAGTTAAATGCGAATAGAATTTTTAAGTATTTACTATTAAATAAACTATTAAGTACTTCAACATATTCAAACTCTCTTTTTACAAAGTAAAGCCTATCCGATTTGTAAATAAATTTTGTTGTAATCTAAAGAATATTTATTATATATATATGCAACATTCCAACGTAGAGTATGTGCTACTATTCACACACAATCATTTTTTTTCTCAAATGGGCTGCATTTTGGTATTTAGTCATCAAGTGTGAGAGTCATATCGTTGGTAGTACCATCTAGTGGAGGCTCCCAATAGCAAATTTTTGGCACTTGAACTTTTTCAATTCAAGCTATCGTTGGATGCTAAGTAATGCTGTGATTTAATTCTGCCAAGAGTGTCAGGGCCAAATTGATACTCAAGGAATCTTTTGCATGCCACATAATCATATGACATGCGCGCCTACGATTTTTGCATCCAAAAAATGTTTCGTCTCCACCCGGGATCGAACCCACAACTTTCGGCTTACAAGGCGGGCAAGCTACCTCTAAGCCACCGAGCCGATAAACAATATAACAACATCCGTTTTCATTTAAAACATGACTATTTATTACGGCTATTTTATATTTAAGGCTTATCTTCTTTTTTCTTTTTATTAAATATTTTTCTTTTCTCCCAGTATAAAAGAATATAAATATCTCAGACTATTTTTTGTAATTATTAAACTAGAAAAAGTCACTTAAGGGAATTGAATTATTAAATTGAAATTGTTAAAAATCACTTAATAAAAATAAAATCACGATTATTCTGACATTTTTCCGTTATATTTTTCGAGAAAGCTTAAAAAAGTTAAGATGCAGTTACATTTGTAATTGAAAAATTTAACACCTTTTTAATTTGTTTGTAAATTAATTGTTGAATGTATTTCATTCGTTTGATGAGCTTTCAAGCATATTTTTCAGAGCCAGCTGAAATAAAATCTGCTTCTTCTAGAGATACGGTCATGGCGTATAGTTTCAAAACAAGTGAGATTTACTGCATTATGTATTACTTTGAAATGTTTTTTTTTCATTTCAGGTATTTTAAGTAATTTAATAAACTTATACTACTGCTTTTATTTCTTTGCTTTCCATAATCACTTAAGTTATTTTGTGGTGATGATGGGACTAATCCCCATCTGGCCTAGTTTCACTAGACCAGATCCATGAGTCCATAAATCTGTACGAAGTCTAAGAACAGCAGAGGGGATGCAACAGCCTCCTCACAGGAAAACCCCAGACATTGCAGAATGTGATGAGGAGAAAAAGGACTGATGTTACATTTGAGGCAAATTGGGAAGCTTTTTTGCCACCCTCAAAATTCATGCACCTCAGGTGATCAGTCGAAAATTGTGAAAATGCCGCTGGTATGATCTGAAACCCTTGAATGATATGGCGGATCCAGGGTCTCTTTGAAAGTACCATGGGTGTGCAGGAGAAACTGCCCAGGTTCTACATATTAATTCTTTAGCCCTGGAGTAGATCTCAATCGTTGGAAGGACCTTTTGTGGTCTTCCGGATCCACAGGATTGCTGGTAGACGCCTTCGCAAGATCGTCCGCAACTTCGTTTCCGAGAAGGCCTACGTGAGAAGGGATCCACTGTAGATGAATAGGGTGCCGATCCGAAAGCTGTTCAAAAAGGTGAAGAATACTCCTGCTGGTGCTGTCGCCGATAGATGGCCAATTCGATAAATGTTGGATGGATGATTGGCTGTCTGACAGTATCCAAATTTCAGAAAAAGCTAGATCTCTTATGTAGTTAATAAATGAAAGACAACACACATGATAGCCATTAGCTCCGTTCTAAAGACAGAAGCATGGTCAGAATTTCTTCTCTGAAATTTGATGACTTGGTCAGGTAGTTCAATTAAGACTCCACTGCCAGTAGTATTTGTCTCACCCTTACTGCCATCAGTATAGATCTTGGCTGCATCTAGTGGAATTCCATCAATCACCTTCAGAGCCAATTGCTTAAGAAGTTAGGGGAGGTCAGACATTTTATTCACATTGGGCATTAAATTATAATGGAGCGTGACCCCCTGGAGTCCAAGGACAGGGTTGATGAATGAAGTCAGGCAGTGGTGTTCCACATTAAAACTTAGGTTTTGTGCAAGTGCCTGGGAGAAGGGACTATTTCGTTTCAACCTTTGATTATCTTTCCAATGCTTTAAGTATTGAGAGGTTTTATGTTAATCACCATAACTGAGCAGTTTGTTGAAGTACTTGGTCAAATAATAGTTTCTTCTTATATTTAAAGGCTGAAGGTCGCACTCATGTAGAACTAAGTTATTAGTACAGCTGTTACGAAGGCCTGCGATAATTCTAGCAGCACTCAGCTGTATTCTTTCAAGTTTTTCAAGGTTAGAATCTGAGGCAATAAAGAAAATGGCAGAACCAAACTCCAAAACAGGGCTAATTAAGGTAATATAGGTAATTTTCAGAGTAGAGGCATCTGCTTAAGTTATTTTATAACTTAGTAGCGGTATTTTATGAGACAAATATCTGCTGCAATTTGTTTAACATTAGATTACAAAAAAAACATGGTTTTATTGATAAAAAATTTAATTTTTGATAACGCACAATATTGATGTCAAAAATATGTTGGATTTCTGAAACTAAAATGGTTAGCAAATTAGTTAGATTTTACTGTTTATATTACCTCTTTAATAAGAAAGTGAAAAAAATAGATTTTACCATCTTCTTTGTCCACTATTGACACTTGAGCTAACAACGGATGTTCTAAGGCAGCAGAAACTGGCTCTTCCAACTCAATATCAAATATTTCCAATTTTTCATACAAATCATCATCAATTATTTGAAGTTTCCAAATCGCCTCCGACTGACCAGGATTAAATTGAACTTGGTGAGCATAAAAACCACCAAAGTCTAAGCCTTTTTTTGCAGTCACATTTTTCACATTCAAACCTGAAAAATAATATTTGTAATAATATTTCATTCTAAAAGCTTTGGGTTTTTTTAAGTAACTGATTCAGGTTAAGTTATTCGAAACCATTGTAGTGTAACAAATATATTTATTTTTATTATCACTAATGTCAATAAATATTTGTTGTAATTCTTAGAAAATAACTATATCCGTATGGTTTGAATTACTAAGATAATTTATTGGTGTTCACTGTGTTTCAGTTTAAAAGTTGCTTTGATTAACTTTATTTGCATCGAAAATTTTTATAGTCTCAAAGAATTTTTTTTAAATTTATAACCATGCAATTTTATTGTTTTGTTGTACCTAAATTTTCATTACATTTATTTGGTTAATATATAATCATCACAGATCCATCTAACGAATTTTAATTTATCTTCTAATAATTTAAAATTATTTTGGATCCTTTTTTTATTTTATTTCCTGTTTTTTACTAAAAATTTAAAATGATTATTATATTCCATGTTTCGTTATTCCTATGTCGCATTTTGTTTTTTCTACAGTAATTCTTCATTATTTTCAAAAAAATTGATATAAAATAAACAGAACAACAAGCTTAAAATAATTATTTCACATATTAATACCACAAACTTAAAAGTTTATTACTAGCAACTTTCTCTAAAACATAACTCGCAGTTATTTTTAAACGAATAACTGGATCTATTGAATATATATATACTTATATATATATATATATATATATATATATATATATATATATATATATATATATATATATATATCTATATAATTCTAATATAGATTATATATATATATAAGAAAATGATTATGCGAAAATGAGGACTTAATTGTTCTTGAAATTTCGTCCTATTTATTACATTCACGAGCTATAATCCATTCCGAGAAGTGTGTAAAAATATACCAGGCATACACCAAGAAAAACATGTAGCACTTAAGAAACATTCAGTTTGTTGTTCCAATGTTCGCTCTAATAATCCTGCTATCAATTCACACATTTAACAGGACTACTGCTTCGCGTAAGATAAAGGTATCTCAGACCTACCGGTTGCTAAGATCTCCGCGAAAGCTTCTTAAATTGTTTTCTGCCACAAAGTGAAAATTAATCTGTAAAGTCGTGTCAGAATTATTGTCAATACTAAGCAGACTGTACTTAAGAGGTTTCAGTTCAAGATGGGTATTTTTCTTATCTGAAATAGTTTACATCGTCATGTTATACAAAAACGATTCAATCAGGACTAGCAAAAAAAACTTGTAAAGATAACAAACTTACACAGAAATGCTAACTTTTTTTACTGCTTTTGAATGTATCAAATTGCATCAAGAACACCTGGGTTACAAAGTTTATAATGTAATAATATTACCAACCTCTATAAATTATTGAATATAAAAAGTTATTTTTAAGTAAAATTCCTATTAAAAAATTTTTAATAAAAAAATAATGCAATTCTAAATAATAAATATTTTTTAACTATTGCTTGATCTATATAACTGTTCAACAAAAACCAATAAAGTTACCAAAACTAGTGTCAAATTATATTGGTTTTTAAAAAGGAATATAAGGTTATATAAGTTTTGTCTAATGTAGCCCATGATAAATTTGAAGTATTGTTTTCTTGATTTATTCTCCGTCTTTACTTCTTAAAAAAAACACTGAACAGCTCTAATATCGTTGTATAGACCGGATTTCAATGACCTTTTCAAAGCACTTCACTTGAAGTTAAATTTAACAGTTATATGTTAAACCTTACCTTTAAAATCTAAAATGTTTGTCTTTTGCTTATTTCTTTTCTTTAAAGCTTTAAGAAATGAGATTTATTACATATATTAAATAACGCAATTTTATTGTGTAAAATTTTAAAGTGAACTATAAATAATATGATGAATAAACAATTAAGATGCTCAAGAAAAACCACTGTTTACTTGGGAAGAATTTAAAAAGAATTAACAATCAGAAATTTTTAAAACTTTCTTTTTTATGAACTCAAACAAAAATTTTATAAACTCAAAAAAATTCCTTTAAGAATACATAATTTCCTAATTATTATCTTCATCGAATGTTTATGTATATAAATATATGTATATATACACACTAAGGATTGGACAACGTTGCTCAGCAGCTGCGTATGGCAACTGGATGTCAGGTATCACGGTTTACTGTGGCTAGAAGTATTCATAAAAATAGCCTGTCCACGGCTGTACGATTTGCAGTGGTATCAAGAACACAAAGACTAGGCATCTCCCTGATGAAGTCATGTTCTGTTTACTGGCCAGAGTCCTTTCAGTCGGAGCGATGATTCTCTGTGCCAGTTGATATGTTGAGATGTAAGGACATGGTTTCATTCCACTAACATCAGGAAAAGAGATCGTTGAGTTGATCTCAGATTGCTTGTGTACAGAGGAATTACATTAAATGAACAAACACTGGAGCTCCCTATTTTCGTCAGTTGCTTATTTACCGGAGATTGTTACTGCAAGGAAATTATCCTCCCACACGCGGCTGCCAATGGTCCAGACATTTATTTTTGTGGATAACAATATACATCCCCACGCAGGACATCTACTTTTGAGGAGCCTTTAGAAAGGGAGGATATATGTAAAATGAATTGCACAGCATGCTTTCTTGATTTAAACTTCATCTAACATGTGTTTGATGCTTGGGATATTTGAGGTATCTGGCAGCAAGATAATATCCCATGAAGAACAATAGACGTTTGAAGCAGTTGTTCCTTGTGCGAAGAGTGGCAACTCTTATCTCATGGGTATCTCTCTTATCTAATTAAGTATTCAGTATGAACAGACAGTGTCACGCAGCTATTGCAGTTGGGGGTCATATACCTTCGGTTTGTTGCTCTTCCTCATTGAAAATTAATGGTTTTTACTTACGCCATTCTATCAATAAAGCTTTGTTCCATAACATTCTCATGCAATTCAGTTTCTCTACTATGCTTTCATCAATCTTTAAGTGCCGCATTGTGCCTCTGTAATGTGAATTTCATGTCGTCCTGTTGACTTTTTTTTTTTTTTTTGAAATCATGGCACAATTTGAAAAAGTTGCTTAAGTTTTTCTCACGTATACATATTATACGTATATTAGTGTGCTAATATATAATATGTGTGTATGTTTCAGAATTTTTATCCAAATCCGAGGTAATTTCAAAGTGAAATAATTTGTAGAAAAATAAAACAAGTTGTTTTAAAATATAAAACATGTCATTTGTGTTTTAAGTCATCCATACCTTATTTAATTATAAAATATAGTTAAGTAGTTTAAATAATAATTATAAATTGCGCGATTTACAGTAAATTCATACCATATTATTAATTATGAGTATATGAGAAATAAATACAACACATACCAACAAAAGATGTTTCTCCCAAGTATCCTCTCCGCAGCAGAGTGATTTCCAGACTTTCCTCTGTTTCATTTATGACATATTTTTCTTTCCCGAAACTGATCCAGGCCCAGTTAAGTCGGAAACTTTGATTAGGTAACTCGTTTTTACCTGAAACAAGTAATATAAAAAAAAATTAAGTAAATTCCTACTTAGATCAACAAAGAAAAATTTTATTTAAGCTACTTTTTATTAAATAGTTACAATTAATATAAATATGCATATCCACATGACAGAATCACAACATTCAGTGGTAATTAATTTTTATTAATTATCATTAAAGTATCGTATTGTCATCCAAAACAATCGTGTATATATGTAAAATTTAAGTTCAAATGAATGCTTTAAAACGGGAGGAAATAAAAAACCTTTTCAAGTTTTGACACAAGTCACCAAAAAGAATGCCAATGTGGCTGTGTTTGTAATTTTTTTAAATAATTAGTTTTAATAAAATAATTTTTATTAATTATAAATAAATTACTGCATTGTCATTCAATCAAAATAATCATGTACATAAAATTTCAGCTCAATTGAGCGCCTTAAAATATATTTTATTAACGATTGAAAATCTCACCAAGATATATAAATAAATATATAGAGTGTGAGCTAATAGTAGGAATTGAAAAAAGGAAACGTAAACATCCACGAGATATATAATTTTAAAAAATGAAACTTAAACTGTGTCCTTATAGACATGTAAATGCACGGATTAAGACCTTTGATCTTAAGACTAATGCAGACCTTTTATTACAGTTCTCGAAGCCTTAATCTACCGTCAGTGCAGGTTAATATACTGTGCGCTTGGGGTGGGCACCCAGAGGTCCAGAAAAGCTGAACTTAACCAGCCCCTCCTTGGATCCACCAGTGCCGAGGGGCCTGTTGATCTTCTGCGCCCAGGGCCTGAAATGAGCTTAAACCGTCACTGTGTACCGTACAGTAGCAATAGCGTACGCAGACGTCTCTTATGAGGGGCAGCTACAATCTAAAAAACAGGTTGTCGGAAGCGCCTATGAGTTATTTGTATAATAAAAATTATAAATCTGTTATTCCATAGGGGCTGATTCGACCCCACCCCTTTGTATAAGCTACTGGTGTCAAGCTCAAATTAAAAACTAGAAGCTGTGACTAATTTCTACTATTTTAGTAAGTGCTTTGAAGTTATTTTAAAAATATTTTTACAATAATTATAACTTTTAATTTTCTTCCTTAATTCTTAAATTATAAAATTCAATTTATTGAAAAACTCAAATTTATTTCACAATAATATTAAAAATAAGATAAAGTGTAAAATCTATCTTTCAGGGGAGTTTAACGTAAAAACTACAGAAGGGGGAAATTACCTAAATTATATATATATATATATATACTAATGAAAAATTTCAATTATTTTTGCCAACTTTAAGACAAATTATTTAAAAACAGTCTCCTTGTATAATAATATCTTATATACAAATTTTTGTATCTTTGTAATTATGTAATTAACATTCCTTTTATTTAAAAATTAGCTGACAAAATTAGCTGAGTCCCATTTTGTAGACACTAGCCGGTATTCATCCGCTTCACTGGATATTTCATAATGTGCTATGACTATATACTGTGTTTGTAAGTTACTAATATTTAAGTCCTAGCATTAAGGTTTCACTTGTATTGAAAAATATTGTTATAACCCTGTCCTCTTGATTTAAAACGGGCAAGACTTGAATTTCTAAAAACAGAAGGATATTTATTTTTGCACTCCATGGCTCCCAGATTTAATTTCCGTAAAACCCATTCTTAGAGGATCTCTACTCTATAAAAGTAACATGTTTACCGAATTTCAAATCTATAGGTCTTACAGTTCAAAAACTGGAATTTTTATGAAAAACGCCCTTAAGCCCAGTCAACTCCCGTTGGAAATCTACTTCCGCAAAACTCGTTTTTAATGGATCTTTACTCATCAAAAGTAACATGCTTGCCAAATTTCAAGAATGTAGGTCAAACTGTTCGGGAGATCTCCGAATGAGTGAGTTAGTAAGTGAATGAGTGGGTCAATTTTCCCCGATAGATAGATAGATTTATCTTTATAAAAGGGACTTTGTTTTTATTAAATCTTAATAAATTTAATCAAAGGTGTTATTAAAGCAATTCCGTCGTTGTAACATGCATCGAAAATATCGTTAAACCGTTAATAAAAGGGGAAACCTTAAGATAATATGAAAAGCCCTTTCATTCCAATTTCTTATAAACTGCACCCCCTCGAGATAACTGTGAGAAAAAAAAAAGCAAATCACCAGCAAACAGGTGTCGCAAATAAAAGACGTTCCAGAACCCAATCCAATTCCATCTTCCCCACAAAAATAAAAAAATAAAAACCGCACCCTTAACAATATCTGACATAACAAACACCCCAGTCTTACCTACATATCCCGCCCTAACTTCGCATTTATATATCCCCAAGAACAGAAAAGGGGATTTAAAAAAACCGATGCTCTTTAACGATTAAAAAATAGTCGGTGATCTTAGTTTACGTGAGGTCAAATGATCCCACCCTCTATCTAACACATATATGCAAGAAAAATAAAACTCAAAAAGTGCCTCAATTAAGGGGAGCTCTTCTACTGCTACCTCACTGCAAAGAGAATGATTCGCCTTTGGTGGGCTTCGAATTATAACACAGTAATTTGTAATTGCCTGTCATGACAATGATTATTTATTGGGTTGGTAAAGCGTTTCCAAAGGTAATTGTTGTCATGGATGGGAAAGTAATTGACTTAAAGTGGTCCGCTTTTCAATTTTCTAAATTAGTGCTTGAAAACGATGAAATGTTGGTAAAACAAGCTCACTAAATGGCTTGCTAAGACAAAGGTGGCTGAATGCATTGTCATGCTGAACATGAGGCCTTAAATACCGGTCTATTGTTGGTTTCAAATATGAGTGGTAACTTTTAAGTAGATAATGATTCTTAGATTTTAATAAGTTTTAAGTTTGTTATAATTTGATTTAATTTCAATGGGAGTAAATGCCAAGTGTTTTAATTAGTCCAGAAGTGAAAAAATAGAATTAAAATTCGTATTGGAAAGGTGTAATAATTCCTGTTAAACGTCACAACAAAAATATCTAGGAAAACGAAACAGAAATTTGTATGAATCAAAATAATCGCTATTTAGAGGTTATTTTACTAAGAAAATAGTAAAATGTTCTTATTTCCAGGAAAAAGACTTCAAAACAGTCGCTAAATAGAGGTTCGTAAATCAGAGGTCCAACTGTAAACCTATACCCCTAAAACAAAGGTTCAATTTAACACCAATAGAGATGCGATTATTATTTTATAATTTAAACATTAGAACTTAATTGATATCTTTTATTTTTCTTCAGTGAACTATGAAGTATTTATTATTATTGAATTAATTTGATATTAATTGAAAGTCATCTTATTCTTATTGATATCCCTAAAACTCAGTCAATTTATTATTGTTAATTTTCTTTGTATGACTTTTATTCCGATTTAAATAAAAGTCGCATAAACCATGAACAAATAATCATAAATTGTAATTTAAAACCGAAAACTTTATTTTTTAAGAAATTTACAGCATTTTTATTAAAACCTGTCCTGAAAGTAATACAAATAAACTCTTACATAAATGCTCCATTCTTCAATCAGATAAAGAAGAAGTTTTTTTATATGATGCTTTATGTTACCTCTCTCTGAGGTATTACTTCAAGTTAAAAATATAAAAGATATAAACGACTGCAAGAAGAATTTATCTTTAACTTAGACGCACTGCTGGATTACAAAAATTATTGTCATAATAGATAAAAGAAACTTACTGCTTCTCTTTATATTCTATTTATTTCATACATTGCCATGAGCGATTTCTGAACTTAAAAACATGATAAGAAAAACCTTCCAGCAAATGAAACTTCAGCAAGAAAATGAAGCTCACGTAATAAATAGTAACTCTTCTAAAAGCTTTTTCTACTCAGTTCAAAATGGAATATTTGTTGATAAAAGAAAAATGTTCTGCATTTACTTCTCTTTTGAACACTGATATAGCGACGAATTTCTATTTCCACTTTAAACGTTTCATTTCTATAGAATATGTCGCAAAGAAATACAAAATTCTTTTGTGAAGATTTTTTTAAACTAGCTGCAGTGTAATTCAAAATGACTTTTTTAACTTATATTAAAATTTACCATCATTCAATTTCGCAGCTTTGGTAGCAATAGAATAAACACATTTTCAATGCTTCTTTGAAATCTTTAATTTTCCTTTCTTTAAAATTCATATGTTCCATATAGAAGCTATATATAGAGATATATATTTATTCTAAAATCAGAAATCTTAACTCGGGAGTTTTTTAATCAAAGCAAATAAATAAATAAATAAATAAAATAAATAAATAAATAAAAGCTTTAAATAAGTATCTTTATTTAAATTATACATTATGGAAATAAAAGAAAGAGTATTTTTTATCTAGAGTATCTTTCTCTATTCTTATCAAACAAATCCGTAACAAAATCTAATTGACTTTATAATTTGTGCTGATGAATATGTATTAGTTTTAGATTTTCTTTTTAAAAGCAAATAAAGAACAAATGGAAATGTTCTTTTCTTTTTGACATGAAAGCATGGTTTGTTATTAAACTATTGAATTGATGAAAACAAACTTGTCAACAAGAAATCTGGCAGCATCCTGTCTATGACACCCTTAACAGACAACTGATTAAGATTTTGACATTTGTGTATGAATTGGATCGCAACAAACATAAATAACGAAAAAAAAATCGCTGTAGGATTCGTATAATTTTATTTCTGTGTTGAATACTCTCAAAAAGTATCCTTCAAAGTTCAAGGTTATAGATGCGTCAAATCAGACCGCTTATATTTACTGTCAGCAACTTGAATTATTTCTAGACTCCATAAGTTTGAAAATCGAAAATGGATAGTACTACAGGTGATAAGGGACAAAGGTGTACGTCAAAGCTTAACATGTTCACAAAGGGTTTTAGCAGTAGTAAAGACCCATCATGACCTTTCTTTGATAACCCATTTAATTCTTCATAAATATAAATGTACTAAAATTTTTATTAAAAAAAGTAGTTCCCCAGTGGCTTAGATCTATTATATGGGTATAAAGTGAGTTTACAAAAAGTATTTTCAAGTGTTAGCTATAAAAAGGGGGAATTTTGTTATTTTGAATTTTAATTTAAGTATGATTCTCTTATCTAGAAATTCTTTAGAGAAATATGGGATTTATTATTTTAATGGCAAATATATTATTAACTTCAAAATATGATGTTAGTTTGTAGTTAAAAATATCTTATTAATTATTTAAAAAAAAATTTTTTTATCTAAAATACGTATTTTTAAATCTTTATAATACTTTAATAAAGTCTCTTTTAAATGTGAAATAATTTGTATGAGTCAATTTTAAAAAAAATATGAATGAAAGAGATACTACTTACTACTAAGAATTAAGAAGCACCAAACAAAATGCTCATCATTTTCTGAGCTTTTTTTTATTACATAATTAAAATTTATTACCAGATTTGAAAATTGATTTAATAAATCAGATTTTGATTCCTTTAATGCTGTTAGAGCACAATAATAAACATAAAAACGAATTGTGAGCACTTTGAACTTGAACTAAATGTGTGAATTCTTAATATATTCTCTTACAGCACTTATGTACCGTAAAATCCGGCATATAACGCACACCCCCATTTTTACGAAGAAACCTGAATTGTACGCGTGCAGTGCTTTTGTGTTTTGAAGTCATTTGTTCGAGGTGTTTTCCCAGGCTTTTGAAAAAATATTATATTTCTAGAAGTACAAATCTTTAAGCTCATATTATGTGTGTCATATGTTTTAAATGAACAATATTTCGAACTATGTAGAAGTCTTAATTTTTTTCTATGCTCATTTGCTCTTCATTTATAACGCGCACCTGTAAATTTCGATTTTATTTCTTTGTGTTAAAAGTGAGCATTATACGCCGGAATTTACGGTATTTATCTCTTCACACATAGATGTTTTACTTGCTTCTTAAAAATAAAATTCGTCGGGCGTCATGATCATGCGGATGATACTTAACTCTTATATCATTTCAGAATAGCGTTTTGTCACAGCTGATAAAAACATCCGAGCGTTCGTTTATCGTGTTCATCGAAACCTTTACAAAAATCCGAAATTAATGTCTCTCTGCATTTGAAACTTTGGAACAAAGGTTATATAATTCTTTTTCCACGAACAAAATTAAATCATACATCAATCCATAAATATTCTGATACTTTAAAACAGTGATTCCCAAAGTGGTCTATATTGACCCCTAGGGGTCTATGACGACTTACAATGGGTCCACGTCAGCGAAAAATTAATTTGGGGTGCGTGAGGGGTCAATGGGGGCATACGATGATGGTTTTTATTAAACTAGATCGTGACTTTTAATTTCAAAAGAAAACTTAATCAAATAGAAACCAGATTTTATAAATTGAACAGATTTGTTTACTGAATTTAATGAGGTTTATTTGCAGTTACACGGTGACAGCATAAATTTTATTAAAACAAGGACCATAATTTCAGCGTTTCTTAGAGGAGTATAACACTGGAGCTAAAGCAGTGTAACATTGGACATCGCGAATTTTCCCAGTTTCTCAATTGTCACAATTGCTAGGAAAAAGACGTTTTAACCTACGTTCAACATTTAAATTACCTTTACTTAGATTTTGAAACTAGGTATGAGAATACTTTGATTACCATGATACACCACAGTAAGGCAGTACATTCGTATAATCACATAGGGGGGGGGGACAATTTTCACAGTACAAGAGGAACTGATCGGAATAGGTAAAGTTTAGAAATGGATGTCAATAATTTTGGCTTTAAAAAGACATACCTATTATTTATCCCGAATTATGGAGTATTGTGAAAAAGTTTTAAATGCTTTTTTCTAGTAAGAAGGGTGGCCGCGGTAGCCGAGTGGTATAGGTATCGGATCGTAGCTGGCCTTGTCACGAGTTCGAGCCCAGTACCACTAAAGACCCGCCGTGTAGGGCAGCGATGCACGTTAAATCTGTCGAGAGCTGAAACGTCCTCCCGTTGGTGTGGTGTGGTAGTTAGGAGAGGGGGTGCCAACTCAGGTGTCGTCCACGTCACTTAACCATGGTTCAAAATTACGTGGTCCGTCGCCAAAAGTCCTCGTGTAGCTGTACAGTGCGACGTTAATAATCAATCAATCTAGTAAGAAGGAGTTTCAGCGCGGTTGTCAATCTCCAAAATAAAAAAGAGAGAGAGAAAAAGACTGGATACACATTACTAACCGAAGAGATTTAGGGTTATACCCGATAAGATTGATGCCAAATGTTGAAAATTTGCTATTGAAGCATCAGATTCATCCTTCTCATTATAAACATTTGTTTATTGATCAGTTATTGTATGTATTAATTAAATAATAAGTGTTTCTTAAGTTTTAAACACCATACTTCACTACAGTTACGAATTTGTAACTTAAAGTAAAAAAGTAGCTCTATATCAGTTGTCAAAAAGATACAGTATTGTTTCTAGAACGGGTAATTCTAGTTGCAGAGCTTGTCGTTGTTGCACAGTTGCCGATGACAGTATTTTTTCTTTATTCTTAAAAAGGGGCCTTATTGTTGAAGTTGCCAAATTGCCAAATTCAATGCAGCACCAATTTGAGATTGACGTTCACCAGTATCTAATCTTCTAATCACTTGCATTTTAGTTTCTAGTGAAATGCTTTTTCTTGTTGCTTTATTTTCGTGCATTTATTATCACCCATTATAAAATCTAAAAATCATAACATTTATCACTATAGAAATCGTTATATTATATAAATTTATAATTAAAATAACGTCAACAAATATTTGAAACGATAAAAATACGTTAGTATAACACCGCAGGAAAGAAGAAACACAGATATCGGGAAGCCTAACGCTGCGTGTAATTTCGGGGAATCCCACAATTGAAATAAAAGAGCGTTAAACCGAAACAGCTCTAAACGAAACAGCGTTAAGCGGGGTCTTACTGTGTTTAAGTTCATAAGTTTTTATAAGTTCATTATTAGATCACCAGGGGTCTATCTCAAACAGAAAAACATGGCAAGGGTACAAAAAGTTTGGGAACCTCTGCTTTAAAACATAAATAACTTTCAGCAATGCATTGGAATCCATAAAAATATAAAACATGGAATGTGGAAGACAGATATGTTTATTTTACTGAAAGATCTCATTCTGAATTCTCCATCACAAATTTAATCCGTAAAATGTTTTTCCTAATTCTAAAGCAATTTTTCTTATGAGAAGAGTATTTTTGAATTTGAAATCATTAATTATTGCATTGCATACAAATCATTAATACTTTAAAAGGATATTAATGATTTGTGTAAGCAATGCAATATAAATGAGTAAATTAGCATATGTCTTGCAATAAAAGATAAAAATGCTAATTACTGACATTTTTAATGTAATTTACCAAAATTGTATTCAATTTAAGCTACATACTAATTTTAGAAAATTAGTAGCATTCTTAAATCTTCAGAAAACGTTTACTAAGCTACGTCATAAAAAACTTACAAAAGCGTAAAGAAAAATCGTAAACGAAAACTTTCATTGAATTAAAATCAATTTAATGAACATTTTACTTTCTCGATACAGTAATGGAACTCCTCAGGGGGTGAACGAACTCACAGATTATTTCTAAGCTTTGTGCTAAACGCAAGAAACCAATCGTGGGGCTTCGAATCTTTTACCAGGCCCCTTCCAATGATTAGAACCGTTTTACAAGTTTTGATATTTTTTTCTTACTACATTTTCATGCTTTTTGAAATATTTGCCAAGTAATTTTTAGTTTATTTTTTGTGCATCCCATAGCAAACATTATCAAACATTTTTCAGCATTTGATTTTTCTTATCATTAATTCGTCTCATTAAAACAAGTGAGACTAATTTCTAAGTTTAGAAAATACATGCAGAAAAATTAATGATCTTTATATTAACTACATAAAATTATATTGTCATAATAAAAAGTTTCAAATATTTTTTAAATATTTGAGAAGAATTTCATGATAATTGAATGTTTATAACTGTGTGATACCTGCTGGATCTGCATAATGAATTCGCAATAAAAAAAAGAAAAGAAAATTAATTTTATACTTAAAAAAGGATGTCAAACTTTTTTTTGCCCTTACAGGACCATAAAGTTGCTAAGAGTAAATATTAATTTCATTTTGTTTAATCGTAAAATAAAAATAATTAATAAAAGTAAATAACAATGTATAGTTTATTTTGGAATTTTAAGGGAATAGAATAGAATTATTCCAATAGGATAATTTATTCTTATCATTTGTTCAAATGTACTTATACGTATTAATTGCAAACAAATTATTACAGCTCGCAAAGGTTTTATTATAGGTGCCATTTAATTTGACTGTTTTTTAAGCGTCCCCGTTTATGTAATCGCGTTTGGCATACGTTTGATATTCTGTACAAAAAATGCAGGTACGGTTATAATTAAATGCGACCATCACCAATTTTAAGCTGGGGAGAAATGTTTCCCTTGATCGTAAAAGGGTCAAGGAAAAATCCAGTTCATATGTTTTTAAGATCGATGTACTGTTTTGTTATTATATATTAGTGTATTCTATTTTCTTGGAATTTATAAAAGACTTACAGAATTTAATAGTATAAATAAACTATGCTTCACACACCATTTTCAAATGTCACCTACTACAATATTACTGAGCAAAAAGAATTTCCATCCATGCGTGAATCTAAACACGAATAACCAGCTGTTCATCAAAATCAAGACTTGTTTTTGGCACTTGCTGGTTGTATTTCAGCAAGAGAAACAAATGTTTGGAAGACAAGGAGTGCTCATCAAGTTCGTGAAGTACGAAAGTGACATGCACACACTTTATTGATGCCCGAAGGCGTTTTGAGATAATATCTAAACTTTTCGGACTTTTTTATTGCTTCCAAATCTCATTTTATCTCTTAAAGACTACTTAAAAGCAATCAGCCGCTGTGCAGTCACGAAGGTAGAAATTTATGTTCGTTCTAGATTGTTCCTCAAAGTTCTGCATGGGTTCCATAATTTCAGAATAAAGGCAAATTGGGGTTGATATCTTTGTGATTGTAAAAAGAAAAAGAAAAATGTATAGAATCACGCAAACTAAGAATAATATTTTTAGGAGATCAATTTGAAATATTATGCATTAAAGGTATTCAAAAGAATACGATAAAAATGGTAACATATGAGTAAAAGCTATAGCAAATTTATAATACCATTTCTATGTTACATTCAATTGGGTTTGAAAGATATACGTAGTCCAGAAATAATACTTTTAACTGGAATAACAGATTTCTATTGCAATGTAAATATTAAATATAACTATCATATCATCAGTTATAAATTATTTATTATTGATTATATTCAAGTAAATTACCACAATTATTGTTTTAACAACAGTTGTTAGGGATTTTTTTTTTGCAAAAGGATAATTTTTATCACTCAAAACAATGAGCCTGTCTTTAAAAAGCGTCGCATGTAGAAATGCTGTGCAGCCATGTTGATATTTTTGTGAACTCGAATTGATTTTTGTGAACTCGAATTGATCTTTGTGAAGGCACTAAACTGTTAGGAACCTTACTATTTTTAGTCGGTTTCAAGAACTCACTATTATTTTACTTAAAAAAAGTTTTGCAATAGATTCTTCATAAAAAAAAGTATTGAGTAAAATCTTTTCAGAAATCGTACTCTATAACCATTTAATGGGTTCTTAACGCTTTTTCAAAGAAACCTGTAGGGAAATCTATCAATGGATTTCTGAACTAATTTGAAAACCTTGTGAAGAAAATGTGATAAATCCAAATTAGATTTGCTGTTTAAAGTTAACTGAAGTTAAATAAGAAAGGACGTTGAAATTGTAACTTTAAGTGAAGAGGCTGAGACTGGAACTGTTAAGTGAGTCTCTCTCTCTCTCTCTCTCTCTTTGAGTATTTATTGGAATTGGCGCGTGCCAGGTAGAATGTGTGTTAGTGGATTAAAACTCACGGATTTATGTTAGATTAGAAACTCGCTTGGCTGTGATTCAAGTTTTCCAGTGCCATTTAAGGAAAACTTTATTATTATCAGTAAGGTTTCGAGATTCCTCTTGTTTAGTATTTCACTCTCAATGGTTATTTCCATTAAGATATTTACGTACTAAGAAATTAGACTGATAAAAGTTGTTGAGTGAGTTTTAAAATATCTACCGATTATTGACCCCTAAACATTAATACAAACTTCATATCATTTCATCCAGTAAGCCTTTTGGATAGTAAGAACAACAAATCAAAATTTCGAAATTAATAGATCTAATGCACTAAATGGCCATAATCAACAAACTGGCCAAATAAACAAAATATTCTTAACTAAAATCAATCGAAGTAAACATTCTAATTCTTTTTTTCTATTAAAATCTTTTTTGAAATTGGTCCTGGACATTCGTAAGTGCAATAATTAAATGCAATTCGGTTGTTATCCAATCAAACCAAATCGATTAGAGGTAGAAGAAACTAAAACTTTCTACTTCATGTTGTCCGGAATCATCTGTAAGTAATCAGAAATGAATAAGGATAAAATGTATGAATAGTACTTTATTGTAGACGAGATTTGATTCGATTTTTTATTACGCGACACTTGGCACTGAACCTCAACGTTGCTTCCACTGTCTCTTATTACATCCTCCAACAGGGAAAAAAGACCGTAAATCTTCCCCAAGGATGTGGTTTTCGAAGTGAAGCATTTAGCGTAGGGTGGAGCCTGACAATGACCTCCCCTGCTCAATCCGCTAGGGGTGCCGCCACTCAATTACAATACAGATGAGTTTCCCTTGTCTATTAGACAAAACTCAAACGGAATCCGGTTGAAATTTAGCAGCGATGTTCATCTCTGAAGATAGCAGGTGCGTTTGATATCTGAATTAAGAAAATGCCCCATTTCTTGCCTCCCCTTTGTTTCGTGGGATAGAACTGGTCTTCTTCTATCCAAGTAAAACGATAGGTTTAAACAGGATGGTTGTGTTCATATCCGAGGACTATTCTAAAGTTAATGATTAATTGAAGTTTAGTGACAGGTACCTAATACCGTTTTACTTGTGTATTAAATTACGTAAAGATATAACGATGAACGAATTGAGACATGTTTTTATATATATTTTGGCACCTTTTCCTTAACCAAGAAAAAAAATTTTTCACATGTCACTGAAATAAGAATGCTTATGTTTACCCTAATTGACTTCAAACTTTAATAACAGTGCATAGATATATGAATAAATATAAAGATGTGTGGTAATTTTCAAAGTATACATTATATCGTTAGGAAAATTTTAAGTATACGTAAGTGGCGCACACAAGGGAGGGGCCTAGAAGTCCGGACCCCCTCCAAAGCCCTTGATTTTTTTTCCCGATTGATGATAATTATAAGTATATAATACGGAAAATTTAATTAAATATTTGTTTTTAATGATTAATTTTAATAATTAATACTAATTATTTATTCAATAATTAGTTTTTTACTATTTTTGTTCCCCCAAATCGACAAATTCGAAAGGAGCATGGTACAAGAATGATCGACTTTCGACCCTGGACCCCCTTGGAAAACTTCTGTGTGCGCTACTGGTATACGTTGTATCATTAGTTCGTTTATCAAATCTTGTCTACATGTATTTGCTTAAAATACTCTTTCAGGACTTACATTTCATCAGAAGTATTTTTAAAACATGAAATTTTGTACAATACTTAACCAATTTATGATTTAATTTGACCCATAAGATTTTAATAGCGGAGATATTCACTATATTTATATTTCTTTTATTATAAATGTATATATATATATATATATATATATATATATACATTTATAATAAAATAAATGTAGTGAATATTATATAAATATAGTGAATATAGTATATATATATATATATATATATATATATATATTTGTCACGGAGTTCGAAAGAAGTACACAGTTCAATTAAACAATTAGATTTATTCTAACGCTTGGAGCTCGATACAACACTGGACTGAGAACATGCCCAACTGGCGATGAACTCTGCTTTTATACACTTCGGAATATTCGAGAAATAACTAGTATGCACTCTAAAGAATGATCTGGATTCATCTAGAACCTAGAGAAACAATACATTAAAAACGGAAACAAAATTCCAGTCTTTTGGATAAATCTGCCGGGGGCGGGATTCGAACCCGAGAAAGTTCAGTCCAACGCTCTGCCAACTCGGCTATCGGGACTTGTAGCAAATTATGCGTGTGGCATTGCTCCCCTCGAAAAAGACAGCGCCCCGCTGTCATTTTGTTCAAGGGCTTTTATTCTGGAACGAGTGATGGGTCCTTTGTATGATTCTTTGGGAGGAATATCCTCGGTTTCGATTTGCTCGGCGGGATCATGGTACGGTTTCATACGCAGTACATGGACAACTTCTCTTAGTTTTCTTTTCGTGAAGCAGGATCAAAATCTTGTACTTCGTAAGTCACGGCTGATAAACGGCGTAGCACCTGATACGGTCCGAAATACCTTCTTAAGAGTTTTTCGGAGAGACCGACTTTTCTCACTGGAGTATAAACCCATACGAGATCTCCGGGAGCGTAAGATACTATTTGGTGTTTGGAATCGTAACGTAGACGATCTTTGTCTTGAGCTCTCAGAGTGTGCACTCGGGCTAGCTGTCGTGATTCTTCGGCTCTGGCTGCTATCTTGGTGATGTTATTGTCATCAAAATCGTTAGGACAGAATGGTAGCATTGTATCTAGTGTCGTTTCCGCTTCACGACCATGAAGTAAATAGAACGGCGTAAAACCTGTGGTCTCTTGTTTAGCGGTATTATAAGCGAAGGTTACAAATGGTAGAATTTCATCCCAATTTTTCTGCTCTACATCCACATACATTGACAACATGTCGGCCAAGGTCTTATTGAAGCGCTCCGTCAGTCCATTTGTTTGGGGATGATACGCCGTTGTGAAGCGATGATCAATGTTACACAAGTCGACGAGAGAGGAAACAAGTCTGGATCGAAAGACGGCTCCACGATCTGTGATAATTACTCGAGGAGCTCCATGCCTGAGGACAATTTCTTCAAGTAAGAACTTCGCTATTTCGTCGACTTCGGCTGTCGGCAAGGCTTTTGTTATTGCATATCGTGTTGAGTAATCCGTGCAGACTATTATCCATTTGTTTCCATGAGCAGACTTTGGAAATCTCCCAAGGAGATCAATTCCAATGCGATGGAAAGGAGCTATAGCTGGAGGGATGGGAACTAAACGTCCAGGTGGTCGTTGAGGAACGGACTTTCTCCTTTGGCACTCCCGACAATGCATGACATACCGAACGACATTTCGGTACATTCCCGGCCAGTAAAATCTCTTGCGTATCCTGTCATAAGTTTTCGCGAAACCAAGGTGTCCTGCGGTGGGGGCGTCATGAAAGTGCCTTAGTATGTCTGCTCGTAGATGTTTAGGAATGACTGGCAACCACAACTTTCCATCTGGATCAAAATTCTTCCTGCAAAGGATACCGTCGATAAATCTGAATTCTTCGTTTTTGGATGAGTTGCTCAAAAGTTTTAATTTCGCAAGGTCTTGATCCTTTTTCTGTTCCATCGCAAGGTTCATACTCGTCGTGACTGCTAAAAATTTGTCTGATGTTTCCGTTTCCTCTTCCACTGGATTTCTCGAAAGAGCGTCGGCGTCACTATGCTTCTTACCGGTTTTATATTTTACGTCAAAATCATGCTCTTGAAGTCGGAGGGCCCATCTGGCAAGCCTTCCTGAAGGATCCTTTAAATTCATGAGCCAGCACAAGGAATGATGGTCAGTTACAACAGTAAAGTGTTTCCCGAATATGTACGGCCGAAATTTGTTGGTAGCCCATACGATGGCAAGACATTCCCTTTCTGTGGTGGAATAATTCTTTTCGGCTTTTGTCAGAGTTCTAGAAGCGTATGCTATAACTTTCTCGACATTATTCTGAATTTGTACTAGGACAGCTCCGATACCGTACCCGCTTGCATCAGTATGGATTTCTGTAGAAGCTCTTTCGTCGTACATCCCCAATACTGGATCCGAAGTAAGTGCTTTCTTAAGACTGTTAAATGCTTCCACCTCTTCAGGACCCCAATGAAACTCCACGCCACTTTTCAGCAACGACTGCAAAGGTTCGGCGAGATAACAGAAACCTTTAATAAATCTTCTAAAGTATGAACAAAGGCCAAGAAAACTTCGTATGTCATGTATATTGTTTGGAGTGGGAAAATTTCTTACGGCTTTTATTTTGTCGGGATCGGGACGAACGCCATTACTAGATACAAGATGGCCCAGAATCTTTACTTCTTGGGCAGCAAAAGACACTTCTTTGAATTTAATTTAAGACCAGCTTCCTGAAGACATTTTAGAACAAGTCTTAATCGTATAAGATGGTCTTCAAAAGTTTCTGAGAACACTATTATGTCATCTAGGTAACAAAGACACATAGTCCATTTAAAATGGCGTAGCAAATTGTCCATCATTCTCTCGAAGGTCGCAGGTGCATTACAGAGACCAAACGGCATGACTTTAAACTCGTATAAGCCTTCGGGGGTAATAAATGCCGTCTTTTCACGATCCGCTTCGTCTATTTCTATTTGCCAATAACCAGATCGGAGATCCATGGAAGAAAAGAACATGGCACCTTTCAGACAGTCGAGCGTATCGTCAATACGAGGCAGAGGATAAACGTCTTTTTCGTGACGCTATTCAGCTTGCGATAATCGACGCAAAAACGCCAACTACCGTCTTTTTTTTTCTTACGAGCACAATGGGTGATGACCAAGGACTTTCAGAGGGTTGGACGATACCTTCATCAAGCATTTTCTGAACCTCTTCATGAATGATGCGTCTTTCAGTCGGCGAGACTCTGTAGGCTCGTTGGTTGATTGGAGCATGATCACCAGTAAAAATCCTGTGTTTCACATTCGTCTTCGTGGCTGTCGACTTGTCGGTCTTCGTGAAAAGCCCAGAAAATTTCCGGAGTAGTTCGGATAGCTTGTTTCTGTGTTCGTCACTTAACTCGGGTGACATCATTAACGAACAATTCATCTGTGACTCCGAAGTTTCTTGCTGGTCATCCAAGCAACCCGATGTGTCGGAAATAACACATAGATGCCCTTCATTTAGTGGTTCAGCTTGGCCTATGCACATTCCTCTAGGGATGATTTGGTTTCGAACTGCAGGTTGGTAACCCAGACATCACTTTTTCCGTTACGATATGTGGATACCATGGACGGTGTAGCAATATTTTTCTCGAAGAGCAAATGTTTGCTGCCGTCTAGAACTACATTTATGTCTCCTCGGGTTTGATATCCTGATACTGTTATTCTAGTTAAAGAATGCGGCTTAAGTGTATAGTCCCTGGTGGCATACAAATTCCAGGCGTCAGGCGCTGTGGAGTCTCGACAGATGTCTTCTAGAACAAGTTCATTTTGTCCACAGTCTATAACGGCTTGAGACGCCTCTAAAAAAGTCCCATCCTAGGATGACGTCATGGCTACAATGTGATAAAACAATAAATTCAAAAGGCAGTTCTCGATTGTTTATACGGACACGTAAAACACATTTCCCTATCGGCCGAACAAAATTTCCATCCGCAACTTTCAGCATAACGCTCTTGGCATCAGCAAACAGAACTTTCTTTAAAAATCGGCGATACTTATCGGATATGACAGAAAACGATGCCCCAGAATCTACTAGAGCACGTATCGGCTTCTTATCTATTATTACGTCTAGTTGGTTACCAGTCATCTTGGCGGTCGACGGAGGATTTCCAGTACACGCGGCCTCACCTCCTTGGAAGGTCGCTCTCCTTAGTTTTCCTCGCTCCTACGGCCTGGCGACTGACTGGATCGGCGATATGGCGACGGGGATCTGTAACGACGTATTGGGGATCGGCCTCTCGTGGGACTTGGCGTAAAACGGCGAGAAGAGTTTGGTCGGCGTATTTCTTCTTCAGTGCCAACGTCGTCGAAGTTCCGTCGGCGGTTTCGAGAGTTGTCAAAGACAGCCTTTCTCTCTCGGCAGTAGCGCATTACATGTCCAGGACGTCCGCAGTGGAAACAAACAGGTCTGTTGTCAGCCGTTCTCCACACATCTGTTTTTCTTGGTTCAGGTGGGAATTTCTGAACAGGAGCTCTGTATTTCCTGGTTACAGCGGCGTATGTTGGTCGTGGTCTAGTTTCTGTAGGTTTTGTTGACACTGGGGCCAAAACCCTTTCAACTTCGTCTTGAACGATCTCTTCTAAGGATTGGGGATCGGAGTCCAAAGATTCTTGCGTCTGGTTAACTAGTCGATGGACTTCTTCTCGTACGATTGTGCGAATAAGAGAGACTAAATCAGTCTCATCCGTCAGGGATGCAACCGGTACGACGTTTGGAAGCCTTTCAAATCTCGGTCGACCAACTCTCTTCTGCTTCATATCTTCGATATAGTTGCACCATTTGATAAAACTTGCTGTGTCGTTGATTTCTCTCGTCAACAGGGCCTGATAAATATCCTCAGCAACACCTTTCATTAGGTGTGACACTTTTTCGTCTTCTTTCATCAGAGGATTTACCTCTTGGCAAAGTCCTAATACACTTTGTATGTAGGACTGTGTACTCTCGCCTGAACGCTGGGCTCGGCATTTTAGTTGTTCTTCTGCCCTTCTGGTATATTTTTGACGGTCACCGAAAAGTCCACTTAGTCCATTTTTAAACGCTTCCCAGGAATCTAAGGCGTCTTCGTTGTTGACATACCACTGTCTCGCAGTTCCGTCAAGAAAGAAATAAACGTTAGCCAGGCACATCATGTCATCCCACTTGTTAAAGTTGGCTACTCGATCGTACTCTTTAAGCCATTTGAGAGGGTCTTCCCCAGGCGCTCCTCGGAAGGTCGATGGGCTCCTCCATTGCTGTAACGAAGGTGTTACTACAGCGGGCTTGGCTTCTTGCTCGGTCGGCATTTTTGTCCTCTTCCTACTATTTTCTTTTAACAGTCCGAATTCGGGGGATAATCCTCTTAACCGGAGGCTCCTGCGAAGGTTGTCACTATTATCCACGTTTGACGTAATTGTACCCCGCGCCTCCACCAAACTTGTCACGGAGTTCGAAAGAAGTACACAGTTCAATTAAACAATTAGATTTATTCTAACGCTTGGAGCTCGATACAACACTGGACTGAGAACATGCCCAACTGGCGATGAACTCTGCTTTTATACACTTCGGAATATTCGAGAAATAACTAGTATGCACTCTAAAGAATGATCTGGATTCATCTAGAACCTAGAGAAACAATACATTAAAAACGGAAACAAAATTCCAGTCTTTGGATAAATCTGCCGGGGGCGGGATTCGAACCCGAGACCTGAGGAAGTTCAGTCCAACGCTCTGCCAACTCGGCTATCGGGACTTGTAGCAAATTATGCGTGTGGCATTATATATATATATATATATATATATATATATATATATATATATATATATATATATATATATATATATATATATATATATATATATATATATATATATATATATATATATATATACATTTATAATACACTGCTGGACAATTGCTAAGGACGGATAACACTATCATCCACAGCAACCACAAAATGAAAGAAAGCAAAATGTGGACAATTAGAATAAGTGCGGGATATTAGTAAGAAGAAGTATGAGTATGCAAATTTTTTTCCACGTCTGTTCATCACGTGATAGCGTTCATAAGAGCTTTAAAGGTTTTGACGCGTGTGGACAGTTGTTGTTTCAACTCAAAGTTTTACAGGAAAGATTTAATAGACGAACTTAAAATTTTTGGCATGTCTTCCCGACATCACATAGATGATTTTATGCGTGGCCGAATTATTGGAAAGATCGAAGAAGGGCGAAAAATAACAGATGTTGCCAGGGAGTTCGACATCGCCCACAGCGTTGTTTCACGGCTGTGGAAGTCATTTAAAACTACTGGAATGTGTAGTAGACGGCACGGGGGAGGTCGTGTTAGAAGTACGACGCCTGCAGAAGACAGATATATCGTCCTATCAGCAAAAATTAACAGGCGCACCACAGCTCAGCAGGTGGCAAATCAGCTTCTTGCTGCCTCAGGAAAGCAGATCTCCCGAAAAACTGTTGCCAGACGTTTGAGGGGAGGAAGACTATACGCACGCAGACCTGTTGTGTGTGTCCCATTGACCAGACAGCACCGTACTGCCCGTTCGCAATGGTGTCGTGAGCATCACAATTGGACTGAACAGGACTGGGCATGCGTACTATTCTCAGATGAGAGTAGGTTCAGTCTGTCATCGGATTGTAGACGCCAACTGATGTGGCGCGAGAGTGGTACTGCTTATCGTCCAGAAAATATCCAGGAAAAGGACCGATATCCGACATGCAGTATCATGGTGTGGGCCGGCATCATGATCAATGGCCGCACGCGCCTACATGTGGTTGCAAATGGGACTATGACGGGCCAACGATACATTGATGAAGTTCTACTTCCTCATGTTCGTCTTTTCCGTGGTGCTGTCGGTGATAAATTTGTTTTTATGGACGACAACGCAACATGTCATCGAACACTCGCTGTTCAGGAGTGTCTAGACAGCGAGGGTATTCAACGTCTCGTATGACCAGCGCGTTCTCCAGATCTATACCCCATTGAAAATGTGTGGGATGCTTTGGGGAGGCATGTTGCTGGTCGAAACAATCCTCCGACAAACAAGAACACCCTCATCCGTGCACTCACAGAGGAATGGGATAAATTGGCTCAACAGCTGCTGGATAATATTGTGCAAAGTATGGTACGACGTGTGGAATGTTGCATCACACTCCACGGTGGACATATCCCGTACTGATACCTTTCTTTAAGGTGCCTGCTGACTTTTAGATGCATTGTTCCATTTCTCCGTACGCAGATCAAATGAACATTTTTTTCTTTCAGACGTTTCACAGCTTTTGTACTTTCCAGAACAATAAATATTCTTTATTCTAATGTCTGAACAGTGTGGCAACTATATTTATCCTACTAGGCCTCATGTCTCGCTTAATGTTATGCTACATAGCAATTTGTGATCCGTCCTTAGCAATTGTCCAGCAGTGTATATATATAACAGTTTATATATATATATATATATATATATATATATGCAAAAATTGGAGAAAAAAATTCCTTAATGAATAAGATTAATGAATACTTATTAAAGATATTCTTTTTTCAAATGCGGGGAATTCATCATCTCTGAAACAAAGTTAGGTAAAAATTAATAGCACAAAAGATGAGTGTATGACAGCTCAAAATACTCAATAATTAAATCAAAACCCTGACTTAAACATTTTCCAACGTTTTGAAAACGTTTATTTTTTCCGTTTTACATTTAATTCAAAAGCTGTATAACGAAAAACAAATGAACATGTATGAATGTAATTTTATATTTTTAGTTTGATTATTATAGAAATTAAATTAGGTAACGTTAGCTAAGAACTTCAAATTAATAATTCTCCTACATGATTTTCAACTAGAAAAAAAAATAACTGCACATATTAAAATTAAAAACAAAATAGGTGAAAAATGCAGATGGTACACGAAAAAATATTTAATTGATATACGATTATTTGCCAATATTTCTTATATGTTATTCCTTGTAGAATTGAAGTGTACTTATAAAGGGGCTTAAGAAGACAGGTCATGATGTAAGCCTATAACAGATATCTCTATACAGAAATCCCCCCTTATAAAATCAAAAAATGTGAAAAAAGTAAGAGATATACTTAGAAACCTTACAAAAAGCTCACATTTCTAGGAGAAAAAAAGGATTTTACATGACTAATTTGGTCATGTGTAAAATCTCATGTCATTTGGTGTTCAACATTGAAAATTCGTTGTCATATTCATAAATTTTTCAATGATAAGAAACTGTAAAATGAATTTCATTTGCTCAATCCTTCCCTATTTGGGAAGGTTGCATTAAAAGAATAAATTATGTAATGCTATTTATACTTAGTTTATTAATATATTAAGATTTTAAGAAAAATGCAACAATGCTCGTTGTTCTTACAATCTGCATTGTAAATTAAGAATAAAGTACAACATTTGTGGACAGTTGTTAGAACTTTCTGCCTGCAGTGCCAGTTAAAGCTCATTTCGGGCTCTGAGCGCAGAAGATTTACGGGCCCCCTTGGCAGGGTCGATCCAAGGAAGGGCTATTGGATCTAGTTAAGTCCAACTTATCTGGGCCCTTCCGAGTCCCAATGAATAAACCTGCACTATTTGTCTTGTATAAATTTGGTCACGCTTCTCCAAAAGCCACATGGAAAAATGTTCTTTATTATATCTACATTTTTAACTTTAGTCAATGGTATTGAGTGCACCAGCTATGAACGGAAGCACCATCAGCAACCATCAGAGATTTAATATTGTTGAATTTGAGACCTCTGGAGTTCTGACCACCGTTAAGTCAAGTTCCGATCTCAACCTCAAACCTTATGTGCATTGGATGTCATCACGCCTTCCTCCTGTTGTTGTTGTGGCTTATCCTCCAGGTCAGACAAGATCAATTAAATTGTTGACTCTCAAAAAGTCGAAAGCAAGAAGAGGATTAGTGTAGATATCTTTGTTTGTGAGATCCATGCAACACATTATAAGCTTGAGTAATCTTGACACCTTGCACAGATGGGGAAGATCTTTTGGTTTTCTGAGAATGAGAGGCACTTGATGTGACCACTAGCAAGAGGAGAGAGAGTTGTTGCCTGGGAGTATCTGTCACACTTGAGGGCTAAGGGCACACCGGATCTAATGCTTGCATACCAATGATAGTGTGTGGGGGAGGTACCCTCCACTCTATCAAATTTAGAGATTTTTTTAACGAATATATTTCCAGATAGGTAAGGACGTATGTGGAGGGAGTTGGAAAACCTCCTTCGCTAGTTTATCCGCCATTTCATTGCCGTAAAGTTCGACATGAAATAGAATCCACTAAAAATGGATATTGTGATGCAGCGATTTATGCTTTAGTTTGTGAAAGATGGAGACACTGGTTTTGTTGCCAACAATAAACCATTTGTAAAGGTGTTGAAGCGAATTATGGCTCTCGGAGGTATTCCTCCTACAAAACTGATGTTAATCAGCCCTTTTATCGGAATGTGAAGAAGAATATATAGGAAATTCATTCCTTAAGTTTGATTCAGCGCGGTCTTACTATTGTTGTACAAACCTTGAACAATTGGCAACCAACGTTATAACTCTGAGGTATATTTAAATGACAAAAACATCTATAAAGAGAGGTTATCTAAATTTGTAGCTTTAAATTTTAATGGAGAAAAATTCTAAGTTTTATTTTTATTTCGAATAAGTCCTGTGTATATGTACAATTTTATCGTAACGTGTGTTGAATCTATTATTATCACAGGCAACTTTACGTAATTGCATAACTGATTTAAAACTATTTTTATTTTTAACTCTCTAATTAATTGAAGTCTCTTTCTCTCTCTCCTTATATATATTCTAAAAGAAAATATTAAAGTAAATATTCGAAATATCAAAAAATGTTTAGAAGATTTAAATTATAGAAACCATTATTATCTCAAAAAAGTTGTGGAATAACAGAGAATACAAATTTCACAACACATATTCATAGTAAATTTCAGAAAATCAAGTACCCGCTGAACGAAAAAAATGGTACGGATTTATTAATATGAATGATATCTATATTTATGAAAAACATTATGCTCACATTCGGTAAAATAACTTTAAAATGCGAAAAGTATTATCCATAATGTGGTAATATAGTACATTAGTAATATTTCATACTGATTGTGCTAAATAAAATGGAGACATTAAATGGGCAACATAAAATTCTACTATTAATCAGACTATATATCAATTGTATTAGACCTGATTTCTCTCTTAACTCTAGGATTAAATTTTATAAATAATCATTTTCAGCAATGCGTTTGTATTGATAAAATCGAATTTTGATTGCTATTGTTCGAATTTTTGCATTATTATATTGTTACGTTGATCGGGGTTCTAAGATTTTACGCAAATCAGTTGCAAAGAACAAGACAGTTCAACAAGAGTGATGATAATTTATTGACGAAAAATTCGCAGAATAAATCTCAGAAGTTCTTCAGCCTTCAACAACGCTCAGACACAACTATCAGTGTCTCAAATACAAGTACGTTAGAGTTTATTTACATGCACTAGCTCGTCCAACTATTATTGATATGCTCTAAGACTAAATGTACGCAGGTTTCATTTTGAATGCACTTAAAAAAAAGATTTATCCCTCGCAACTATAAAAAGTTTTAAGATAACATATATGGTATTTGATGTATTATAACGCATCAAATTTTAGTAATTTGTGCATTTCCTATAAACAAAAAGACAGCTGTTAACACTTGTCTAGGGCAATGATTCCATTAATTCTCGAAATATTATTATCAAAGTACATACGGTTTCGAAAAAGAAAATAGAATTATAAGAATTATAAATAAAAGCATTAAGCCGAGGTTAAAACAAATTGGAAATGCAAATTATATTGATGATGTATAATTAAAAAACATCTGTTGTTTGCTTATCAAAATCAGATGAAAGAAAAATATACGTAAAGGAGAATTAAACTATAATACTTTTTTCATCTTATCAAGAAATAGTTTCCCCAAGTTGAAAGGAACTTATTCATTTTTGGTCGTTTTAATAGATATCGGTCCTTTTTCACAGAAGAGACAAGAAACCCATAAAAGCATTTGTACTTCTGATTAAAATTGTCATTCAATTCCTCAATAAATCAAAGAGATATTCTGGGAAGTCTCATATGTGGGTGACTTCATGAAAGGTATATAGTTAAATGTACTTAACGTTTTCTCATTTTTGACACTTCTCATAGGGGCTGTAGACATATTTATTATTATTTTTCATCGATCAATATCTCGTTGATTTATCTTTATGGAGTCAGTGTTTGAGAAAAATCTCACACATAAAAAATTAAACTGAAAAAATATAAGGAATAAAAAATGTTTGTTAATGCAAGAAGAGGATTTTAAAACGTATTTAAATTTTCAACTACTTTAAAACCACTTTTTAACAAAAAAGAACAAGAACCCGCAGTAAAGAATTTCAATAGGAGTTTTTTAATTTCTACTCTTCTTTTTATTTGGGGACAAATTCCTTTAATTTAAATTAAATCTCATCTGAAAAATATATAATTAAAGTACTTCATAAATTCAAAGTATTTTTTATTCACTATCTATATGTATCCTAATAATTGTTGGTGGAATATGAAATAATGTATAACTTCCAAATAAGTATTAAAACTTTCTTTATATATATATATATATTTTAAAAATATATTATACCCTTGAGAAATCACTTTTTCTTATGTGTTACAAAAAATATGTATTTGTTTAAAGAATAGATATTTTAAATTATATTGAACACACACTAAAACAAAGTAAAAAAAAGTTTTATTGTTGTCAAATGCTCTTTTTTTTTTTTTTACCTTAATTTTATTAGTTATGGCATATTTTTTTGCTAAAATTATCTTACACACGGCAGAAAAAATATCATTCTAATTTAGATTTTTCTTTTAATTACTTTATCATCAAATTTCATTTTGCATCAGAAAATGTAAAATAATATGAAATACATTTTTATGCGTTAAACTGCTTTTTTGAAAAATTTATTTTGCCTTCAGTGTATCATAATTCTTAAGGAAAGGAAAAAATATTTCCAAGTTATGATTTTTTTTTCTTATGTCAAAGTATTCTTAGCGTGAAAACAATATTTATTTAAATACTTTTTAATATATTGATGTAATAGCTCAATTGTTTTAACAAATAATCTTCATTAACAATTTCTCAAAATTTATTGCATAATTCATAAGTAACGAAACAATAATCTCGATTATTTAAAAAGTGAAATTTAAACTTTAGACGATAATTTTTTTTAAAAAAAATATAAACATTTTTTAATATCTTAAATGAAACCTTTTGTTCGTAGGATTTTTGGTCTTGAATTACAAACATGAACGTTTCGTATGACCCAAAAAATAAATAAACAGAATTTTTTCAACCTTCGAATGTTGAGGTCAAAATAAACCTCTTTGAGCATCTTTTAAACTTGTTATCATAAGATTAATCTAACAAAAATATCTTATTTCACCAGAATAAGTTGGTTTTATGTAACGCGGAAGTAAGTCTCCTTGCAATACGTGGGTCTCAGTGCTTTTTCAGTGCTACAGAAGGTAAAATTTAGGAAGGTCGCGGGTACAATTTTTTAATTCTTAGTTAGTTTCATCATAAGGCGCCTGATATTTCAATCACATAAAAAAATCATTATCAACCGGAGAACTCGAGCGGCTCCTTCTTTGAACTCTTATTAAATTTCGAAGAGAATTGTTTTCATTGAAAAAATAGTTGTCAAAATATGATTTTAAGCGATTATGACATGTATCAAAGGACAGTGAGGAGTAAATTAAGGACCGCCGAGAGACGTCTGCCCCACCCAAGAGTACAATAATTTCGAAATTTGAAGCCAATATTATAACACTTAATAATAATAATATAGAAATTTTCAATTTGGATTTAAAAAAATTATTTAAAGTAGTGTTCTATTCATTTTTGCATTTGTGGGAAAAGTTCTTCTGAAATTTTTGAATAGTTTTTATTTGCAAATTATAGTTGTGACAGTTTATATATATACATACATAAAAGGAACTTTAAACTTTATATTTGAATAAAAAAGGAAACCTACCCCTAATAAATAAGCATAAAATGATAAAAATATATTTAATAGATTTTATTTTTAAATTATAAAATGAGAAAACTCAAAACATGTGTGGTATAACCCCTCGAATACATTTTGCATTAGTATTATTTTTTTTCGTTCAAGATCTGTTTTTTTTTTTTAGTTTTTGTCTTTCAATGTCATCTGCGCCCGCCGAAAAAGAATTTTTTCCTAGAAGCACACCTAAAAAAGTTGACCCATTAGTGTACTAGGCTTTAATTTAATCGCTATTATTCCAATTACTAATAAAAATAGAAATCCGTTAATTTGTTGGATAAACTTATGTATATATATATATATATATATATATATATATATATATATATATATATATATATATATATATGTAGCATGCAGCCAAAACCAAGCAGTCTTCGCGCGCAGGCGCAATGAATTGAAACTGAAACGAAAACTTTTGAACTCGTAAAAGCAGAACAAAAACTCTAATTGATTGCGTGAGCAGGCGTTACCTTCTGCATATCATCGTCAAACTTATCTGTTAAAAAACTACCTCTTAATTTTTGTTTAATGTTAAATAAACCATAAGAAAAACAAACGTATTGGACCTTTGTTGTCTCCCACAAATTATGTTCGAATTTAACCAAAGTCTGGACAATGAACAAAAGCGTCCGTGATAAGAGGCAACTTTTTAAAACTTCGTTCAACCTGTGTAGAGGTTTGAACTCAGCATAAATATTCAACCTGTTGAGAGGTTTGAACTCAGCATTTATACTCCGCCTGTGTAAGAGGCAACGGGATTGAAAAAGATTTCGATTTTGATCAAAGTTATAAAACATAAAATCATATATTAGAAACATATTTATAAATTTCTTAATTTGCTTTGATGTATTGAAGTTACATATTTTGTGTATGTGTGTGTGTGTCTTTCTACATTTTTTTCTACAAAATCGTTTTTATATTTTGTGATAAATTCTTAAATTTTTTGCATGTGAATGAACTTTCTAAAAATACGACAAATACTACTGTAATCCATTTCGGTTGCCAGAAATATCTAAAGTAAAACTTTGAGTACTTAGTCAGAACTCTAACCTATTTTTATCTCACAATGAAAAATCAAATCTCTCTCAAAATCACATTTAAATTATGAGAATCATGAAGATATTTGTGAAGGGTTTTCTTCAAGTCTTTTTCTAATATTGCTCAAAGGGAAACTTGCAGGCAACTTATTAAAAGTATTTACTTTTAATAAATTGTTTGTAATTTGGGAACTTCCTTCGAATATAATGGTGTGGTAAAATAATTAAGGCAAAGTGGCTACTGCGTGTTCAATTAAGGAAAAAGCCGCAAGTTTATTAATAAAACCTTTAAAAAATCCACCTTTATAAAATACAAGAATACTCTAGGACAGGGGTGACGAACCTTTATGAATCAACGTGCCATTTTTTTCTAAAAAAGTGTTTAATAAGGTATATGCGTGTTGTCAAATAATTTTTACTAGTGATTATTGGGAAAATAATTTTTAAAAAAAACCACTAACCACTCCAAACTATTTATTTACGACGAAAAAAATAGCTTTTGCACTGTTTACTTGTTAAATGTTTTAGTTATACGTGTAACTCAAATTAAAGTAAATATTAGTGTGATTTCTGTAGTTGCAGATTGTGGATGACAAATGACTTATATTAGGACTGTAACATGTTACTTTTAGTAGAATGCAAGCTGAATTGGAGTCATCTGCCAAACGTTTTCTCAGCAATTAATTGTTTTTAATGTGGCTGAGACTTTTTTGACACGATGATTTGTGATTTGATTCAAAGTGCCGTTTTACAGACGATATGTTCTGCATACCACTATTCCAGAACATAAAACACACAATAATGCCATATTTCTAGATTCACCAAATTTGAAATTCTCTATTACACTTACTATGCTGCACTTTTTGTTCTTTTGCTGTACTAGCCATGTTAAGTAACAATGAAAAATTGTAAATATAACACAAATAAACTTCAAAATACAGTTGTGTCAATGAAATTGACTATGCTATGCTTAGACAAACTTTGCACCATAAGCAATTGTAGTCCACGACGTAACTAAGACAAGACAATAATGAATGAGTGTGCTCCGCGCCGCCCAGTGAACGATCACTTGCAACTTTTTGTAATACTTTATTGCGAACTTTATTATTTTGAAATAAAATTCAAATTATTATAATCGCTGGCGTGCCAAAAATATTGTGTCTCGTGCCATCAATGGCACGCGTGCCACTGGTTCGCCATCCCTTCTCTAGGAACCTGGCGTTGCAGAATGTAGCGAAAATGTTGATGCAAGCTTTTATAATAGAAAAAGGTGGTGTTGCCACGAGCTTAACAAATGCGTTGAAACAGTGAAACAAACATCCACTATGCGGGCTCCACACCATAAAGAAACCGGGAACTATGTGAAGGAAGGTTGTTATTTAACGTTAAGTGATTGGAGTTCCGTAAGAAAAATAGCACTAAAAGATGTTGTCAGTGTTAGTTTATCTGTGATATTTTGAATCATCAAAAACTTGATATTTTGAATTATCTTGGCATAAAACTAGTAGCCATATTATCAGTGTCAAGATTGGATAACCCGTGCATCTGCATCTCTTCATATATTCAAGATCAGTAGGCAATTATTATGAATAATGAAATAATTAGAGATAATTCATCCCCGTTGGCTATTTTCAACCATATTATATTTGGAATCAATTAGAATAGAGGTTCCCAAACTTCTTTGCCTCATAGATCCCTGGACAGGTTTTTCGGTTTGGGGTAGACCCCCACTTACCTAATATTAAATTTTTGTAATTCATCAACTTAAATGTGTTTTTGGCACAGGTACAGAGCTAATTGCTTTAAAAGATTTAGATTTTTAACTGTAGTGAAGTGTAGTATAGTGTTTAAAACTTAAAAAAACACATGTTAATTAGTTAGCTTTTAAATTAAACTTTACTTTAAGATCTTCGTTAGAGCCTATTCCTAGCGCCTAATTCTTGTAATGTGACAGCTTTTTTTTTCAAAGTAACCATATGAATTCATTGCCTACTGTGGTATTATGATAGTCAAAACATTCTCAAACCAATTTTCAAAATCTAAAAAAAGGGCACTTAAATGTTGAACGTAGAATAAAACGTCTTTTTCCTGGCAGATTGTCTGTGACAATTGAGAAACTGGGAAAATTTGCGACGTACAAAATGATACTCCTTTAGCTTTATTTAGGCAAGAAAGGCTGAATTGTGGTCGTTGTTTTAATAAAATTTATGCTATCACCTTGTAACTGCAAATTAGCCTCATTAAATTTAGTAAATAAATCTGTTAAATAGGTATGTCTTGTTTCCACTTGATTAAATTTCCTTTTAATTTAAAGTCAAAATATGGTTTAATGAGAGCCACTATCGTGGACCCCCATTTATACCTCATGGACCCCCAAATAATTTTTTCGCAGACATGGACCCTTTGCAGGTCGTCATGGACCCCTGGGGTTCTATATATACCACTTTGGGAATCACTGCATTAGCATAAAGTTTGTTGTGTTTCAGAAATGTATCTACCTTCCATTGCCTCCTCTCACTAACGTGAACTTAGGTTCATCACATATTTAATACTTATTTATCAACACAAGCAAACAAATTAATAAAAAGGAAATAGTTTGTTACAATCAGTAATAAAAGTATAAATAAAACCTTTTTTAAAATTAAAATGTAAAAATATTTATTTATATGTTCATTATTATTTAATTTTTAAAACGATATGCATGCTTTGAAAATTATGCTATACCTCCAAAAGAAATGACATACAAATACGATCTGGTGGGTTCAAAGCCTATTATTCTACTTTAATTCTCCAATAAAAATTCATGGCACTTAATAACACTTAAGCAGAAGATGTCATCTCTTCACCACCCTCGAATATCTTCAGGCAATTTGTCTCATTAAGTAGAGCTTGATTTTTTAAGGTAATTAATTTTTATTTTATGCTCTAATAGCTACAATTCCGGACAGTAAACCAATCCTCCTACCCTTAACCCAATGAAATTTGCTCTGAATTCCTTTCGCGAAGTTAGGGCACGATTTACAGTTTCGTTACGAGCAGTAACATTCAATCTAAGAGCAGAAAAAATCCTTAAGAGATGATGATAAATGGACGTCAGGCATGAAAAGATATCATACTTTTCTATCTGTGACATGCGCGTTGTATCAATGAGAGTACTGTTCTTAGACAGACAACATACGGTTGGTGGCGGTGTCACCAAAGCAATGAAAGAGATTCGGGCCGCTAAGTATAGGATCCTATGGGATGGAATGAAGAGGATGTGCGTGCGTGTCCAGGTCTTATTTCATTTTGAAGCAGAATATGTGTCACTTTTTTCAGAGTGATGAAACAGGGGGGATTACTCATTCTTCTTGAAATGGGAAGAATAATTATTGTTGAGGAAATGATTACTTTTCCGACTTGGGTTTCAATGGATTTGGATAGTATAATGGACACTTGTTTATGAGGATATGTTTTGAGAATATATATGATTATATTAAGTAAATTAGTGTCATATTGAACAAGTAGTATTTGTGTGATTTAAAACATTAATTCTCAACTTCATTCTTCAGGGGAAACTTTTTTATATGTTCTTAGCTGTAGTATAAAGCAAAAAAGAAAGGCTTAAAATATTTAGTAGAAAAAATAATCCGAAATAAATGGAGTACGGGGTAGTATTGAATAATCTGTTGCATTTTTAAAGGCCTACTGTAAATTATTTATGGGGCTTCAAACGTAGAATATATATATATATATATATATATATATATATATATATATATATATAATAATGATGTAAATAAAAGTGAGAAGGCTTTGATTGGCTAAATAAAAATCTAATCTAATTTTAAAAAATGAGGAACGGAAAAGAGTTTAATATTGAGCGTTGATGATATAAAATTCTCTGAACAAGTTTGGAAGTTGTTTGTAAAGGCACATACTTATAAATATGACTTTTAGACTAGCTACTAGCACAGTTTTAACCCTTGAATTTATATGCGTTTCACTAGAAATAAAAGTTCTATTAGGATACAAAAGGAAATAAAGTTGCTTTTCAATTTTTTTGTGTGAAAATTCCTGTTTTTTATCTTATACTTCATCCCACATATACTTTCTTACAAACCTACTTTCTTTACTAGTCTTATACAATACTAAAGATGACAAGAATTTACAAATTCTTTGAATATTATATCCTTATTTACAAATTAAACTTTTAAAAGACGGAATATAATTACCTCATCCTTTAAAAAAATAAATGGCGTTGAATTTGCTTGATACATTTGCAAACAATGTCTCAAAGTTTGAGAAACTATTAATTCGATAAAGACCAAGAGATTTCGCAATACTTAATCTTAAGTTCTCCCTGGATAGTAAACAAATAAACAAATGTTTTATCTTATAATCTAAAACATTCATACTTAAGTAAACTTACCTCCATCAACAATTTTAAAATAAAATACGTCACTCGTTGAATTAGCATCAGGATCTAATACATAGGAAATCTTCATTTTGTTGATGTCATCTGAAAATAAAATAAGATATTTATATATAGACCTATAAACCATAAGATTCTCATTAATAATATTTTTTAAACTTATAATAAACAATGACAATTATTTAAATATCAAAACAGTATGTATCATTTTCTTGACTTATTACTTTGAGGGAAAAAAATTTTTAAGGTATCCGACTACGTACGAAACCGTGATTTTTAAAAAAAGCGCATAAATGGATAATTTTCATGATATTTAGTGTCACTCAGATTAGAATACATGCATAAAATTGTTTTAAGGACATTTTGACAAAAAAATTAATTTAAATATAATATTTTGGTAAAAAATTAACTTTGAATAATATTTTTTTCAAAATGTTCTCCTTTTGGAAAAAAGGGTTCTATTATAATAATATTTTGCTTGTATATAGCTCAGACCTCTCTACAGAAGCCCAACTAGAATTTTTGAAAAATTCACATTATTTTTAGAGTTACCACCAATTGAAATAATTATTCGCGTTTTTTTCTTAAAATTGCTCCCCTCTGTTGTCGTAAAATATGAATAAACCCATTTCTAAGTTATATATTTCAAAAATTCTATTTGAGCCTCTGAACAGAGGTCTGATCTGTATACAGGCAAAATTTTATTCTAATAGAAGCCTTTTTCACAAAAGGAGAACATTTGGAAAAAAGATTATTCTAAGTTAATTTTTTGCCAAAATATTGTATTTAAATAAATTTTTTTGTCAAAATGTCCTTAAAACAATTTTATGCATATATTCTAATGTAAGTGACACTAAATATCATGAAAACTATCCATTTATGCGCTTTTAAAATCACGGTTCCTAACCTAGTCGGGCCTTAAATAAAAACTGTTGCAATGATTTCTTTCTACGGAAGAAATAATCATTTATTATTATTATTATTTTATGTGTGTGTATACGCATTTAATGAAATTATTGCAATTACAAATATTCATTCATATGTATATAAATGTCGTATTTGCGCAGAGAAATGTAATAATGTGCTTACAAGAGGAAAATATGGTTTTCTGTCAATGATTCAGTTATATGAAATTTAGCTGTGTTGTTAGATAACATTCATTTTAAAGTAGAAGTCAACATTAGCCATTAAATAGATTAGCCATTCGCACAAGACTCTCATTTAAACAATATGTATTACTAAGATTCTACAGCTTTTCCAAGCACAAAGATTTTCAAGATTTTTTTTAAAAAAAACTGCTAAAATAAAATGCAGAGATATTTATAAAAATAATATGATGAAGTCCTTTTTTTCTCATTTATGTAATTAAAGCTGTAATGTGCAAGTATTGAAATACACTTGAGGCAATTTGTGAAAGTAACTTTTCAACCACAAGATACACAATTTTTCTTTCCGGAACAAATGGGAAAATTCCCAAAAATTGAAAAATGAGCATTGTTTGAAATTAAAACTTAATTTTAATTAAAATAGGCTGATACTGATTTAAGATTTTATTTTACTTAAATTTTGTATGGACGGTTATTTTTCCTGAAATTTAAAATAAACTTTTCTGTCAAAGCACATGTACGTAGTATTATTAGAAGAAAATATTTTTGTTTGTATATACTGTATTAAAGTATCTTTATTCTCTTATTATTTAATGCAAGTCAATGGAATCTGTCACACATATTTTTTGTTTTGCTGAATAGAATAAATTCTTTATTAACTGTAGTGAAAAGAAGTTGTGATTTTCTCTGATTCATCATAAGGAGAAGAGTAATTTTACTGGGATATAAAAAAAACAATTAATTTTATAATTAATATAGACAAATGAATAGATCTATATTGCCCCTTTACTTTTATAAATAGTATAGACAATAAATAGATCTATGTTACCCCTTTGACCAGTCTTTTACTGATTTGACTGTTATTCATTGATGTACAAAGTGTTAGCTAATTTTTTTGTCCTTGCTACGAGATGCATTTCTGTTATTTAATAAAAAAAATTATTATTGCAATATATGTTGATTTCATAAATTTTAGCTTTTGTATGCTTAGTTGTCGTAATATTGTATTTTATAATATTGTTAGAATTGGATAACAATTCAACATAATTAAATTAACATTAAAATTTCGATGCCTAAGAAAAATTTTAAGACATGCAGCTGAATAAAAATAAAACAACGGCGTAACATTCTCAACTCTAGCACATAAATAATTTTTGTTTTACCATGGTGGATCTAGTCCTATTATTGTTTTTGTAGAACAATGAATTGCTTAACATTTTCTGTAGTTTTCAACAAAAGTAAAAAAAATTTCAGTTAATAATCTGTTTAATAATAACACCTGTTCAGTTTACACAATAATATGGCTTACGTACTGAAAAATTGTGTGCTTCTTACATCAAATAAAAGTTTTTTTAAAAAAAATGTGTTTTTCTGTTACATGTTATAAAAATAAATCATATGTGTGCGTATATGTCAGTTTATAAGGTACGTGCAATTAATCTATAACAAGATTTTTTTTAAAAAAAATTAATTAAAATATTTTTTAAAGTAATTACAATTTTACTTTGCATAATCGAAGGATGCATGTAATTTAAGTACTTTTTTCATTAGAAAAGCTTCAGAATGCTTCTAATAATCCATTTCATATAAATAAATGTGAATTTTTGTTAAAGATATTCGAAAGTCTAATAAAAAAGAATTCTTGAAATATCTTGTCGCTCAACTGTTAAAAGAAATATTTTACCGCTAACCACATTCTTAATTTTATTCATAGTCATTCAAATTAACAGTAATACGTATGTTTTCGTAATAGTTTCCCCCTTGCAGCATAATTTTTTAATCCTCCAGATTTCAATTTTGACAAGTTTGAAATGTATAAAAATTAATTACATTTTAAAACTTTAAATTTTAAAAAAGCATCCCAAACATTTCTTTAATATATATATATATATTTCATAACTATCTGTTCACTCAAAAACCCTTACGTTTCACATTATTCTTAAATAACCTCCGAGAACTAGTTGAAGGCCGTGGGAAAATATAATAAAAATGCGCCCTATCGGTTTTTCTCATTCAATAGTATGATAATGCTTCATAAAAATTTTCATAATGGACGCCACATACTAAGAAACGACTGCTTTTCGCTATTAAAGCTGCTTCTTGGGTTGCTGAGAGCTCGTTCGAAATCAGCATCAGTGTTTTATTCGCGGGCTTTTAGAATCTCTTTTTTTCTATTCTTTATACATATATATAAAAAAATACTGATTCTATTTGTTGAAAATTGTGTTCTGTATGAGGATAAGGAGCGTTAGAAATGGATGCTATTGACCTATGCGTTTTAGACCTATCTCGCTAAAGTGACATTTTTATGAGTGTCGATATTATGTTTGAGCAAGTCTGGGAATTCTACACCGAGTGACTAATACGTCTCTTTTTATTCTTTGGAATATGAACCATGGTAGATATACAGAGTAATGACAGCTTTTTTGAAATTTATGAAGTGCGTGCTCTCATGTATAGCGTTGAAGAAATAAAAGCATACGTATTGATACTATACGCTTTAAGGTAACGAATTATTTAAGTTTTAATAAATATTCTTTTCGTTAGCACTGAATTTCTCGCAATAAAAAAAGCTAATGCTCACAAGTTTTGTTTCAAAATTAATTAAAATTACATCTCATGGAAAACATTGAATATTTTGAAAATATAATAAATAATTCCGTGTGTCAACTGACTTTTCATAGTAGGTTCACTATTTCTATTTATATCCTTCGTTATCATTTAAATTACCTCCTTTAATGAAGTTCTTAAAATATATACCAATTAATAACTTATTGCTCGGTTTTATAAACATTTTTCATCTTCTGGAAAAAAACTTACTTTTCTTTTAATAAAATTCATCTTAACTTTGTATAATAAAAAGAAAACATTATTTCGAAATAATTTTAAAAACACTACAATAATATTAAATAAGTATGCCTTGCGTTTCAAAGCAAACAATATGTAACAAATTTGTCATTAGATTGTCTAAGAATGGCATAAATTACGAGATTGAAACAATCTGAACCTAAAAGTTATCAATGCCATTGATGCGTTAACTTCAATTTTTACTATAACATTTTAACATTAGGAATACCAATATATGTTTAGGGCAGTGTTTCTCAAACTGTGGGGTGCGCCCCCCTGGGGGGCGCGGTAACCCTACGAGGGGGCGCGAGCATATTGAAAATAAAAGGTTTAAAAAATAATTTTTTGGAATGAAGTAAAACAAGATGCTTTCTGACATAATAAAAAATACACATTTACACTGATATAATTTATTTTTATCATCTAGTGATCATCAAAAATAAAATATTCCACTTCAAACGCTCATTAGCCATCTTTGATCCTATAACCAAATTAAACAAATATTTTGTTTGCTTTGCGGTCAATATGAAAACGATGAGAGATTTTTTTAACGTTTCTTTTAACGATATCAAACGATGAGAGATTTTTTTATTACGTTTCTTTTAACCTAAAATATTACTTTAGCTGACCTTCGAACTTACTGGTATGGTTATCTCCGTCTTTTTTTTTTAGGGAAGTTGTAAATATATGTATAATATATTTCTGTTTCATCTTTTTTCCATGAGAAAGAGTTTTATGATATATGGATAAGCATGAGTATTCTGAAACATATAATGCATAATAAAGAACGTTTTACACAATTATTTTTTAGAGCATGCTACACTTTCCCCATGAACAATTTTGTAGTTTTGATTGCTGTGTTGTACGACTTATTATGGTTTATAAATGTAAATAAGCAGAATATTTAAAAAAAACGGGCATCTGTGATCCCTATTAAAGGAAGTTGAAACTGATCAAGCAATTGAAGAACCTACTGAAATAATGCATATTAATCAAGATATATATATAGCGAAGATAAATATCAGAAAAGCGTGAGACATGAAACGTTTGAGTTGATTTGAGTTTAGCTGGAAAATAACGTTCCTGTGTTGTTAGCAAAAAGTGTCTGTGATTTATGTCCTTTATTAGGGGCATTATTTATTTGGAACATTTTCTTTAGTTTTATTGGATTTTTCTCAAATTTTCTACGAAAATTGAAAAGTCCTTGAAAGTAGGTAAGTATATTTTCTCTTAATTAAATTATTCACTGGAATTTTGTGATTTTTATAGTGTATAGTAAAAATAACTATAAAATAAATTATAGTTTTAAAACAAACTAAAAAACACGCTTTTATAGTGAATCGAACTAAAGAGCAAAAAAAAAATATTACTTAAAAGTAAGATATACAAAATTTAATACTTATCTTGTTAATTTGTACGGTTTATAATTATGATCGTATTGTAGCTTTAGCGTCAAAGTGCATTATTATTGCTTTCAGTACATTATTAATGTATAAGGGGGGAGCGATAAAAATTGTGATTGAAAAGGGGGCGCCAGTAGTGAAAGTTTGAGAACCACTGGTTTAGGGAAAGAAACGTTGAGATGAAATATATATTTTACCACATTAATATATGAAAGAAAATTTAAGTTTTGCACATTATTCAAATGAAGGTCTCTGCTCTAACCTGATATATTAAAAATAGCTCAACCATTTAATTTATCGAGTAACTACTATACCTCATCAAAATTGAGCCTAAAAATAAATTATTGCACATGATTCTAAAAAGGAAGATAAAAATAACTGATTTACATAGAATTAAAAAAAAGGAATTTGTGTTTAATTAATCGTTTGCACAGATACTAAAAAATTAGTAGTAAAGAATAAAACAGAAGAAAAAGCTACTCATTCCTACAAAAATAATTAACAATCTAGTTTAATAGTAAACAGTTTATAAACTATCAAAATAAAATCCATTCAATGACTTTTTTTAAAAGTAATGACACTTACGTAAAAATTAATTGCCTTAATCAAAAACTAGAGTAAATATTTTATTTTCAATTATGTAATCTAATATATATTATAAATGTGAAAGTTTGTGAGGATGTTTGTGGATCTTTCACGCAAAAACAACCGAATGGATTTTAATGAAACTTTACAGGAAAAAGCCTATACATCAGAATAATACATAGACTATAATTTATAGCATAGGCTATAATTTATAAAAATTTGTAAAAAGTGGCCAAAATATAACGATATTTGTCAAGTAAGTAGGAAACAATTCTGGCATCTGCAAGCAAATCTGGCTTGTGCTGCAAAAAAGCCCACCACAGCATATATCTATCTTTTATTTGTGAAAAACTCTTTTTGTTTTGGCTATGCAAGGGGCTCGCTTCTAATTAATTCCTGTGGTCAGAATAATGCCTATTTTTTTATTTCAGAATAAAACTAAGTTTTGAAGGCAGAGGTTATTATAAATCTCTCTTTATTTTAATGTGTTTTTTTTATGATTTCATTATGCATATTTGGTAGTAAGAAACTGATCTTTTTTCAAAATAAATGCTTTTATCGGTTCTGGTACTTAAAGTAAATAAACGTTCTCTTTCACACTGCATGATTTGGACAAATTTTCAAAATTTGTTTGTGGTCAGTAGTTAATTATAACGCTATAATTTTAATTGAATAGGCAGATATTGCGTTTTTAAGTATAAAAATAATTATAACTACTGTACTGTATTTTTTGGAGTGTGTGAGTGAGTGAATATTAACATCGCACTGTTCAGCTACACGAGGGCTTTTGGCAACGTATCACGTAATTTTGAACCATGGTCAAGTGACGTGGACGACACCTGAGCTGGCACCCCCTTCTCCTAACTACCACACCACACCAACTTAGAAGGAATATTCTACCAATACTTAGCAGGAATATTCTTTGAAATCCACTCTTCCAAGATATATGGCAGCATGGGTTCTATGATGAGTATTTTAGCGGGGAAGCCGAATAGTTTTGTAGCAGATATTGCGTTTTCGGCTGGCGGCATTTTCAGCGGATTGCAAAGATTATTATTTTTGTCCCGAAAAATAGTTTATGTCAAAATTTAAGTGTCTTATGTTTTTGTATGTTAGTGGAGACCTTGGAAAATGATTTGACTACTTATTTTAAGTGAACGGTGTGTATAATTAATTTTACAGTGGAATATCTTTAATTAATTTATTAGCTCTAACGGATTAAATTTTCCAAAGTGGAGTATTTTGTTTATGTATATCCCTTAATTTGTAAATGTAGTGATCCAAAAAAATATTGTATGAAAAAAACTGCAATAAATCATAATGCGGTTGGATAAAGTATTAAAGTGCATTTCGCCCCTACACGACGGGTCTTACAAAGCTCTAATAAAGCTCGAGCTACGAAAGTAGCTAGGCATTTGCCAACTTGACTCTATCGTTAACATTTCGCTATGTTTTTCATTGAATCGCCATTATAATTTAAGAAACGGCGTTGCTTGCGAATATTACAATTTTAAAATAAAATAAATACAACAGAAAGTAATATTAATGTATTACACTTTCAGATATAAATTATTTACATTACTTTAAGCGTTCATTAAGCAAAACTTTGAACAATGTGTTACTTTTGCTGAGCAGAGGTCAGCCTAGGGAGGTATTTTGAAAAATCGACCCTCAAGAGTGGAGGAATTATGAATAAAAAAAATCCTTTTTATCGGCTATTAGATCTACATACTTAAACTACTATACTACTATACTACTACTATACAACTATACTACTACTATACAACTATACTACTACTCTACTTTTTTCTTTCTTTTTTTTGTTTAGCTGAGATATGGAAAAAACTTTTTTTGTTTAATCTGCAATTCACATAAAATTAACTCATTAAAAACTTCATTTTCCTTCAATCTGCGTTGTTTAATTTTTCAGTTCACCCGTGCGAAGAACGGGTATACCAGCTAGTCATTCATGAAATATTTAGATTCTTTCAGATATTAAAAATTTCTGTTTTATTTCATTTATCTTGAATAAAAATAAATTCCAATTATCATAAAAGGATTTGTGCCAGTATTTAACTTAAAGACAGAGTCTTTAAAAAAATTCAAAAATTCCTTTTATGAGTAAAAAGATAAAGCTAAATATTTTTAATAAACATCTAAAAGAAATTTCTTCTGTGTTTAAATAATATTGTTTCTTTCAAATATACCGTTTTATTTTGAAACTTTTTAGAATTTTTCTTCTCGTATGTGTAAGGAATTTGAATATTTTATATTGAATTCCTAATTCTTAGAACATTTTTTATTTAATACAGCTGTTATATGAGCAAGTAATATATTTTTCATTCTCCTGGTGGGAAAAAATCAAAATAACGTTCTTTTTTTTTTACAAATGAATTTAAAATAAGCATGAAAATATCTCTATTTGTAAGGTATAATCACTTATTTGATGATATTAGAGACTATTAAAACAATGCTTAAATAATGAATCTCTCTCTCTCACACACACACAATTCATTGTTTCAATTAACATGTATCATTAGCTTTCACAACCTTCAAATATGTTTAAGTAATTAATTTTATAAGTATTAGTTTTAAAGTATTAAGTGATTAACTTAAAAAATGTTTCACTTTTAGAAATATTTTTCTCCAATAAAATGTGAGATATTTATTTATTTTCAAACATTTTTTAGTATTAGCTATAGCAGGGGTCTGCAACCTTTTAGCTGTGGCCTGCCAAACCAATCTACTAATTATGATTCAGCGTGCCACACACTAGAACATTTTCGAAACAATTCGATTCCTGCGTTAAAGTAAGCAGAGTTAGAAAATAGAGGTCAATAATATAGATTTACAATTTTATTTTATATATTCATTTCTCATAATTTAAAAATAGTTTTTAACATAAAAATAAATAGCATAAAATGTAACTATTTCTTCAACAAAAAAAAAATTAAAATTGTACATATATTACATATTTGTAAACATGTTTATTAAAGTAAAAAATGGACAACATATATAAAATATAAGCATTTCTCTTAATTATAGTAAAATAAAAAGATAAATAAAAATTTTAATGCGAACCTAGTGCTAGCATTGTTCTACTTTCATATCGCACTATCAGAGGTATAATTTGTGACTTTCAATTTGATACGATTCTGAGCATTCAGTTGTTAAACAGCTTCTTTGCGGACTCAAATATTTTTCATATGAGGAAAGATTTATTCACTTAGATATATAGAACCAAAAGAAATGTATATGCAATTTTTTTCCCTTCAAACAATTAAATCTCTCCTTCAATGGCATTCAATAATTTACAAAATAACTGAAAATTTAACTCAAGTGTTATCTTCCAGAATTTTTGTAATTCTGTAAATGTCCATAATTCAAAAGATGTTTGTCAAATAAATGTCATTACAAATTTATCATCTTCCATCCACTCAAAAATTGACAAATTTCTAAAATAGTGGCGAGTGCCTTTGAGAATTGTAACATAGGTTGCCGACCCCTAAGCTATAGTAAGCCGATTACATTAATTTCAATGGCTGTTAGTTGCTGTAACATTTCTTGAAATATAAAGTGTATTTTTAAACACCAATTATTCACTAACTTTCTATTTGGCCTTTAGATTATTGCCTCATCTTCAAATATTTATTGAATTTACTTCTAAATGCTTAAATTAAATCATTGTGTAAGTCACTCGTGATTCAATTGATGCAAGAGTTCTCCATTATTGAAACAACAAAAAAAAAATATCCATTTACTGAAGATAGAAAAACACGATTTCAACAAATCGCTCCCGTGTTTCTTAACTCATAAAGTAGTCAATGTTAAAACAGGAGATACATCAGATAAGGGCCAAAAGTTCATTAAAGTACAACTGTTGAGGGCATGTATCTTAGCATAATTCAATAGGCAGGTGTCAGTTCTGGCGCGGTACTATACCGAACATTCCAGGTCTCCAGTCACTCACGAAGATGTTATATGTAATGAAAACCAGCAATATATAATTCCCCAATGGAAGATGGTCAAAAAGCGGTAGCTATCCCAAAAAGGGCCTCAGCAAGCTGCACCAATTATTTTTTCAGCGCTACATGAAGTAGGATAAGATAAAATTTCGGAAAAGTGGATATTATGGTGGCGTTATCAACGATTTTAAATCTGATCGTGGTAAATATTTCCATTTGGTACCCTCGGAGGTAAAATATAATATACTGAGAATGGAAAATAATGTTTATTTAATGAAAAAATTTAGTTTTTTTATGAAAAAAGTATGGTATATCCTATTAAGTTAAACTAAATTTAGTTTGTGTTCTGTTTGAATTTTCTGAAAGTAAATAACTTTATTCCCGAAATCAGTAAGAACAGTTTTGGGATTATTTATATTCACGTTAAATTTTTTTAAATTGCTAAATGTAGCTCTTCTCAGTAAAAGTTTTAAAATATAAGGAAAAATAGAACAACATTTTCAAAAATGAATTAAAAATAAACAATCAAACATTTTTACGTACATGTGGTTTTTTTATGTTCCATAAAGAAAAGTTTAAGGTTTCGTTTTAATTAAATGCAAACTACGTAGATCACACGCAATGTCCACGTTTTATAACATTCTCTTTTCGAAATATCTTCACTATAAGAACAAAGGAAAGTTGCTTCATAGTTTATTAAATTTAAATCTGCAACATATGTGTAGCGTAAATAGGTTCTCTCCACATTGGAGCATGGCATTGAAAAAAGTTTTAAATGATAAGTTCTCCAGGTGATAGAGAAGAGGAGGCCCAGTACCTTGTGGCCACCTAGAACTCAACAGGTAACATCTTTGGACTTCGTGGAAATAAGTGAAAAACAGTGTTTACCAATCTCCAATTTGTGACACTGATTGTCGAGGTTAAAGGTCGAGTTATAGTGACCATTCAGAATGTTGATTTTGAAATGTTCCATAGAATATGGCAAATCTCGTATAGACCCAATGTATTGCGTGCAGCTAATAGTGTGCATATTAAAATCGTTCGTTTCACAGGAACTTTTTTTATGGAAAAAAAATACGATTAGTGAATATCTTTGCTTTTTTATTTGTAAGTAATATTTGAAAGTGTAGTCATACTTTTCAGACACCTGGTATAAATAAATTTTTATCAAAGGAACAAATTATTTTTAATTGAAAAACGTTTATTTTAAAATATAATTTGTTTACAATCAGTATAGGTTAGGCAAATGGGTTTATTTTAAACTTGACTGTGGTTCTCTCTCAAATTTATGAAGTCCGTCATGAATTGCACTCGCACAGCTTTAAAGTGCAGCATTAATAAAATACTCACTTAGTAAGCCTTTAAAAATTATAGACTTCGATTCCTAATGGCCAGAATCGGTTCTTCATTTTACAAACTTTAATTTATTTATTTATTTATTTATTTATTTAGTTTTATTTACTTTATTTTTAATTTTTATTTTATTTTAGTTATTTATATATTGCTGCTATCTGTTAGATTTTAAATCTACGTGTATAATATCTTACTTTTTGAATCTTGCAATTTTATAGACACGTATTATTATTACAACTAAAAGTACACACACAACATACAAACAAAAATGAATGCTTCTATATATAAGTCACTATAATTTTCTAAAAAATTATCACAGTTTTTTTTTAACTATTTATAAAAGTGCTACAAAATATATTTCTAAAAAACAAACAAGGGATATTTTCGTATCAAATTCTGCAGATTTTAAAAGAGTTGAAAAATATATATACTGTAAAAAAAACATAATTAAATATAGCTTCAATTTTCTTTAAAAAAAAAGAAGAAAAGATTATTTCAAAACTACTCTAATATATTTGACGTATTATTTAAACCATGGACGAAAAAAAAGGGCAAATTCTGAGACGCAGTTTCCTTTTTAAAAGTTCTGTTATGTTCAAATTAAAAATGAGGCAATAGGATTGTAGTTCAGTAAGTCACTTTAAAATAAAATTTATAAAAGGATATTTTTAGTTCACCAACCTACATTATTCTTTTCTTTTTTGGCAATTAATAAGCTCAAATATTTTCTCGTATTTAAAAAAATGTGCTACATAATCCAACAAAGGTACACTTTTTTTTCTCTTTCAAATCACTGCACTAACACATTTCCAGTTGAAGCATCCAATTAGATACGAATATCCAGAATGGAAGCAATCCCATAAAAAAGAACACTAAATAAATAACACTTCTTGTACACGAGCTTGCGCCTCATTAAGGTTCCCGAGACAGTCACACATTTAATGTGTAAATAAATTTCTACCCCCTTTTTTTTTCTCTGTATTCATTCAAACTAGTTGTTCCATGAAGAAGGATGAATGAAATTGAGATGGCAAAGGGATCATATGATAGCAGAGGCAAATTAGGTTATTCATCACGGGTCACCTCATTATAAGATGCCGCTAAGATAGCGTTCAGATAAATTGTCAAAAGTGGGAATTATTGTGGGTATTTTGGGGATGTTTTTGTTCCTGCATCCGCCGAGACGAGGGTCATTTTGGACGTCACTGGTCAAGGTCGGAGATTTTCATCGATGGCAAGTTCAAAATCGAGATCGTGGACCAAAGATAAATATATACCATAACTTATTTTTCGTTGGAATAATTATTCTTATTTATTCAGAAATGCTCTACTACAAGTTCAAATTCAAGATCAAGAACCACAGTTGTTTACTCCTTAAGAACAATCAGTTTTCATATTTATTTACAGTAATGTTCTTAAATTCAAATCAAAAGAATAAATAAGAAATAACTGTATATACCAGTGTAATTCTTCAGACGAAACAGTGATCTTTTTGTTTGTGGAAGTGCTCTGCAGCAAATTTAAATTAAAGAACATAAGCCACATATGTAACGCGTGGTCATTCCGAGTATTTTACTTTATCTGAATTCTTTTGTAAGTTCAAATCTGATATCTCTCATGCATTCTATTGTATTTCTTTAAAATAATAACATTTCATTTGCTTGTTATTTTAAATTCATTGTTGAAAAATGTTCAGCGACTCTCACATTGAATTATTTTAATTTTAAGCGAAGAAAACTAAGTAAAATATTCATATGTGTTGATCATTTCATTTTAAAGCAACAAACAATCAAGCTTATGAAACCTTCATTGGGAATAAACATTCTAAAACCTTGGATTAGATAATGTAACAGAGAACCAACTTATAGATGTATTCTATATTTTTATTTATTTGGAAATATTTATAGTGATGGTATTTAACTGTAGATCCCCAAATTCAAGAAGAAAATATGCTATTACACTTTATCCTTTTAAATATTCAGTGTTCTTTTCTAGATCAAGTTCAGAATTACATATGGAATATAATTTCTATACCCAAATACTTGCTTTAAATAATCAGTTTTTTCAGCTGTTTGAATAGCATTGCAAAAAATTCATAGATTAAAGTAATGTTAAAATTATGGGAAAAAATACAAATATATAATGCTTATATTTCTATTAATCAACACTTTTAGTTTTATGAGCTCAAATATATATATATATATATATATATATATATATATGAAAGAAATATGTATTATATATCAAAAACAAGAAATAATAGATAATGAACATAACAAGAAATAGCGTAATAAAAATATAAAAGCTGAACATGAAAAACAAAATTATAGAGAAAAAAAACCCTAGCGAGTCAGAAAGCAATTTCGGACTTAGGACCGAATAAGTGGGGTTAAACTAGTTTGAAGGCGCCAACCTTCCCCTTTGCAACTCGGTAGGAAAAACCAAATAAAATAAAATAAACAAAAATTCAGAGTATGTAAAAACTCAGAGAGTATGATAAAACCACTCACTACTATTATGTAACAAACTCTTCCAAACTCTTAATGCAGAAAAATCGCAAAACAAATACGTAAGAAAAGTAGAAAAATCCTAAAACAATTACATAAGATAAGTATTTTTCAAAAATAATTTAACAAAATTTCTTTACTCACAGAGCTTTTACGAAGAGAATCAAGCATCTTGACATCAATGAAAATCAATTATTCACCAAGTTAAAAAATTTCGAATATACATAAACACATCTTTTGAGCTAATTTTTAAACCAGCCAGCAAAGACAGATATCAAAAAAGACGACAATCAAATATGGTAGAATTTGAATTGGTTGATTGCCAAAAATGTAAATTTGCTAGGCTCTAATTTGGTTGGTTGTCAACAATGTGTAAGATGTTCAAGATGTGTGCGGAAAAAATGTAAACTGTGATCTGAGTGTTATGATATAATCTTCACAGCAAGACCACTAACATGCTGACTTTGAAATCCTATTGTTGTGTGGTGGTTTTGGAATTAGAAGTAGCAAGACGGTTAATGTATTTGTGATGAATATAAGTTCTTAAGAAATTAAAAGGGTATTCATGATCTAAACAACATTGAAAATTTTTTTTGATATTATTGTATTTATCTATTTTGTGGGTAGTTAAGTTATCATTTCTAAATAAAAAATTCAAAATGATATTTCTGTAAATTGATATATGCAAGTTACTATTCCATACAGGAATTTTAATTATATGGAACTTAAACGAATCTCTTTTGTCAAAAATGTTACTGACTACATTATTGTTAATAAGATTCAAGTCTAAATCCAAGAATTCCACCATATTAGAGTTGAAGTTAGTTTTAAGGAGCTTGAGATAATCAGGGTAGAACGTAATATTTGGTCTGTATTCACTATTTTTACCGAAAATTATTAAATCATCTATATAGCGATAAATCAAGTACGAATCATTTACAACATGATCAATTTCAAAAAAATGTAAATATAGATTCGCTAAACAATCACTAGCTGGACCACCCTGAGGTAATCCTTTGATCTGTTTATAAAGATTCTGATCAAATGCAATGAAATTTTCTTTTAATACGAGGTTAACAAGAATATCAAATTTTTCTTTTTTCATTGAAGTATATAATTCATATTTATCATAAATTAACTGTAGAATATCATAAATTAACATAAATTAATTTATCATAAATTAACTGTATATATATATATATATATATATATATATATATATATATATATATATATATATATATACACTGCTGGACAATTGCTAAGGACGGATCACAAATTGCTATGTAGCATAACATTAAGCGAGACATGAGGCCTAGTAGGATAAAATGTAGTTGCCAACTGTTCAGACATTAGAATAAAGAATATTTATTGTTCTGGAAAGTACAAAAGCTGTGAAACGTCTGAAAGAAAAAAAAAATGTTCATTTGATCTGCGTACGGAGGAATGGAACAATGCATCTAAAAGTCAGCAGGCACCTTAAAGAAAGGTATCAGTACGGGATATGTCCACCGTGGAGTGTGATGCAACATTCACACGTCGTACCATACTTTGCACAACATTATCCAGCAGCTGTTGAGGCAATTTATCCCATTCCTCTGTGAGTGCACGGATGAGGGTGTTCTTGTTTGTCGGAGGATAGTTTCGACCAGCAACTTGCCTCCCCAAAGCATCCCACACATTTTCAATGGGGTTTAGATCTGGAGAACGCGCTGGCCATACGAGACGTTGAATACCCTCGCTGTCTAGACAATCCTGAACAGCGAGTGTTCGTAACATGTTGCGTTGTCGTCCATAAAAACAAATTTGAACCTACTCTCATCTGAGAATAGTACGCATGCCCAGTCCTGTTCAGTCCAAGTGTGATGCTCACGACACCATTGCAAACGGGCAGTACGGTGCTGTCTGGTCGATGGGACACACACAACAGGTGTGCGTGCGTATAGTCCTCCTCCCCTCCAACGTCTGGCAACAGTTTTTCGGGAGATCTGCTTTCCTGAGGCAGCAAGAAACTGATTTGCCACCTGCTGAGCTGTGGTGCGCCTGTTCCTTTTTGCTGATAGGACGATATATCTGTCTTCTGCAGGCGTTGTACTTCTAACACGACCTCCCCCGTGCCGTCTACTACACATTCCAGTAATTTTAAATGACTTCCACAGCCGTGAAACAACGCTGTGAGCGATGTCGAACTCCCTGGTAACATCTGTTATTTTTCGCCCTTCTTCGATGTTTCCAATAATTCGGCCACGCATAAAATCATCTATGTGATGTCGGGAAGACATGCTAAAAATTTTAAGTTCGTCTATTAAATCTTTTCTGTAAAACTTTGACTTGAAACAACAACTGTCCACACGCGTCAAAACCTTTAAAGCTCTTATGAACGCTATCACGTGATGAACAGACGTGGAAAAAAAATTTGCATACTCATACTTCTTCTTACTAATATCCCGCACTTATTCTAATTTTCCACATTTTGCTTCCTTTCATTTTGTGGTTGCTATGGATGATAGTGTTATCCGTCCTTAGCAATTGTCCAGCAGTGTATATATATATATCGTATACTTTTTACCACGAAACTTTTTATAATATCGGATAAATTGCAGTTAAACTACATATTAGATAGAACGCAGTCTAAACATACATTGTATAAGGCCTCCAAACATTGAATGTATCAAAACATTTACAGCTTCAATGCATTAAGCCTGTTCTGTCTACATTTTGATAAAATTAAAATTATAACATTTTCTCCTTTCATTTTTGGATAAATTTTTCAGTTCTCGGCTATAACGAACATTTAAATATTAAATTCTGTATTTAAATTGCAAAAATGTATCCAATATAAATAAAACCTTTCAATCAAAAAAGGAAACTTGCATACCAAAATTTTACAACCAAACTAAAAATTTTAACAATCGGTTATTTTTACAACGAAAAGTACTTCTTAGTTATCAAAAACAGAAGAAGAAACTAAAAAATTTAAGAACCATATTTTATTTGCAGGATTTTTATGAAAATAGGTAACAAATAAAATTTAAAATGGTTCGATTTTCTGTTAAAATAGATCTATCACTGTTTGACATAATGAATATCTTGAAAAACGAGGGGGGGAAAAGTGATGGATTAGACATTCTACTTTCTAAATATTAACTAATTCCAAATACTTAAAAAGATATTACTGTTTATAATAAAGTGACGTCAGTCTCCTCATTGGATTAAACTGTTTAAAAATAACTGCATTGTGTACTTCCGTTAACTACTCTTGCAAATGAAATTTTTTAGCAATCAAATTTTATAATCGCATTTCAATAAAACACAGTTAGAGACAGTTGACAATTATCTTGTCAGCAGTTTTATATATGTATACATTAAAACATGACTCAGTAATTTTTTTTAAAAAAAGGGGATATCTATATTTAAAAAATTATTTAAAGATCTTGAAACTATAAAAAGATGCAAAATTATAGCTTCATGGATTTGTTTAAAAAATATGAATCGATAAGGTTATTTATTTCTTATTCAGATCAATATTAATAAAATTCAACATATATTCATTGGTCTTGAATAATCAAATTAAAACCTTTTTTAAATAAACCCATTATCTAATTACTGTTTAATAAAGTATGTGAAATGTATCTGTAAGTATTTGAAAAGATTTATTTTTACAGTATGATTGATGAAAATATTAATTTAAATGAGACTCTATAATCCCTCTCATGTTTTACATGCTCTAAAATTTATGGAAAAAACGCAACTGATACTTCTGTACTTTTCAAATTATTTTCCCTCTGTTTATTCATGATTTTAAAATAAAAATATTTTGAATCATTCTTCGTTGTTTCTTACGCCACCTGATCTCGACTGTCTCAGATCCAGGCCCATGAAATTCATCATGGCAAGGGGCTAGATATACGCCTGCCGTTGGTCGTAGCCTTGAGCACCATACATGTGACAGTACGATTTAGTTCGGTTCCACCCCAATTCAGAGGGAGAACACCCTGGGGATTAGGTTAGGGGCATCCTACCTCTCTTTCCCTTCCACCAACCTTACGAGATGACTTGCGGCACGACGGCTATTAAGAGTACCCCAATGCCGCAAAAGCACTATACAATTACAAACATCCATGTGCTCCGGGATTCGAACCCAGGCCCTACGGCACAGCTGCCAACGTCGCTAACCACTTTACTGGATGAGCGATGGGATTTTGAATCATGATGGATGTGATATAAAAAAGAATATTTTGAATTTCTTTATTCACACATTATCCCCTCTACCGATAAAAGTATTTACGATCAAATGCGAAATTTAAAATTAATCCCATAATTGGCAGATAAACATAAAAAAAAGGTCGATAGCGATTACATCTGTTACATTGAGATGTAAATGTACCATAACAAAAAAAAATAATAATATACAATAATAGTACAAAAACAAAATAGTAGGTAATAATAGTACAATAACAAAAAATTGTTGATCAAAATTTTTTGAAAAATCAGTTTTCTTATTCTGTAATAAATTTAAGCAAATCATTAAAAAAAGTATAAATAAAAATTATTTATTTATTTATATAGACTTAATAATACTTAAAAAATACCTTTCTTATCTAATGTTGTTTACTTATTGAATTTTATTGAAGTTTTTTTTAGTTGACAAAGGAATGTCAGTTTTTTTTTCTTTTAATAGACTTATTTTGATTCATTTTATTCACTAACTATTTTTATTAAAACAAACTTCCTGTATTTTTCAACAGCACAAATTTATATGTCGCTGTTTGGCAACAGCATAAGCAGAATTTTTTGTTCGAGAAAAGAAAAAGCATTCAGTATATTTAGCCTTTAAGAGGACTTGGTACCCTAAAAATCACAAACCTATCGTATTTTTTATTTTCATTTAATCTTATTCTTTGCATTATTATCTTTCGATTGATATATCACTTGTGCATGTCGGAAAGTTAGAAGTTGAATAAAACTTCATTTGAAAACAAATTAGGTAATTCAGCCACACCCCCTTTTTAGAAAAAAAAGCTAAAAAATGCGTTATGATAAAAAAAATCTATTTTATAAATAGAATTAATAACTATAAAAAAGAATGTGTAGTATTAAAAGCAGAATATTTCCGAGGCAATACAATAATGTAATTTTTCTTCCTTGTGAAATGTGTGCATGTAAAATTTTTAAATTAAGGCATTTTGTATTAATAATTTTATAATTTCAGTTCTTATTCCTGATATATTTTTCCTACAAATGTAATACTTTAATATTATAAGAAGAGAAAAACAGCTAAAATTTCTGTCGTGACAGAAAAAAAAATTTTTTTGAAGTTTTTCTTGAGTTTTCTTGTGCAATTAGTACTCTCTAAAAGTTGATCATTTATAAAAATGTGTGGGTTGAAAACATATGAAAATGCAATTATTTTAAAGAAAAACGTATAAGTAATATCTTAAAGTGGTAATTTAAGTTTAATTAAGCTTATAATAATTTTTTTTTCCGAATTATAAACTTTAAAGTGGTTTTTCTCAGTTTGTGTTTTTCGAAACCTTAGTGCATTCAAAATGCTACTCCTTCGACAATTATTTACCAATCACTTCAATTTTTTCCAGCGTGTTAAAAATAAAGCATGTAATAAAATTAGGGATCCGTTTTGCTATAAACTGAATACTTTTTTTAAAAAAAAATAAAATGTAAGACATGTTGGTTTTTTCGTTGATTTTTAGCTTGTATATCAACATTTTATTTTTTTTCTCGAAAACGAATGAATCTAAAATTGATTCCTAAAGTTAAGAACACCCATAAGAATATTATAAAAAATTTCAGGTCAAAAAATTAATTTTTACAAAAGGAGTAGGATTTTAAAATTTTCCCAATTTTCTTCAAAAAATTTAAATTTTTAAAATTGTGTGAATAATATATGAAAATTTTCATCTGGTAACATTTTCTTGAATAGAAACATTGTATAAAATGTTAAAATATAATTTTTAAATACGTAAATAAAGAAGTTTGCTCAAAGGGTGCCAAGTCCCCTTAAAGTTTTGATGAGAAACAAAATGTTGTTTAAAAAAAACAATTCGATATTTGTGTTTTGGACAGTCCATATACTTAATGTCCTCTCTCACCTTGTAGGCTACCTTAAAACAAATACTTTTCATTTTACTCATATTAAGGTATCCGACTACCCTAAAACCATGATTTTTTTCAAAAATTGGCAAATTTTTTTATGACTTTATTTTATAAACCATTTTATTAACTTAATAACAATACCAAGTACTTTATTTTCCCTCCACTAGAACAAAAACTACAAGCGTTTTAGTAAAAGCAAATGCCATAACTTTACACAAGATGTCAAACTTTAAAATGCGTTTTACTCGAAATGTGTTTTTTTCGAAAAACTCAAACGGGGACCGCGATTGCTCAAAAAGTTTTGAAAATAATTAGATGAAATTTTTTTGCTTATGTTCTGCATAACAGTAGAAGTGTTTTGATCTTCAGATTTATCAATAACCGTTTTATTTCAAAATTTGCAGTTCTTTATATGAATATAGTCAATGTTTTTAAGCAATTTCGTATAATGACTTAGATAAAGTGCTCTAGTTTTTGTAAAAATTAAAATATCTCTTATCCTGAAGGTCATTTCAAACATGAATAACAAAGTAACGCATTAAAATTGAAAAATTGAGAATTTGTCCGTAAAATCTTTGTACAGAGCGGGCCCCGTTTATGTAATTTTTCGTACATTTTTACTAGTTTTTCCCATTTTAATAATAATAATTTTTTTTCCTTTTACCAATTTTAGGATTTTTTCCTTAAAATATACTAAATAAATATAAAAATCACAAAAAGATCTCCATATCTCCTTTTTTTCAAAAAAAAGTTGTCGCAAGTAGTCGGATACCTTAATCAACTCTATTATTTTTAATAGTTACTTTTTTTGAAAGATGAAAAATAACAAGCCTTCTTGGATAATTTAATACAAAATGACATTCGCTCTAAAACAGGGGTGGTGAACCCTTATGGATCAACGTGCTATTTATTCTAAAGAAATGTTTAATAAGACGTGCCTTCAAACAATTTTGACTTGGGATTATTAGAAAAATAATAAAACTAAATACTAACAACTCTCTCTCTCTCTGGACTCTTTATTTACTACGAAAAATACATTTAGCATTGCATAGTAGTAAATGTTTTAGTAAAAAGTGTAATTCAAATTAAAGTAACATTAGTGTGACTTCTGTTGTTGCGGATTAAATAACAAACAACTTATATTAGGATTTAAAATGTTACTTTTAGCAGAGTGGATGCTGAATTGGAGTTATCTGCCAAACAGTTTTATTTATCTCTGAAAATAATGACTCACAAGCATAGGTAGATGAAAATATAGTTAAAATGGCATAAGCCAGCTTTTTTTAAATAGTTGAATGTGTCTGGAATCAAATTCTCTCCACCCCGCGACAGATCATTCCCGTTTGTTCGTAATACTTCATAGTGAACTTCGTTATTTTGAACGGTGGAGTATCCGAAGTGTTGTATCGCGTGCCATCAGTGTCACGCGTGCCATTGGTTCACCATCCCTGCTCTAAAGGATATGTTATATTTTGTATCATGCACTTCATGTATAATATTTTTCTAGGTATAAATTGCTTCAGTGCTAAAAAGAAAATTTATAGTCATAAATATGCTAATATTTACTCAAAACAATTGACTTATTTTTAAAAGTTCATTTTCCATTAAGATTCATAAGTTTCGAAATCTTTACTCAGTAATTTAACTAAAAGCGATCCATTTTAAAAATTCCAAATGCATCAAACAACTAAATTCCTCAAAATTTACAATAGCTGAATAGTCTAAATTTGCATGTTGGTTCTAATTAAGAAGAAAATACAGCACTTAAAAGAAACGTATCTTGTAATTGGATACTGATTGCATCCCCTTCTTCCTACGCTTCTTTTGACTCTAATTCGTTGCAACAAATAAAATTCAAGTTCAAAATCACAAACTAGTTCTCGGTAATAAGACTTCACGTCTCAATTAACGCTCTGAGTAAATTTTGTTATTGCAAAGTGACATGAAACGGAAATCTGTCTTGACAAGATTAGCATCTCTTCGCTTAAAAGAGAAGGATCTCGTTTTTTCCCCCTTCCGAAATCGTGAATGTAGTTTACATATTGGAGAAGTAACTACATCTTTTAATCAGAGATAAGGATGTAAATATTGCATGAATTTGTTATTTAATTTGTACGGTATTTAAACTGACAATAACACATCTTTCAAAAGTAGTCAATGTCAAATTAGATAAAAAGAAATCCAGTTAGTTTTTCTCATAGAACAAATTATGTTTAACAAAATGTTATTGTATGACAAAGATCGCTCAACCATCGATCGCGAGCTACTGTTAGATCACATTCGTGTTTTAGTTGGTCAACCTTGATTCCTCCACAGCTGACTCTTATAAAAAAATCTGTTATTACATTTGTTATTTATAATTATATAACTACACTTAAATTTCTTTCTTATGTATAATTCAATTTCAGTTTTTTTGTTGTTGTTGTTGTTGCTATACACAGCTAAAATGAAATTGATTTCATATTAATTAGATGTGTAGGTCCATTTGCAATAAACAGTGAAGGTTTTTTTTTAAAAAAAAGTTTATAGATCTCTTTTGGTTAGTATCTCACAGCAGGATTTAACAAGGGAATGCCATAATTTGTACATAACATGTTTTATATTTCTACCTGAAAAGATTCCTTTTTAATGTTCAGAAGGTTTATAGAGAAAATTTTATGCAAATATATTTTTGAAACTTTAATTACTTTGAATAAAAATATTTTTTGGAATGAAAATTTTTAAAGAAATTCGGCATGTTTCAGAAATATCCGCTCATCCAGAAACATCCGCTCCTGAGTAATTATATCATACAATTCAATGATTGTGCGCAACAATTAATCAGGAAATTAAAAATAAAATTCAAACTTTAGAAAGAAGCTATTATTAGGAAGGAAAATGAGATTGAAATTTAGCTTTATATAAATATATGATAGGGATTTTTCTCAAAACACTTGTCGTTGAAGTTTAATAATAATTTTTTTTTTCATTTTGATAGAAAAGTCTGATTATTATATGTAACACATACAAAAAACTATTTCACTAAAACTTATGGAATTATGTTGCAACCCTTACTATAAAAATGAAGTAATATTTCCATTAGATAGAGAATTATATACAATTGCATATTGTGCACGTATACGTGTGAATATAGATATCAAAATATCTTTGTATCTTTATGTATGTATGTATACAGAGAGAGACATAGATAGACATATATAAACAGATAGAGATATAAATTGTTTACTGAGACAAGATTTACCCGTGTCACATTAATATGTTCAAAAATAATCAATTTTACTTTCATTTTCAATAATAGAAGTTAAGAAAATTTCATTCTCAATTTTTTTTAAACACTAAAGAATTATTAACGATTTTTATGATAATCAGCATACTTACAAATTGTATTTATAAGTTCAATAATGAATTTTTTACTTAATTCAAAAAGTATTAAGTTCTTACCTTGGGTGAAGTTGGATATACTCTGATTTCTAAAATCCTGATGAACAATAATCCCATGTTTTGGCATAGAGGTTATCACATAAGTCAAGGCCGATTCTGAGCTGTCTCTGTCTTCAGCTCGTAATACTTTTGGGTTGAATCTAAATCCTATGTTACCATCTTCTAAAGGACTGAGAAAAGTAGCTCCTCGATTCATTACTAAACTCGGAACAACATTATCAACCGAAACCACGGATATCTTCATAGTAACTGGATTACGAAGGGGTTTATAGATATCAGGATATAGAAAAAATTCCATGTGTTTTCCATCAGTAATTACAAAAGAAAATTCGTCTTCTAAAGTTTCAGATCCATCGTGTTGGTATGTTATCATATTTTCAGAAATGTCTGCCATTGTGAAGGAGTTTACAATAACTGACTTGTCTCTCAGGATTTTACCGTTAATTGGGGCTTGTGTTATTTTAAATACAAGTTTATCTTTACTTGTATCACTATCTTCAGCTTTCAGTTCAAATGGTGTTATAAGTCTTTCTCCGCCTTCTTTGACCAACAACAAGGTAGTGTGAACTACTGGTTTCTTATTATCTACTTCGCTTATTGAGATTCTAAATGTTCTGTATACAGAATTAAAACCATCACTGACTTCAAATTCGAAATTGTCCATTTTAATTTCATCATCACTAGTGTGGACGTAGTATATCTTGCTTCCAGCAAGATCGAGTTGAGTGAACGATGTAATTGGAACTCCTGGAAAATCTGTACTTTCAAGATGGCCTCTTGTTGGTGCTCGAGTTATTGTGAATAACAAATCTTCGTCGTTACTATTTAAATCAGTAGTGCTCAAAATATTTGTATCTAATATTACTCTACCACCTTCAGGAAGCTCCACGCCTTTGTTGATGACATCGGGATATACTGAATCAATGCCCTCCACTGTTATCCAAAAATAACGATCAACAAAAGGATTGTAACCATCTGTGACATCAAATTTTATAATGTCCCTAACACCTTCTTGTCCAAAATGAGTATATTGTATAAGTTCATTGTCTACATCTGATTGAGTAAAATTCATACCATGAGTTAAATTATAAAGTGGCTGACCGGAATAATCTAAATACGAAATGTAACCAAACTTTGGAACTTGTCTAATGACATATGTTATGGTTGAATCATCAGAATCGAGGTCTTCCGCCTTCAATTCTCGATTAGTGATTAATTTTGAGTCTCCAATACCAATATCCAATCCATCATTGATTACCAAACGCGGTGTTTCGTCATCCACTGGTATAACCATTACTAATAAAGTCTTACTGGAATTATGAACGCCATCGGTCACGGTAAGTTCAAAATTATCTTTCGTTGTCTCGCTATCGTCATGTTGATAGACAATAGTAGATCCCCTAGAAATACGATCTAAAGTGAAATTTTTAACAGATAAAGTACCAGTTGGCATATGTGAAGCAATAACTCCATGTTTAGGTTCTTTCGTAATGATGAAAACTAGCTTATCTTTAGGAATATCAAGATCAAGCGCATTTAAAATTGGTAAATCTATGATAAGATCTGTTCCTTCCATTACTATAAATTCTCTCATGTATATCTCGGGAACTTCATCATTAGATGGTTCAATCTGAATGGGAAACACCATTGTAGGGGACGAATTTACGCCATCGGAGCAAGAAAAGGAAAATTTATCATCAATGGGTTCTAAGCCCTTATGTATACTTTGCACATAACTTATGTAATCATCGGTGATATCTGATACCGAAAATGCTGTGACAGGCAAGCCTTTTCGTGGTCTTTCGGATCCAGGAGCTGGTGAAAAATTTTCTATGTAGCCATGACTTGGTTGTTCAATTAAAGTACATATTATATCTTCTTCCATTGTATCTAGGTCAGTTACATTCAAATGGTGGCGTGTAATTAAACTCTTATTTCCTTCAATAACATTGAATGAATCACCAATTTCAACAATTGGGGCGAAATTATTCATAGGATTTACTAAAACAGTAACATAAACACGGTCTACAGCATTTCCACCAATAATCCATTCGTTCGACATATCAGAAAGCGATAAATTAAAAGAATCTTCTTGTGCATTGTGGCCTATTTCTTCCTTATTATGAACGTAAAATACTAGTCCATTTTGCAAATCTTTTTGTTTAAAACGGTCTACTATTACTCCATTTACTTCAATAGATCCAAACTCTGGCAAGGGATCGACAATAAACGTAATTATTTGATCATCTGTATCTAAGTCAGATGCTTTTATCAAATCGTTCGTTACTGCACTTTTATCACCTTCATTTACTTCGATAATAACACCAAGTGTACCAGGAGCTATTTCTAATTTTGGGGCTTCATCGTCTATATTCTTAATAGACACATGGACAGTAATCAGAACCACATGCACTCCATCGGTAACCTCTAAGTTAATGCTGTCTTCCTCTTCTTCAGAACCACTATTGCTATATGAAACAATTCCACTGTTAATGTCTAATTTTGTAAATGAATCACCACTTGACATTTCCAAAGTACCAATTTGCAAACTCCCATGTTTTGGTTTGTTTATGACAGAAAACACCAAAAGACTTGGGTCTGTGTCTTCATCAACAACATCTAAAACGTCTGGTGTTAAAGTGGCAAACCCATTTTCAAATATTTCAATTCCTTTATTATGCACAATTGGTGGTTTATTGTCAACCGGCTGTAAGAGAATTCCAAATTCTTGATCTGGTAATATGTTTCCAGCTCTGTCTCGAACATCAAATTTAAACTGAATAAGCCTAGGTACCATTCCTAACTCAATGGGTGGTGGTTTATAAGCAATTTTGTGGTGATTGATTTGAGCTTGATTGAATTCATCGATTTCTATGTCAGGACTTTCGGATAAAACAATCTTTCCAGGATCCATCGGATTATTTTCGTCTGTATCATATGGCTTTTTCGTAATTTTAATAATCAAATCCCGATCTCTCGAATCATCATCAGTGAAACGCAAATGCTGTTTAGTTACATCAGTTAATTGAAATTCCTCAACGGTCATTTGAAGTGGAGTATTTGGATAAACTTCTGGCGGAGTGTTATCGAGAGGCATTATTCTAAGAAGAAATTCTTGTTCAGGAGATTCGTTAGGAGGTATGTTGTCATCACTTAACCTAAATCTTATTCTATCGGTCAAAGGAAAAGGTACACGATCCCCAGAATGCCTGTAAAAAATATTTCCTTCGATAAGATCCTGCTGTGTCCAAGATGTAACTAGTCTTTCATATAAACCATCGTCATAAATCCAGTTTTCAGGATCTTCTGGTATTTCAGCCTTTCTCATCAGCATTTTCCCGTATGCTGAACTAGATTCAGTTAAATCAAATCTAATAGAAGCATCATCGCTGTCGATGTCAGTTGCACTTAGAACAAAGGGTGTTATTTCAACTTCTTCGCCTCGAGTAATAGTTAAACCGGTATTAACATTTAGAATAGGGGCATCATCATCTTCTGGATACACTGTGACGGGAAACAAAAACTCAACTCGGTGTTGACCGTCATTTAATCTAAAAATAATGTTATCACTGTAAGTATCGCTTCCATCGTGCTCGTAAACGACACCACCATTATCCAAATCTCCGGGAGAAAAATGTTTTACTGGATTTCCATTCAGCAGCAATCTGCCATGCTTCAGTCCTCCTGCCACACTTACAACAACATCATCGATATTATCTTCATCAGATATTTCTAAATTTTTTGAGCTGCTCAGTATCCTAGACTGGCCTTCAAACAGAACGAGTCCAGCATTCCTCGTAGCAAGTGGTGCCAATGTGTTCATAGGATTCACAACAATCGTTAAACTAAAAGGATCCGAGGTAAGTCCATCGGAATCAACAACTTCCATTTCGACTAAATAGAATCTTCTTTCGTCCGAATCAGAAGCTGGTGGTTTGTATGCAATTTTCAAATCATTCAAATCTTTCTGGTAGAACGATGTTATAGGCAAGTTCTGATCATCAGTACTGACTATTGATCCTTCTCCATATCCCAGAGGATTTGTGATATTAAAAATAAGTTTATCCGAAGGTGTTTCAAGATCTTCGGCTATTAATATATTTGGTGTGATAGCAGTCATGACGAACTGGTTGACGTCCATTAACAATAAAGCACTGAAACTGAGTTGAGGTTGTGTGTTTTCCTCTCCTTCTCTTATTCGAACCATTACTTGAAAGTATTCCTGTTTTATCAGTTTCCCATCAAGGTCATTCAGTTCTACCACCATGGGAATAAAATCTCTGTTAGGTGTTTCATTGGGAGAAGTGTGTTTGTACCTAAAAGTAAAATGAAATTTTCTATTATGATCAGTGAAAATTACAAAAATAACTTTGGTTGATAAGTAATCTTATTTTAAAATTCAGTAAAATAATTTTCAAGCGTAGGAAAGCAATTCAAAAAAAGTAATTAATTCAATTAAAACAATAACAGTAAATAATATTATAAATACAATTTCGATTGTATTAGTACTTGAAACAAGATTGTTGAGATATACTGAGAAACAAAATGTACTTCCAAAAGCTATCGCTTATGTGAATTAAGCACATCATCTGTTTGCAGATTTTCTTTGAGGGAAATATTTCAGTTTTTCCAATTTATAACACTCTATTTACCGGCAGGGTGGTGTAGTTGGTTAGGCGCTGGCCTTATACACCCAAGTTTGCGGTTTCGACACCGTCCCAAGTCGGTGGATTTTCATTATGCAAAAAATCGACAGCATCCATGCCGAATATTTATGCGACATGTGTTAAAGATCCCCAGAGTGCTTGGTTACTCTCGGCAAAATTAAATTCCTAGTCTAATTTCGCATCATAAGAGGCCATGTGCCTCTCTCTGGCGAGGAAACTGGACGTCAAAATTACATTGTGGGAATTTGTATCCGCTTATATGGTGCCACACTAAAAATTGATACCAGCTCTCGGGGAAGGTACCAGATCTGTGCAATTGTAATTACTGATCCTCAGCCCTATTTGAAAGGGGGGAATACTCTTTTTAAATTTTACACTAGGGACCATAATAGCCGAGGGATCATGGTCACTAATCCATTTCTATCGAGTACTGGGGTTCGAATCCAGATGTCTTCAACAAACCATTGTAAAAAGGGACTGATGCATGTTGAATCTATCGAGGTAAAGTCCTCAAGTTGGTGTTGTGTGGAGTTTTGGAGAGCTCTAGTATCTTCGTCGTCATTTGGCATTGGTTCAAAATTGAGAGGTTCGTTACCAATAGTCCTTGTGTCACTTTTAAGTGCGACATTATTAAACAAACAGTTAAATTTTTAATTAGAATATCAAAATTTATTCAATGATTAGATTTAAAAATCGATGAACTTCTTATAAATATTTTTCGAATAAATAGTTTTCAAATTGAAAATTTTATATCAGGTAGTTGCATATATAAAAATATAAATAATAATTGTACTTAATAGCTATAAGCGATAGTTAGTTAGTTATTTCATTTCTTAAAAAATGTAATAGTATTACTACAATATATAGAATAAATAACCTAAAAAGAATTCGAAAATTTTTAAATAATACTCCAACCTAGGGAAGTTTAATATTTTTTTAACCTAACGGTGATGAAAATTTTAAGAAATTGAATTATATTCATCTAACTGAAATGGATTTTAAATAAATTCTTTGTAAAAAACTTTAGCAGGTAAAAAAGCGTTAGAAAAATTTAAAAAACAACTTTTATGCAGTTTTTTTTTACTTTAATAAAATATGTAACTTTAAGGATGTTATTTACTTTTTTAAAAAAAAAAGCTTCAAATGATACAAAAATTTTTAATACTTATGTATTTTTCCGTTTTACTGGCGCAAAACTCGCCAAGCATGTTTTATTGGCGACAAAACACAGTATACACATAAAAAGTGTTAAAAATGTTCTTGTTTTTTTCATCTATTTTTGATGTATTTTGAAAAAGACGTTACTCTTATAAAAAAAAAACCGCGACTTGTTTTGAAAAACGTGGGGGGTAAAAGTTAACCAGCGAGAATATTGCGTGTGGTATTGTTTATATCATTTTTAAAGATTTTATAGCTTGAACTGGAGAAACAGAAAAATACCGTATTTTACTATTTAATATTTAGTGCTTGCTCTCCTTGCATGTACATTCAACTGACACCAACATAAGTGATTTCCTAAAATTTCATTTTTACATTTAATTGAAATGAAACAATCAGTTGATGAAATTCGTCATGTCATTATAGATACCTTATAGCGCCTTTGATAGCATGCATATAAATTGTTTTTGTCAACTTTTAAAACTTAATACTCACATGCTGTTATAACTAAATACATTTGTATGCTTGAGATACCTTTCAGAATATGATTTATTTTCATATTTATCAAAAAGTTTACTGAGTATCACAATGAATTATTTTCAAATGATGTAAACATACAGATTTTTGTTTATTTAGAACTAAAGTAAATATATATAATAAAAATAATACAATATACATGCATATTAAATAATGTATAATTTTCCTCAAATTTTTTTCAAAATCAAACATATGTTGCAAGTTTTGAGAATCTACTCTCCTTTCTAGTAAACGTCTGTAAAATCCAATTTTTAAAATATTTTTATATACGATTTTTAAAATTTTTTCTCTTTATGTATGCATAAAATGCAATAACTCAAGAGACAAAAATTTGATCCATTAATTTTAATTTTTATTCAAACTATGAATAATAGTTAAGTTAATAATTAATGAATTAAAAACTATTAACAACGTGTAATTAAGACTCTTTCAAACAAATAATAATTACGATAAACAATCTCAAAAAAAGAAAGAGCAAAAAAAAAAAATAATAATTAATCGAATTTATTTTAATCTCAAAAGTATATTTTTAAAGTTTTTATCTATTATGTAATAATAAAAAATATATAAATATATCAGCACGTAAATTAAAAGAAGTACGAAAGTATATAGAATTCGTAATTTTAAATAATATTAGAACAAAGGCATTGAAAGCCTAAGACATTGAAAGCCTAATAGCAAACTTTTCACAACTGCTGTTCAAAATAAAAATACTTTCTCTCTCTCTGTTCTATTATTCTCAAAAACTCATAATAAAGAGAACATTTTTCATGAAATTTGACAAACACACATTTCTCTTTTAATTAAAAGAGGTAAAAACACAGAACAAACAAGCATTTAAAAAATTGTTAAAATAATAATTTAAATGCGTTTATATTTACCTATTTTATTGATATTACTAATTATTAATAGTATGATGATATATATTTTCCAAATAGCAATTTGTAGTTATTGTTAATTTCGTTGTAGTTATTAAAATTTTCTTTACAAGTGGGCATCATTATTTATAAAATAAGTTAAAAATGTATATTTAATTTCTTTCGAAATTCAAAATTAATATTGGAAAATTAAAGTTATCTGGTAGGTAGATTTCTCATAATTCACAAACTAGTTTTTAAAAATGCATGTTTATTTTATGTCATGTTTTTTTATTGTATGTTTTGGATCAAATGTACTACTTTCAAATTATTTTTTTTAACAAGTCGTAAAATACACCCATGTAAAATATCTTATTTGACTGCATTAATAAGGCATTAAAGCAAAATATATCAATTTAAATAAAAATAGAAAATTTTTTTATTAATTCATATTAAGAAATGTGTTTCTAAAAAAAGTAATCTCTTTGTCTAAAATATTTTAAATTTTCGTTTTACATATTTATAATAACAGATCTAAACAACATATTAATATTCAAGCATTATCTAGAATTAATTCATTTCACAGAATGGACAAAATAGGAAAAACAGAAAAAAATGAAACACCTAAGAAATTAACAGCAAATAAAACCATAAATATTATTCTATCGGCGTTTCCTGGTTAATACATATGTATGAAGAAAGACAAAAAATGATTAAGCCTTACCTTATGTCCAAATTCAACAAGCTGTCACAATTCTGCATTAACCCGCTTGATGAGTCATTGACCAGTTCACCATAAGCTGGTAATCCACTAGCCTTATTCAGTATCATGACTTTACACACCTGATTATCTCTATCGTACGTAAATTGCAACACCTTATTATCAATAGGATTGCTGATGCCTCCAAGTTTATCGACATTAAGTGGTACATTTTTGGTTACCACCTCCAATTGCTCAAAAAGGACCTGGACATTAACTACAACTGGTACAATCAATGTATCATCCTGCGAATCGTACCGAATCATGAGTTTGATCTTATCCTGGGCCGGACTTCGGGCTCCGTAGTGGGAGTATAATACTTCTTGGTGTCCAAATTGACAGGGGAAATTTGCCGGGGTCAGTTTACCCGGTCTTTGGGATAATGGATCATTTTGAATTACTCGTACAGTGCAACGGTCACCTGGTTGGACTCTAATATTCAAATCCAGTTCTGGATCCACATATACAGATCTCCCAAAAGGTACAGCTATTCCAGCATTGATATGGACAATGTCCTTTTCTGTAATTAGAGGCTGGGTATGTCTTCGAAAATGTTGTGTGAGTACGCATTCTATTGCACATATGATAATTATACAAATCGATATAATCTGATTCATTTTTATTCGGATTTAGAAGGGGAAAAGGAAGATAATCAGAAAGGGTGTTCTTGGGGGAGGAGAGAAGGATCGAGCAATCGTCTGCCCTGCCGCTGAATATCGTCTGCAGCCGTCTAAGTAGGCAAGGGAGAGAGTGAGAAAGATTTTCTCAAGCACGTGGTTTTGCGGAGAGATGCGAAGGAGGGAAAGGGAAGGGGATGCGTAAGAAGACCCCTCTTTTTTTCTCTCTCTCTCTCTCTTATATTTTCATTTTTGATTTGCTCCTTTTCTTTTTAGAAACAGGTGTCGGTTCAAAATGAGGGGAAAAACACAGTGGAGATGTAATTACGAATACTTGTGCAGTTCCGTCGACAAGAGACGGATACAATTAAACTAAATGATAAAAATGTTGATTAAAGAAATCGCCAATTATAATTAACAATAATACAATAATTTTTATAATTACGATTCTAAATGTGATGACTTACTCGAAATTTAATCGTTTATTTTTTTTAAAAAAAATCATTTATACATTTCTTTTGAAATTAGGTTAGTAATTATTCTGTCATTCATGCGTTGTATCATTTTATTCATTAAGATTTGTAGAATAAATTTTTAAATTAAATCATTACCCTGATACTGGTTTAATTTTTTCCTTCTTTTTTTCTCATGAAAATAAAATTTATTTTTTTGAAAGCATTAGTTAAAAAAATAAAAAACATAATATTTTTTATGTTTTCTGAATTTTTCTATAAATTTCGATCCAAAAAAGATCGAAAATATTATTCAAAGGTATGGATTGGTTGGCTTTTTCTAAATTTGTTCTCATTTAATTAGCAGTATTTTTTATTAAATACTGCTATTTATTCTCATTTAATTAGCAGTATTTTCTTTAATTTTTTTTTAAATTTTTTTTGTAAATTTATGCAATATTAAGTAATAAAATGAAAAATTATACAAATCGACACCAAAGAATGCTTAGAAATCAAAGAAATCAATCAGGTTTAATGTTACAAAATCTTTATTTTTACCAGAAACCGAAAATAAACAAAAATTGGAAATCGAAACGGAAAATTACTAAATCACGAAGGTGACTCAAACAGGTGAATTCATTATTTCTTCTTCCAGAAAAAGATATAAAATTATACTACCCAAAATGAATCTAGAGCAGACAGAATTTTTTTAGTCACGTTCACGCTGAATGCACAAAAGTAATATTTTTTCTATCATATGGAAATTGTTTAAATTATTGGTAATGCACTTAAATGTTAATTTAAATAGCTTTGAAATGAGAAAAGATGATATCCATAATTATTTCAATATTGTTCCTTATATGGAGACTTAAAGTAAATAAGTGAAAACTCTATTTTTAATCGTAATATAAATAAAATGGAAAATTTATTTTGCAAAAATTCTAAGAAAGTACGAAATGATTTCAGAAAAATTTTCACTATTTTTAAAATTGTTAGCGACAAAGAAAATATATATTTTTTAAAATATGTACCATCTTATCCTATAAGTATTAAATATCCGTATCAGAGCTTCAGTAAAAAAAACATTTTATTGGGTAATTCAATTGTTCCTCGATATGAAACATTGTTTGTTTCCCTTAATGTTTGAATGCGATTCTGATAAATCATTTAATCTTGATTTTCTATTCAAATTAATTCTGTCATTCTGAAAAAAAAAATTAAAATAGAGCTTTGAAGAATTAATATTTTAATTATGCAGCAATTAATTATGCATAACCGAATGACAAAATTCTATTTTGAGATATTGGAGTTTGGGAATCTGAATTTTTACGTCTTAATTTTTCCGATTATTATAAAACATGTGTGGCCAGCCCGAGTCACGAATACCATGGTATGACACAATGGAGTTGAAACAGTGGCACTTGAAGACTTATTGAAAATTTTAAAAAATTGAAAAAATATTAATAAATAACAATTTTTATTCAATTCATTGAAATGGAAGTTTGTGGAAGTTTGGAAAAAGGGGTGCAAGCTAAGGTACCGTTCTCGTCACTTGACCGAGACTCGCAATTACGAGAACCATCACCAACAACCCTCGCGGAGCCTTAAAGTGCAATGTTAGTAAAGATTAAGTAAAATACATTACAGCCTAAATTTGTTACTGCCATTATTTCAATGCATGCTTTATTGAACAACTAATATAAAAAAAATAAGTCAATTCCTACTTAAATCAACAAAGAAAATTTTTTATTTTGCTTACTTTTTATTAAATAGTTGCAATTGATATAAATATGTAAGTATACATATAATAGAATCACAATATTAAGCGATAAAATAGAGAAAGCGATTTTCCTTGCAATTTTCTCTCTCTCCATTTTGTTTTCTATATATGATGTTGGACTATTTGTGTTTTGTTTGTTACTATTTATTCATTAATTCAATTCAATTTTATTCTATTAAAAATAGTATAGTAAAAAAGAAATCCCATTCTCAGAAATTAGGCCACCCCAAGTGGGATTCGAGCCCGCGACCTTCGGATTACAAGTCCAGCGCGCTATCCATTGCGCAAGAGGGACACAACGAACGAGTTTCTTTTCTATATATGCTGTTGGATTGTTATTTTTGTTTATTACTTTTTGTTCATTTTTTAAGTTAATTAATGAATTTATATTTGAAAAAATGTTTTATATAACATCAAGTGTCATCCACTACAAGTTTTAAAAAAATGTATTTGAACTTGAATTGATGAATAGAAAGTATTTTATTAACGATTGAAAACTTGAGCAAGATATATATATATATAAATAAATCAATATGTATATATATATATATATATATATAGGCAGAGAGGGAACTAATAGGAAACGGAATTGAATAGGAAACGGTATAAAAAGTGTTAGATCCTAAAAAATGCATTCCCTTTTATCTGTTATTACGAACAATGTAAATTCGAATGATAATCCGAATGAAGGCTCATTCTTCATATTCTATCTTCCTTTCTCATTTACTATTCCTGTGTGGAGGTTTTAAGCTACTCATTTTATACTGAAGACGTTGTTGTAAACATGATGTAGTACATATGATTCTTGATGTACCTGAGGGGCTATTTATGAACTTTAATATTATATATGACAAAAAAAAGTCTCTTTGATGAATTTTACTTGGCGAAACCCTCCTGTTCACCACTGGTACGCAGCTAAGAGTCCTGGCCTATCTATACAGTGCAGGAGTTCCAGGGCTCATCAGACGGCCTTGGCGCGCCTTAGAAGCGGTCACCTGCGTAGTATAACTTTTGTGCAGGGGGTAAAGTCTTTCTATACCTGTTCCTGCTCTCTCCTTGCTTTTCCTGCTCATCTTCTGGACTGCTGGGGCATTTCCCTGCGACAGTTGTATGAAGAACAAGACCTGGTGAGTGAGACTATTATGCGGAAAGGTCAAATGGACTTGTTGTAGGCTTTCCTGCTCCAAGGGGATTGGAAACAACAACAAGTCTCTCTGGGTGCCGGAAACTTATCTTTTTCTCAAGATTATCGTTTGCTCCACGATATGTAAGTAGAAATTTTTAAAAAATCTATTTTAATTACTTTGATTATTCGCATTATTACTTTTTTTGTCTTAAAACTGTTATAAATAATTATTTCTATTTCTCTCTCAGAAACTAATCATTTATAAATTGGTTCTAAGCTCCTTAAATTCAATATTGCATCATTACTCATATTATTATTAACTGTCAGAGAAATAAAAATATTTATTTTCCTTTTAAAATTAAATGCAGTGGCGTAACAGCCTATGAGGGCTAAGGCCTACTGTGCCCATCTAAGTATTCATGACCCTGAGCACTGAGGTGCATGGGCATATGTTCCGGTCAGGTAGTCAGTCTGATGCAAAACTCCAGTGTTTAGTTCCCAAGCCAGCTGGTTTCTTATTTATCGACCTACTAAAGGGATGAAGGCTGAGTCTACATCACCCAGCCTGGGGTTTGAACCCCGGACCTGAGGTGTGGAAGCACAATACACTACCACTTTCCTTTTAATAAGCTAACTTAAATATGAACGCATCACTTTTTTTAAATTGATATTTTGTTATGTTAACCATTACTGATAAATTTTATCTGATCCTGGAGGTATATTTAGATTATTATAGTTGAATGGTATCTTTTGTATGTAATTAAAATCTAGTACTCAATTTTTTAGTATATTACTGCAGCTGTTATATTGACTACTTTAGATTAAGTTCGACACGTTAAATCATTAAGAAATAATTTGCTAGATGCATTTCAAAGCAAAGATATTTCTTGAAAAATTGTCACCTTCTGTATTCCTTGAAATTGAGAATGTATTTCTAAAAAGTAATGCATGTTATTTATTTTGGGGGTCCATAGCTACAAAAAATGGTAAACGCTACATATACATATCTACAGTTTAACTATTGATTGTTATTCATGATGCAGTTATGATAATATAGCAAAGCTCTTCATTCATAAACAATTTTTAATCCTTTAAAAAGTTTTTCTTTATATTAGAATGTTTAATACTTTTGCAAAGTGAACAAGGAAAAAATTTTCTCAAAAATAACTCCCGAAACAGAAAAGATTGGTCTGGTTAAATATTTAATCGATCGAATTATTAAGCTCTGGTCAAACATTTAAGTTATTTAAAATTATTTTAAATCTTTTTTTATTATTATTATTTGAAATGATGATATATCGTCAGTGGCGCACACAAGGGGGGCACGAGTCAAACCTTCCCCCCCAACGCCCTTAATTTTTTTCGATTGATTATAATCCTGTGTATATAATACGTAAACTTTGATTAAGTAAGATTAAGAATTCATTTTATTAACTAATGCCGATTATTTATTCAATAATTGATTTTTTACTGCTTTTTGTTTCCCAACAATCGACAATTTCAAACGAATATGTTTGGCAGCATATTGGGGTATGATACAAGAATAGTAGACTTTTGACCCTCCCCCTTGAAAATTCCTGTGTGTGTGGCTATACATCGTTTTCTTTATTCCTGTAATAACATAATAATTTAAATACTACGTGAAATAAGTGGATTAAAATGTATTTATATTTTTTTAAATAAATCTTAATTCAATTCACATCAAATAAGTACAGGCGAAACGCTTTAATGTAAAAAACGAATGCAATGAATTACGAATTAGAACATAAGTACTAGCACTGCAAATCGTAATTCGTTGAATCAGGTTGGTTTCTATGAAAACTAAAAAAAACTTTTCCATGATTCAAGCGTTGTAGACATGTAGTTATCCACAACTCTTAAGCGATAGGAAGTGGTTTAAGTTACATAATCGTATTTAAAACATATTTGCATATTTCTCTCTGTGCCGACTGTTCTCTTTGCTTCGTATCCTTGAATTTGAAAATGTCCTGAAACAATCGTGGGTTATCACTTGTTGAAAAAAACTGGAAAATATGCATTAAAAATAAACTTATGAAACACAGTTCAGAGCAATGGAAGGTTTTCCCACACCATTTCTCCCTTCTTGTAAAAGGATCAGAATGCTAAGTGAAAGATGAAGCAGAGGAAAAAAAATTTTTATCTCGAGACATGAAACATTACTCCTTGGTAAAAGGAGCGAGGAATCAGACTCATGCCGCTGAATTTCTGCTTCTTATCATTTTGTAAACTGAAAGATGGTCACTAACCGTTTGTTAAAAATTCCATAAAGAAAAATAGAGGGAAAGAGTATACGAAAAAAATAGTAATGACATTGAAAGCTATCTATAATGTTCTCTGCTAAAAATGTACGCAAATTATTATAGTGAAGATGATTATGTATAAAAATTTAATATACAGTATATATAGATATATATATATAAATGGATGTTCATATAGTATATGACCTCGTTTCACTCCAACTCCTTTCAACCGATCACTATGAAAATTGGCATGTATATGTATTTTTTTTGTGGAGAAGGTTTTTGTGTTATCCTCTTTGTTGCAGTTCCCCACCAGGTGGCGCTACAATATATCAACTTCTACATCGTTCAATCAATCGCCAAGTTGACAACAGGGTTGCCAAAAATGATGCCAGGTCGGCTCTACCGCTAACATTTCGCTATGTTTCCATAGAATCGTCATTATAATGTAAGTAACGGCGGTGGCCGTTGCTTGTGAATATTAAAATTTTAACAAAAAATAAATGCAATAAAAAGTAATATTAGCGTATTGCACGTTCACATATAAATTATTTACACTATTTAAGCATTCATTACACAAAATTCGTAACAATGTGTTACTTTTGCTTAGCAGAGATCAGCTTAGGAAGGTGTTTTCAAAAAAATCCTTTTTATCAGCTATTAGATCTACAGACTTAAAACTTAACAAATATATATATATATATTTGTTCAGCTGAGCAAAAAGCTTTTTTTGTTTAATTTGAAATTCACGTAAAATTAACTCATTAAAAACTTCTTTATCCTCCAATCAGTATTGCTTAATTTTTCAATGCACTCGTGCAAAGAACGGGTAGACAAGCTAGTATATATATTTACATATACTATATACATATATATATATATATGCTATTTATATATACATCATATGTATATATATATATATGCTATTTATATATACATCATATGTATATATATATATATATATATATATATATATATATATATATATATATATATATATAATATATATATATATATATATATATATATATATATATATATATATATATATATATATATATATATATATATATATATATATATGATTTTAGTTAGAATGTGAGTACACTTGGTTCTTTTTTATGCGGTAGATGCGTTCCAGGAAATCCGCATAAAAAAATCACAAAAAAAGACATACATTTATATGCAAAATGATGGATACGTTCCATTTATTCAAAAATCGCATAAAACCCAAATAATGTTTTAAAATGCATCAGAAATCGCATAAAAAAGATTTATAAATAATAAAGATTTATTTTTTCCCATCATATTTTAATAAATGGCACATATGTATGTTAAAAAAAAAACAAAACTTAATATGTAACAAAAAACAAAACTTCATTTAAAATCATATTAAGAATATTTTCATCATTATTCGCTGTCTGATAATGTGCGAACCCGTTTGTGGATTGGTGCAAGATCACTTTCATCACTTGAAGATAAAATTACGTCATCAGATCTACATGGTAATGCTTCTTCAGGAACTTCAGTGATTTTTTTTTCTTTGACAAAGGTAGTCAGTAATCAAACTCTGTGATGGCACTAGTTCTTTGTAGAGTTCTCTGTAGCCAGACATACAAAATTTCAGATCACGTTGGAATTTTAAGGCGCGTTCTACATCATTATCATTTTGAATAAAAAATTTTAAGCAATTTACCGGAAAGTTGAAGGCCTTCCCGAAGTAATTTTTCGTCCAGTGGAGTAACATCTTCTTCCGGTTCGCTATCTACTGTTTCCAAATCTTTAGTAATATCTACCATACTTTCAAAATATCATTATCATTTTCTAGGGTTCGTCCACAAGCAATTCTTCTATATCATGCTCGCCAAAATCATCAAAACCTTCCCCACCCTATTTCCTTAGCAATTGAAATAATTTCTGATGTTACTATTGCTCTATTTGATTCGTTTCCTTTTGATACGCATTCAGGCCAAGCAGCTTTCCAACATGCATTTAAAGTTTGTGATTTTTTATTTCGGCAATTGCTAATGCAACATGATTTACACAGTTCAAGATATTAAATTGTTTCCAAGCTTCAGTAACTGTTATTGTTTCGGATTCCAGTTTATCGAAAATGAATTGGAAAGTGAATTTTACATAATATTTTTAAATGTTGAAATAATTCCCTGATCTAATGGTTGAATTAGGCTCGTTGTGTTTTGGAGGGAAAAAAAAGCTACCTTTATATTTGGATGTTCTAAGATTGGATGACCTGGCGCATTGTCAAGAATTAATAAGATCTTAAATTCGAGACCCATCTCATTCATATAATTTTCAACTTCGGGTACGAAGCATTTATTGAACCATTCAGTGAAAATAGCCGTTGTTACCCAGGCCTTCTTGTTAGCCATCCAATGTACCGGGCAGTGTATTTAAGTCTTTTCCTTTTTAATGCACGTGGTTTTAAAGATCGATTTACAAGCAGCGGTTTTAACATTCGATCGCCAGATGCATTGCTGCACAGCAATAAAGTAACTCGATCTTTAGCAGCTTTAAAACCACTGGCAGTTTTTTCGGACTTTTTGCAATGTAAGTACGGGTTGGCATTTTTTTTCCAAAACAATCCTGTTTCATCAGCATTGAAGACTTGATGAGCGCAATATTCTCCATCTTTAATAATTTTAGCTAACTTTTCAGGATATTTTCTAGCAGCTTCTTCATCTGCAGAAGCCACCTCACCTTTTATTTTTAGATTATGAAAAGAATGTCTTTTTATAAAACCAGTTAACCACCCTGTGCTGGCAGAGAATTGTGGATTACTTTTCACGTGAAGATGTAGATGGCTCTGATTCTTTTAACTCCTTGTAAAATTTAAGGGCTTTCATCTTGATTAAATGTCCATCTAACGAATTCTTTTTGAGTTAAATCTTCAATCCAAATTACGAGAGCCTTTTCAGTTTTTTTTCTATTAAAGTGTCTCTTGAATATGATGAAATTTTAGAACTCAAATTTGTACCAGATCTGACTGATTTTCTTATTGTCGCTTCATTTTTTTTTTTATTGCTCTTATAGTAGATTCGCCTAAATGAAAACGTTTACCTACTGCTGTTGATCTTTCTCCTTTCGCCAAGCAATCGAGAATTTTAATTTTGGTTTCTAGCGAAATTGCACTTCTTTTTTGTTTTTAATATTGTCACACATTTTCTTTAAGAGGACTAAAAATTATAGAGAAAACTTAATGTACAATTACGCACTAAAAAAAATAAAAAACTTACAATTCACTTGAGTAAATTTATCTTCCGGTTTTCGGTAGTAACCTTTTTTTTTTCACAAAGTTTTGTTTTCTAATGTTTTCTAATATGCAAGCTTTTTTAATTAGTTTCATAAAAAAACAAAATGCAATGCAAAATGCAGCATAAAAACACGCAATTTTAGCGGGATATTTTTGTTTTTGTCTTTTTTGTTTTTAAGAACAAATCAAGAGAAAACATGTCAATAAAAGAAAAAAGTTCAAGGTATAAATTTGCATATAAAGGAGAAATTCTTTCGTTGTATTGATTGCGTAATAGTAGAGTTGTAGTTGTTATTCTTATTCGTTTTCAGAAAAAGTGAATCACCAAAAAGAATTAAATATGAATAAAAATTTTTTTTTCTTGCCATAAAAAAACCGCATAACTCTAAAATCGCATAAAAACCGCATAAAAGAGAACCAAGTGTATATTGCTTCTAAAAAATTTTAGGATATTCCTTGAATTAATTACGAACATAAAAAATTCCCTTTCATAATCTTAGAGAATCAAAAATATTGCAATTTTTCAGAATTAATTATTTTTTATTCAATAAAAAATTTCCTTAGCAGGAATATGCATTCATTATTTTTAAAGCAAATATAATAGGTTAAGAAAATTATAACAATGGGTACTTTTTAGAGTTTTTTAAAATGCTTTCATGTGTTTTTGAAACATAATCCTCTATAATACGTCTAAATTTATGCCTTTAATTTGTAATGAAAAGTATTAAAACTCCATTAGTATTTTTTAAAAGTATGTTGCTGCTTAATAATATTTCACTCAATTTCTGAACAAACCAAGTCCTAAATCCTACCTTTCTTGACGCATTACAATGTGCTTTTATATGAGATCGCGGTTATATGCCGCTTGTGTGTCATGAGTTCCAGCTCTAATGTCATTTAAGTTCGGTGTGTAGAGGGGCTGTTGCATGTTAAATCTGTGAAGGCTCAATGTCCTCACTTGGACATGGTGTGGAAGTTAGGAAAGTGGGTTCCAGCTCAGATGTCAACCTCTTCACTTGATCGGGGCTTAAAACAATGAGGTCCGTTCCCAATGGGCTCAATTCATGTGACGTCATAGTCACACGATAGTGAAAGCCATGTGATTCTAGCCAATCAATTCAAAAACTCATGTGACGTCATAGTCACACGATAAAAACTATTTTGTGTTTCCAGCTAATCAGTTCACGCGCTTCGGTGTTGCCAAGTTTTGCTATTTGCAGAAACTTTCTCTTAAAAAGTACATATGTATACAAAATGCATTTTATTTAAAAGTATAAGCATAAAATACGAATTTTTTTTTTTTTAATTTTAAAAAATCTTTTTGAAGAAATTTTTTCCCCCTAACATTTAAACATCTTTATCCAAATATGAAATTTGAAATTTTATCTCAGTTTTATAAATAGAACAACAAGTACCATTAGTTTAATGTTTGTTTTGAATTCAATGGAAAGCACGTGTTTGTCTTTGTCATGTGACGTCATGAATTGAGCCCATAGTCCTTGTTTTTCTGTATAGTGCTACGTTAATAAACACACTCACTCATATGCTTTTTTATAGGATTCTCACTCTTAGGATTTAAATTAATATCCCGATGCAACTCATTAGAGTTTTTTAAAATTTCAATCTAATGTAGTAATGAGGACATTTTTTTTATTCTGAGATGCAATCAAAAATTCAAATGGCTAATTTTAAATATGGGATATATTGCAGTCATTAATACTTCTATCTCACTTAACAAGCAAATCAAAAACTTTTTATAAAAAATTCGAGTGTATATATACCGTAAAATTCGGTGTATAACGAGCACTTTTAATATAAAAAATAAGATCGAAATTTGCGGGTGCGTGTTACATGCCAGGTATAAAAATTATAGCTTTAAAAACGAAAAAAAGAGATGAGCATTAAGAAAATTCGACCTCTACACAGATCGAAATACTATTTATGCTTTAAAAAAATGATATTCCTTGTGAACTTAAGATACCTTTTTTTCTCGAAGGTTTGGAATAATACCTCGAACAAAGGACTTCTAAACATAAGCGCATTTAGTACGTATATTTCAGGTTTCTTCGTAAAAAATGGGGCGTGCGTTAAATGGCAAATATACCTAAAATTTAAAATTGTAGTTTGAAAGTATGGATGCACATTTTACACCGGATTTTATACGGTATATATTATTTTAAACTTATTAGCATTGATAATCACAAATAACAATACAAAATAAATAAATCGATAACTGTTATGTTCCTTGATCCATGAAATCAAAATACAAATAAATTAACATTTTTGCATAAGAAAAATTGCCTTTTAATTAATATTTTGATACCTATTTTCTTCGCATAGATAATGATGTCACAATATCATTTCCTTTTTTAAAAAAACTTGACAGTTTTACTCTTAAAAAATTAAATTTTAGTGAACTAAAATAAGTAACTTCACAATTATTTTTCACAAGCAAGAACACTAATACGGTATTCTTTTTCCCGATGAACGCTGTTTCTGCCTAACTTTCTTTATTTCTTCTTACCCGTCTTAAAGTAAAACAAAAAAAGTTCGGAACACATGGGGCCCGAAATAGTTACTTTACAATCTTAACATGGAACTCTCCCCCTTTCAAATAAATTCTGTTTCTCTACGTCTGAGGGTGGCGCCGAGATACGTATCACAGGCACACCGTTACCGTATATCTAATCATCAAACTGTAATGCATTTGCGAAGTGAGAGTAACTTGAAACCTTGGTGGCGGTAGCTGCGAATGTTTTGGTATCTGTTGTTAGAATTGAATATCAAAGCGAATTTTCAGTAAAAATATTCTCAGTGAGAGTTCCCATGTGTTGTTTTCGGTTTCCAGATTGAATTAAAAACATTTATTCTCAAAATTAAAAGGAAATGAAATTTGAGTTATATTGTCAAAAATATTTTCACGTCGAAGTCTTTTTTTTAAAAAAAACTGCTACTCGAAGATAATTATTTTTTGGCATTTTTTTTTATCATGATGAGCAGTGAGGAAATTAAACCCCAGCCCCTGCCTCAAATGTTGAATTAGAGAGAAACGTAAGGAATAATCTAACAATGCAGAGTATTATAGAATGCGTACAAAATTAAAATAAAATTTTTATAGAGACATTCGAATAAATATAATCAAGATCACGCGTAATGATAAATCTAAAAAATCGTCTGTCTTTTTAGAAATAACAAATTTTATTCTGTTTCTTTAAATTTTAGAAATAAGAACTAGGAAAAAATGAAGTGTGATTTATTTTGAGTCAAAAATACAAATGTATTCGTGAATAATGGACATAACTTTGAATATATAGTATAATTGAATGAATTTATAACTCAAAAGTATATTCTACAAATCTATGTAATAAACATTCAGTACTTCAATACAAGCATATCTAAAAATTCGCTTTTTGCTGTCAGTTTCAATTTCTCTTATATAACATAAAAATAGGATAAGGTTTTTATTTGTGTGAAGATCTATTTGATTTTTAACAGATAAAAATTTAATTATTTATATTAATATAGTTTTCATTAATTTTCTCACTTATTCTACGATATAAATATATAGCTTCTTCATTGTAATATATAAAGTTAAATTCCATTCAGTGCTTAAGCGTAATAAATTGGGCATAGAATATATACAAGATGATCTAATAAATAAAAATTAGATGATAGATATAAGTAATAATTTTTTATGTTACACTATAATAAAATATGCTGTTTTTGTACGATAATTAAGTGAGAAAATAATATTACTATTATGAGATTTTAATCTAAAAAAATGATCCTAGCTTTTGTCTATTAGGGGAGTATGTACAGAGAATTAATATATTTATTTCTTTGCTTTTTGAAACAAACAATGACAGTTTAAATTATTTAATGATTATGGACTTTCCACACAGTAAATAGCACTTATGAAAGCATTGAAATTTGTTTTATCTTCTGAATTATTAAAATAATTCTAAAATATTCTTTCACTTATTTTTAAGTTATTCTTGAAAAATGAGATAACCTTTATAGCCTTCTCATTTACATATTTATAGCATTTTACCATTTAACTAATGTCAATTTCGAGTATTTGCTGAAATTTTGGGTGGTGACACGTTTTTCTGAAGACACTGAATCAAGCTGACAGGTCCAGGTGAAAGGTGGAATGTGTGAGTACAACAGGAGACACGGTTTGTCTGGGTCGATTACTGGCTGTCATTTGTCCTGATGTTAATTCGACATGGCAGTAAGGGTTAGGATATCGCACAGATAAGTCAAGTTCCATAGGCTCTGTCCTTTCCAAAAAAAAAAGAAAAAAAAAGTTGTCAGCCGAGCCCTGTGACGAGAGGAAAATCCTTTGCTATAAGGTGCCTTGAACCGTGTCTCAGATTATTGCGTATGTTTCTGATGTTTTCACCTTAATCCATTGCATGGCAGTCGACTGTAGCTATAAATCCATTTTTCATTCATCAATTATACCAATATATATTGCCTAACTTTTGAAAATATTGTACAATACACTTTAAGCAACTTAGAGAAATCCAATTGATAAGTATTTTGTAAGTTACATGAAGAACTTGAAAACAGTATGCAAAACGAAGGAAAATAATGCCTATAGATTACGACTACTATCAGAATCAAGATTTTGAAGGGATTACACATCTTTGAACTGATACACTCAGATATTTTAAATTAATACAATTACTCATGACACCCAGATTGAGAAAATACATATTTATTTTGCCTTTTTGCTGACTTGTCTGGTAATTGTCGACCTTTTATAAATTTGTAAAGAAGATGTTTTTAAAATTTTGGAAATATCTTTTCTTGGATCCTAAGACACTTGAACCTTATGAATTAAATTGATCCCTGGCTTTGAGAAGGATTGTACACGTTGACGAAAAAAAATTTGATTGCGAACGAACCTTTGCAAAATCATTTTAATTAATTACAGTGCTTAAGTTCACTCCTCTGTGTGTGTGTGTGTTTTACAAGAAAGTTATTATTTGGGACATGTGTTAAAAAATCCCTTATCTCTTTCTCTCAATGCATTCTCTTTAGTATTGCTTCTGTTGAATACGACGATTTTCGAATGCAAAGTTTATTCCAACAAGGGTTTTAGTATTTTTCTCTTTAAACCGCTGCCTTGAAAGGGGTTGCCCTCAAGGATCAGTATCCGGACCTATTTTTTGGAATATCATTATCAATGATCTCCTATCTAAACTCTTAATAACCTTGCCTGCTGTGAAATCATAGTTTTTGCTGATGACATTTTAGTTTGTTTCCAAGGTAGGGATCTTTCTGCGACTTTCCTACACGCACAGGAAACTTTGAACCTCGCTTCTGACTGGTCAAAAAGTTTTAAATTGGAATTTAATCCTGATAAAACCAGCTTCATGGCTATTGAAAAAGGAAACGTTTGCTATGATGCATTTCAGCTATATCTCGATGGAACTCCCTTGACTATGGTAAAGCAAATGAAGTATCTTGGGGTTCTTCTTGATACTAAATTTTCTTGGAAGAAACACTTAAGTTACATATCCGAGAAATGTGACAAATTACAGCGTGGATTAAATCGGATTGCTCGCAACACGTTCGGAATAAATTTCAATGTACATTCTCTCATTTATAAGCAAGGAATCGAGCCTTTCATTTAGTATGGCTCTAGAGTTTGGGGCAAGGCACTTAAAAGAAAGATGAATTCTAAGTATCTGCGACGCATACAAAGAAGGATACTTTTACGGGTCATATGTGGTTATCGCACAATAAGTTACGACTCAGTTTATGCTATTTCTGGCTTCCCTCCAATCGACATTACTATTCTTCATGATATTGCTTTTAGGGAAAATCTCTCTGCTTCTTTTCCATCTCTAATTATGATTGTATTCTGTCTCCATTTTTTATCCCTCATCCTTCAGAGAGGAATGCCATCAATATTGTTCAATTTAGTGACAAGAGCACAGAAGATTTCCCTGTTATTTGCTATACTGATGGCAGTAAAATTGATGGAAGAGTTGGTTTCGCATTTGTTGTGTTCAGGAGTGGTGTTGAATCTGAGAACTTTCAATTAAGAATTCGTGATGAATGCACAGTTTTTGTAGCTGAATTTTTATGTTTAAATTTCGCCGTTAAATGGATCACTGAGCAAAATAGTGTCATCTCAGAATATCTCATCTGTACTGACTCTCTTTCCTCCTTGGATTCTCTTAAATGTATTTCTTCATCTAACAATATAATCGTCGAGATCCAAAAGCAACTTAAAAGCCTAAGAGATAAAAACATCTCAATAGATTTTGCATTTGTTCGCGGACACACAGGCGTTTTGGGGAATGAGCGAGCCGATTGGCTTGCAAAAGCTGCAACCAAGCGCAAAATTGACATTGACGTTAATATTCCTAAATCATTTTACAAGAAGATCACGAAAGAAAAAATGGTGAAGTCTTGGAACCAAGAATATCTCATTTCTAATAAGTGGAGTATAACAAAGAAATTTTTTCCCACCATTAATAAGAGACTATCATGTCATCATTTTTTACACTAACTACAAATTAACGCAATTTCACACTGGTCATGGTAATTTCAAAAGCTACTTGAACACAAATTTAATTTAGTTCCTTCATCTTTCTGTGACTGTAATATTGGTGGCGAGGAAAATGTAGAACATGTAATCCTTCTGTGTTCCAAGTATGACAGAGAGAGAAAGATCGTAAGACTGGCGTTCAAGAGACTCAACATTAATTGGCCACCGAATTTTCACCAACTTCTTTCCACCAGAAGTGCTTTCAAAAATTTCTGTAAATTTGTTGTAACTGTTTGTAATCCTTCTTAACTTCATTTTTTTAATTGTTTATTTCCCTTGAATGTGTGTTTAACTGACTTCTGTAAGCCCCGTGTGATACTTTGTGATGCACGGGGATTTTATAATTGTTTTCAATAAAAAAAATGAAAGGGAAACTATTTGTTTTCTTCTTATAGTTCTAATTTGGTTCAAGGAATTAAATAATTACCTTGGACCAAATTAGAACAATAATATGATAGAAAATATCCTACTTGATAGATAAATATCAATTATGATGTCATATTATCATTATATTTACTAAAACTACGGAAAATTCCTTGAGAGTATTTTCTCGAATAACAGAGAGTAAATATTTATATAAATGACAAAATGAATTCAAAAATACAAACGCATGGCAAAAAACTGTGACTTAAATAAGTTATAATTTGTATCCATTAAATTACTTATTAATAATAAGAAACTGTGAATCATAGTTATGCCGATTTTTTTTTAATTAATTGTCACATATGCTTGCCACTTTCTTAAAAAAAATATTAGAAAGGTTTTTATTTTCTGTACTATGTTGCTCTTCGTGTATTAGTGATATATTAGAGATTTAAATGTTTTTGAAATTAGGGGAGGGGGTAAAAGGGGAAGGATGTTGGAGTTTGAAAAATAGAAAACAATTATTATTATTATTATTATTATTTGTCTCAAATAGTTATAAAGAATAAATATTCGAAATCAAAGGGAGAGTTATAAGCAAGAATAAAAAGAAATCGTAATTTTATTAATTGTTGAGTAAAAGTTACAATCACATAAATTTGCTTCATATTTAATTTCTTATTGTAGCTTTTCCTTGTATAATGTGTGACCTAGCTTTCATAAATTTGTTGTGTTTGGAAATATAATTCATGTTATGATTTCCCCAAACGACAAATAAAAAATTCCTCTTAAACTTCCAAATAAAATGAATGTCATATATTTCGATATGGAATTTTCCTCTTAGACAAATTTACTTCAAATCCGTGTTTATTTTTTCACTACCTGTAAAAAACTATGACCGTTACTTAGGAATTAGAAAATTCCCTAGACCTTTCAGTCTCGACTCCTTTTTGCTTGATCTGATGGATTGTGAGGGGAAGTATTTTCTTTCTTTGAAAAGAAACCTAGAAATCGCGGTTCTTGTTCGAAAGGTGAGAAGGTCGCACGTTCGACTTGATATCATCAGTTCAAATCTAAACTAGAGTCCTTTCTCTCCAACGTTGTTTATTTTTTTATTTATTTTTACTACTTTTTTTTTTCTTTTATTATCGTTTTCCACGTCTTGGAGTTTTTTTGTGGCACTCCAACACTCTGAAAAGATTGGTTCTTCAAAATGGAAATTAGATTATTATTTGGAGTGGAAAACTTCTTTTTTTCTTCTTGGTGTGTTTTGAAAATTCGGTCCCCAACTGGTGAATGAGACTGGATTGAATCGGAGATCTATTTATATACGACGCAGAGAAACATTTTTGTTGAAGGAATAAACACGTTGTGAAGAATGATATTGGGGGAAAAGACATATATATATATATATATATATATATATATATATATATATATATATATATATATGAGTGTGTTGTTATTGAGTGTTTAGACAGTGTGGGATATTTTAAGATTTAAATAAAATCTTGTTGTAATTGTAGTACCAAATATTTTACTGAAAATTTTTGATGGCTACAAATGATAGAAACAAAATAATAATTCATTTGTATCACAAAAATTAATTTATTTATTCTAAAACATTGTTAATTAGATATATAGAATTTTTTGTAATATTCCCATTTTTCTTCTAATTTCACACGCTTTTTTTAAGTTCTGTGTGTGTGTGTGTGTGTGTGTGTGTGTGTGTGTGTGTGTGTGTGTGTGTGTGTGTGTGTGTGTGTGTGTGCGTGCGTGCGTGCGTGCGTGCGTGCGTGTGTGATAACACAAATTATTTTTCTCTCTTGTATATCGTCTAATAAAAGTCAATAAAAGTTTCTTCAAAAAATATTTTTCTTATTTCTCGATTGTAATCTAGCTTTCACCATTGGTTATTTAAAAGCAGTATTCTTTATAATCGAAACATATGATTACTGGGAACGGATAAGATGTAATTTTATTATTTTATTTACATTTAACATTAAAAAGAAAACATATTCTAACAGAAATAAAAAAAAAACGTTTTATTATAAATTAAGGGCAATCCATGGTATTCAAACGTCCTCTTTCGGTAGATATATCAAAAGCATAGTTATCATAGACATTACCGGCCTTCATTATTCTCTGTTGATTTAATAAAAACATATTTAAAATGTCATTTTGTTAATATATTGACTTAACACATTTAAAGTATTTTTTACTCGTTTTTTAAAACTTTAAGCAAAAAATTTCGATTCAACATTTTTTTAAAATTTTTTTTTTAAAGATTAGAATATTCATAACACTATTTTTGTTAAGGGGCCATATTTGCGATTCCATGTATGACAATTTTCATCTGATCTGATTTTTGATTTACACTTGCATTACTAAGATGGATAATTGATTTTATTCATACCATAGGTTATTTATAAAGAGGTAAAATCATAAGTTAAGCTGCAAGGTGGTGCAATTATTCTTAAACGCTAAAATTTCTTAAATGTGATGTTATTCTTTCTCTTCTGAGCATAGTTTTTTAATTGAAATGTTTTTCTAAATATTTTTGACTTTCTTTTAAATCGTCATAATCAACATCGTAACCAATGTTCTACTCTTTAAATTCAATAACAAACAAGACTTACTTTTGAAGTGTGTGTGTGCGCGCGTGCGTGAAGCACAACAATGTGGATGACAGCATTTGGCAAGAACTTTTGAATGGACATATTTTGATCTGATGAAATTGGTCGAAGGTATAATATGTAAGTACCCAAAAAGGTACTTGCGTATTAGCATTAACGCAGCCAAATTGCCGCCACGCGAATCGTGCCATTTTCTACCAAAATCGAACTGTAACCCCACATAAAACACATTAGAAGCTTTGTTGTTTTGATATCAAACAGCGGTCCACAAGGCATTCATTTCGCTGCTGTGACGCTAATACGTACGTACTCCAAAAAACATTCAATCGCATCAATCTCAAATATTATAATAAATAAAAAATGCAAAAGAATTCTAAAATGTATTAACAATATTTTTGAATAGTCGTATTGTTTCTAGCCAATCTCCCGAACTTTATTTTTAAGAAAAACGTTAAGAAAGAAAGCATCTGCTTCGTCATTTTCTAATTCTGTTTTCAGTCATTCAAAATTATTATCAAAGCCGACAAGCTTCATGGTAGCTGTTTTGCTGTTGAACTCATATAGTCAGCGGATACGGTTGTTTGTACAGATTTAAGCATCTCCAGTCTATTTTTTTTTCAGAAACGACTTCTTCCACTCAGATTTTCAAAAGAATACTCTCATGACTCACATGGTATTTTTTCACTTGAGAAACAAAAAGTTTGGCACAAGAAGACGGGAAGTTCATCAGCTAAGTGCGGATAACTTACGGCATCATGTAACAAATTGTTCATTGTGTTCAGTAGTAACGCTATCAGATTGTAAAATGAAAAACGCACGTAGGGTACATTTTCCCCTCCATCGTTTGCGAAATGGTGTTTCTCTAAGAAAACACGGACTACAGCTGCTGCGACATCATTTTTCATTTTGCGATAAGATTTCATGAATATTGGAGTGAATGTTAAATAACGCAATGTTTTTAAAAATGTATTTTATGATACTTTCGGTAGAGAGATGAGATTTTTTTTAATGACAAGTTAAAATTAAGCTTTATTTAGCAGGTTAAATTTTAACACTTAAAGTATTTCTGCAAAGAAAATGTTCTGTGGAAAAAGGCAATTGGTAATAGCGATACCTTACACTATTTGATAGCTTACTATGGCTCTTTACCGACCACCTCAGCTCGGGGGAGGGGTGCCATATCTGATGTTGCCATTCCTTATAAGTCTCCTGTTCCTTTAAGTATTCCTGTAGTATTTATTCCTTTAAGTTTTCCTGTTTGATATTATATAATATTTTGCTTTGTGTTTGTTAATTCACTTTGAATCTGGCAACAGAATTTTAGGTATATTCTTGATGTAGTTGCGTTTTACGTTAAGAAAAGAAATATATGTTTTATCGTTACGGAGCGTGTACTCATATAGTTTTTTTATGCAAATAGCCTTATTAATCCTTTATTCTAAGTAATCTCATTTACCCTGCGTGTTGAAATAAAATTAAAAAGAATATTGAAACCGAAAAATAGTAGTTTCTCGAGTCATAACATATAGAAAAGAAACTACGGAGTTGATTTAGATTCGAATATAAATCGTAATATGCAAATATTGTACATTTGAGAGAGAGGGAAATATGTTCCTTGAAATTCTTTTTAATATATCTATTGACATTGGAAATTATTCTCTTTTTGACATTATTATCGTCTGCATTGATTCAATAATTTATATAACTCTAATTTTTATTTCTGTTTATTTTATTTACTGATATTTAATCGTTTGATATTATAAGTTATGTTGCTAAAGTTGGCATCCTTTTTTGTAATGAATCTATAAATGAAAATTGTTCGGCTGACTGTTAGAACTCGAATTTGATATGTGTTTCTGACGCGCAACAGAAAAAGCTGTTGCTTTTACTGTTTGATTTAATTAGATTTTAGATTGCAAAGACTTTTTCAATGTTCTATGTGTAAATATGTATTCATGTTTGTTATGGTCCAGTTTTAATTAAAAAGTTTAGTTTATTCCGAACTGATTATTTGCTCCATATTTCAAACACCGAACCACCGAAACTAAACGATAAATCGGTCAGTCCTTAAGGCTCCTGTCTATATCCTCCTGAAAATTTTAATACGTGATTTTTCCGCACCAAAAGAAAGATGCTAAAAGCAACTGATAATTGTATCAATCTCTCCATAAACAGGTGATTTGTAGTTCTACCAATTCTAGCTAAGTGAGTAAAACTTACAATTATAAATCGTTATCTTATAAAAGCAATTTCCCACTCAGTTTCAGAAACTTAACACCACATACAAGTTTATCCACTTTATTTCAATTTTTCGACGACCACATTAACTGATTTGATCACCGTTTTGCTGACTCGGAGATTCCAAATTCAATTTGAACTCAATTGATCGATATGTATAATGAACATATGAAGGAATCGCCTGAAATAAATTTTTAAGACGCAGCATTTTGTAATGGCGCAAATCGATATAAGAGAGATTTGTCTATTTTCCCACGTTAAGATATCTACAATTAACGTTTCGAGACGTTTATAACTTAATTTTCATTTGAAATGTTTCACAGTAATCAAATTAATTACCTCTTTCCATTAAAGAAGAAAAAGAGACTTGGACTTACGTTTCTCACTAAATTAGACTTATTCTTTTCTGATAGGAAAAAGAAGTAATCATTGAAACCAATTTGAAAAAGTACTGATAGTTTTTTTCAAAGAAAAAACGTAACAACTTTAGGAATCTTATATTTAATGGAAAATTTCATAAGTAAAAGATTAAACATGATTGCGTTATCAAATTAAACGCTTTGTCCTATTCTTTATAATCTTTTTGTTTGAATAAATTTATTCCTTTAAAGTATCAAACATAATTTTTAATAATATTTTTGCTTTTCTAAGTTATAGTATTATTCATGAAATATATCGAGAAACGCGTTCCAAAACACATGTTAGTTAATTAGATTTAAAAAAATACCTAATAAATACTGGGAGAAAAAAAGGGAATCGATAATTTTCAAAAAATATTTTTAAAAGAACAGATTTGTTACTAATTATCCTCTATTTAATAATAAATTATAATTTCTCAGTCAAATTATTATGCATGGGCCAATAATATAAATATGAATCATATCTTTCTTGAGTGAGTGAGTGTTTATTAACGTCACACTAACAAGTAATATCAAAAGAAAATTTTAAGTCAATTCCTACTTAGGTCAACAAAAAAAAAATTTATTTTAGCTTCTTTTTATTAACTAGTTACAATTAATATAAATATGTATATATACATATGACAGAATCACAACATTAAGTGGTAATTAATTTTTATTAATTATCATTAAAGTATCGTATTGTCATCCAAAACAATCGTGTGTATAAAATTTCAGTTCAACGGAAGGCTTTAAAACGTGAGAAAAAAAATCTTTGAAAGTTTTGACCCAAGTCGCTAAAAATGAAACCAACGTGGCTGAATCTGTAATTCTTTAAATAAGTAGTTTCAGTTAAATAATTTAATTAAATTATCGTATTTTTACCCAAAACAATTGTGTATAGAAAATTTTAGCTCAGTTGAGCGCTTTAAAATGTGTGAAAAAAACCTTTTCAAGTTTTGACACAAGTCGCCAAAAGGGTCGCTAAGTCATCAAAAAGGATGCCAACGTGGCTGTTTTTGTAATTCTTTGAATAATTAGTTTTAATCAATTAATTTTTATTAATTATAATTAAATTACTGTATTGTCATCCAGAATAATCATGTATATAAAATTTCAGCTCAATTGAGTGCTTTAAAATGTATTTTATAAACGATTGAAAATTCCACCAAGATAAATAAGAAAGTGTGAGCTAATAGTAGGAATTGAAAAAGTAACACGAGAGCTATTGGCGACGGACGTCATTATTTTGAACCAAGGTCAAATGACGAGGAAGCCACTTGAACTGGTATCTCCCCTTCAAACTGCCACACCAACATGAGGATATTCAGCCACGATAGATTTGACGTACATTAGGCTATCTACATGGAGGATTTTTAGTGTGGCTCTTAAAGTTCGAGCTCATGATACGCCGGCCATGACCTCGTGATCATGACCACTAGACTACATCGACTACACTGGCGTAGCCTAGCTCTGAGGGGCTCTGTATCAAAATTCCTTCGTGGCTTTTTTTAGATATGGATACCCTGTTAGGGGGACTGTAGTTACACAAGTTGGGGCCCCTGTAGCTTGGGGGCCCCGTATCATTGATACAGCTGATACGGCGGTTGCTACGCCCCTGACAGACTACCACATCTTTCTTGAATTATTTCTTTAACGATCATCAAAATAAGTTTGTAAAAATCATGAGTCAAGAACTCTGAAAAACACATTAGCATTTTAAAAAAAATGTTAAAGGTGAAGAAAACTATAAAAAGCAACAATGCATATTCTTCTTTAGTATCAATAAATCACAAATTACATAAAAAGTACTGGCTATAAAAGTATTCGAATAAAAACAACAACTTAAATTGGCATTGTTTTAGTTAAAATAATATTTAAAAGTAACGTGTTGAAATAGGAAAAGAATACTAAACGGAAAAAAATATGCTGAAAATAAAAAGGCGAGAGAGAGAACTCGCGAAATTTATCATTACAAAATTTTCATCTTAAATCCTTCGATTCTGAACAAATGAAGCCATCTTCCAATATTTAGCTATTGACCTAAGATGGGAAAACATACATCAACCACTCTAAGGAAGTATTTTAACAGTATTTCCGAAAGAGGCGTGATAAAGAGTTTCGACAGTTATTTTGGCCGAAGTCGTGACTATGGGATCGTTTAGGTGCCCAGGACCCCACGAGGTCGACAATTTAGGATACGTCATGCACCCCGCGGTTGTTAAGAAGGGCGGATTCCGAAATACTATCTATCATTATGGGAAACAAGGTAGAACCGTCTTAGTCACGATCTGACGAGAAAAATTAAATAAAATCAATGAAGATATTTTTTCCCAAAAGCCTTCTGGATATATATAGTAAGCATTAATCTAAAATAATTAGAATCTGGAATTTTAAAGGAGAAGCTGTGAGAGAGAGAGATGAGATTAGTTTGATGATTCAATGTAGTAGTGATTATTTAAATCACACGTGCACAATGTTGCGTTTATAAAGTGCATTGATTTTTGAAATATTTTTAGATATAATTAGATATCGATGGATTAACTAGATATCGGACGCTGTGGATTTTTTTCGCCAAATTGTTGTAAAATTTTGCCCAGTTGGGGTAATACATTACATTGCGATTGCATTAGACTGGCCACCAAAGATCTGTTTGGCGGTATTACAAAATCATGACAAAAATGAGTAGCTTACCGATATCAATTTTTATTATTTTAATATACTATGAGATGTGGTTAATTTGTAATACAAATCGAACTTATTGATATATTTATATAAAACTAAATTCGGTACTTAGTATTATCGCAACCGATTTGGTGACCTTATGTGAAACGAAGCATATGGTTGCCAATTCAGCACGTTCGACACATGCGAAAACGGAGCATTGTTGCGACAGTACATAAGTACCTTAAATTCAGTTGTCAGGTTTTTTTTCCCCTAAAAGGCGTTCATTTGCGTCCTTTAGTAGGTGTTTCGATTTCAACCGTGCCATAAAAAACAATCACGTTAATTTTTATTTTAGAAAAGTGTAATTCCTGAATCAATTGCATTTCAGCCGGGGTTTCCAACCTGTGGGCGGAGTGGTGTTTTTCTTCAGTTCATCGATTCTCGGGGGGATGTCAGATGAAAAGACACCGCTATATTTAAGGGTGCACGTGTGGATGTGAACCATGTCATGTTATCTGTATAAAAAAGCCGATTCTTCAGCGGTCGGGGTGGAAGACGTTACACTGATAAATAAATATATCAGTTATTTTAATTAAGTTTCAGACACCTTGTTACCCAATTTTTTTAAATGTAAAAAATGTGAAAGTGATTGTGCTGATCAAACTATGTGTTAAAAAATGTTGCTTCATAACAATAAGATCAACCCTAACTAAGATCTGAAAATCATTGCAGCTGAATTCAGAAGTGATTTCGCGTGTTCGACTTTTTTCTTCTAATGACAAAGGTTGCTGGAAGTAAGAATAATAAATAAATAAATAATTCTTTCCTCAACAATAATTAGGAGTACTTTTCATTCGCGACAACGACATTTTTAGATTGCTTCATGTAAGTCCTAATGTTAGCTTCTTAATTCGGTGATTAATATGCAAGTGTAACTATGTCTGTTTTGAAGCCTTTTCTCTGTAAATGGCTGTAACATTAACACTAAAAGCCTCGAAAGTAGTCATTCTTCTCAAATGCCTCAGAAAACTATCACAGGTTCATCATGCTGTCGTATATCTCGCCAAAAATGAGTTATAAATTTGTCTCAATGAGCGATAATCACACCTAGCTAGTAGCTCCGGCATAAAAAGAATATTTTAAAAGCAATTCTTCATAGTTTTTTACTATCGAAGATTGCGTGCGAAAATCTTTATGAAAATAGACAAAATTTCATTTTATTTTTTCTCATATATTTTGTTATATTAAACATTGCAATGCTTATACAGATGAAATACTTTTTTTAAAAAATGTTAATCATAATTTATGGAAGTTGCAGATCATTTCCTCCTTTTTTTTTCATCCAAGATTGTTCTAAAAAATTCGGTAAATTTTATGATAAAATTTTATTTGGGGACAAGGAATAAAGGCAGAGGAACATGAAGTAATTCGATTTATAGTAATCAAACTATGCAACTTTGGAATTTGCTTCATATAATACATCATGTAGCTTCATCTTTGGTAATAATTCATTGGATTTATGTTGGGGGAAGTAGGTTCTCTTTTTTTTATCATCTATGATCTAAATTAATTTAATCCTTTTAAGTGGTCCACTTTAGAATTTAATTAATAAAATTCAATATTTGTTTGAGCTGTCAATTAAATATATATAATGAAACAACGGCTTATAAATTTCATTTTAATGTTAATGCTAGAATATAAGTACTTGTGTAATATATTAATATCTATAGCAATATACATTATTAGCAGGTGCGCCGTTCTTTGCACGGATAAATTTAAAAACGTAACAGTCGAGATGAACCGATTAAAAAATTTTCAATAAAGTCAAAATTTAATTAATTTTTCAAGAATTTTAAGAAAATTGAAGTAAAAAAAAGAAAAGAAATATAACTGTATAGTGTATATATAGTAAGAAATAAATATAGCTAACTGAATTATCTGGTACTTCCCAGAGTCATCTATCTGTTAGTGATGAAAGCATTAGCACAATCAAATATAAATACTATCTTTTTATGTCATTGTGTGAAACGATATCCGCAAACAAACAACCGTTCCTAACAGATCTCTATTCAGCAAAAGAAACATCCCTACCAAATTTTAAACATGTTGTTATAATAGTTCCGAAGATCTTGATGAGCAAGTGAGTTGCTACTTTACGAAACATATCTATATAAAAATAGAATATCTTTTACGCCCTTTAACCTTCCGTGGGAGTTGATTTTCACAAAACCCATTTTTAGTGGATGTCAATTCAACAAAAGAAACATCACTACCAAATTTCAAGATTTTAACAAAATAGCTCCTGAGATATCATAATGAGAGAACGAGCGAGTCGTTTTCCTTCATATATGCATAGATTTTTTGATAGACATGAGTTAACCTTCCAAAGTATTCGTAATAAAAATGTTAAAGAAATTATTCAATTTTTTTTTAATTTAGTGTGATAATTTGAATGTTATTTTAAATTTATATGATACTTTGTGGGGACACCCCAAAGTTGATTTTTTTCAAGTTAAATATGTGATACGCTAATTAAAAATATTTTTTTTGTCTTTCCTGCTCATATCGCTATCTGATATATTTAATATCATTAATAATGACCTTAAGTTGGTAAAATATGCTTTCACATTGTCATTATTCATGAACAAGATAATAACTATTCATAATTACGTCTTTAAAATCCTATTAATAACTAAGCAAAACAGAAGCTTTAATGCAAAAATCCTTAATTTCTACAGAAAATAAGATATTATTTGAAAAACATTTTTTAGGATTCATGACAAATATTGTCGAACGCATTATAATAAAAAGGAAGAACAAATTTCATCTTAAATTCTTCCTAAATTGCTTCAAAATCCGTCAAACTTCTACTATATTACAGAGAGCGCAATGAGATACATTCATACCTTAACAATATACTTCTTAAAAACAAGTCGCAGAAGAAAAAACAAACTAAAGACGAATCGTTTATCGAAAACGATCCCTGAAACTTACGTAAATCTGAAAATTCAACAAGACACCTATATTGTACCATACATTTAACAATGTTTGAATAAATACTGAAACCATGCTTGGCGAAGATGAATGTTTGAATACTTGGACACCAGGGAAAAGAGGGAGAGAACGCACACAAAGAACCAAATATTTGGCGGCAAATATTTCTAACGATGTCAAAGCAGATAGCGGTGAAATATTTGTGTCCTTTTGTGGGAGAAAAATACATGTAACGAAGTTGGAAGCTTTTTCATCCAATTTTCAAATTTGTGTGTTTGAAAAGAAGACTTATTTGAAGCATATTGTTATTTTGAGAGAATTGAGAAACATACTCGAATATAACTGTTAGTATTATTATTAGAATATGAAAATGCATTCAAATAATTTTTAAAGTCGTTTGGCTTTATGTTTAATATGTGTTTTATTTCAAACTATCTAAGTTTGGTGAAGTTGTTTTTGATAAAAGATATCTTCGACTAAATTTTAAACATTTAATTATTTGTTTTCTTTTTCTTTAAATACTTAAAATGTTCGAACTTTGTAGTAAACATTTTTAAAAATATTTAGCTTTTAAAAGTGCCATAAGAGGATTTTAAACTCGCGTTAAACCTAAGAGAGTCCATGCGTATATTTTTATTTTTTTAACTATTCTTTACTCAAGATGTGTGTGTGTGTGCGTGTGTGTGTGTGATTTGTTCTCTTTAAAAACAAAAATTCCTTATATTCGATTAAGTTTTAAGTATTTTTTACAGAAATAATTATTTTCGTTTGCCTTCGATAAAAAATTAGTTATATTTATTCTGTTATAAAATATTGTTCTAATTACTACAAAGATTCTTTACTGCGTAATATATTTCATAGTAAAAAACGTTATACATTTTTTATAATTTTTTCCCAATGAGCTGCATATTAGTAATTAAGTCTTTAAAGACTCGGCAAACCCCCAAATGAAAGATTCATTTTAGTGGTGGCACCATCAAGTGGAGGATCTAGCTACCAAATTTGCCGGATGCCGAGTATTGCCACTATTTAATTTTGCCGAGAGTGTGAACCAGAGTATATTCATACTCAAGGAATCTTTTACACATGCCACATAATCATATGTTCATGCATGCCTGCGATTTTCGCATCCAGAAAATCTGTCAACTCCAGTCGGGGTCGAATCCCCGCAACCTTAGGCTTACGAAGAGGGCACGCTACCTCTAAGCCACCGTATATATAGTCGACTCTTTTACAGTATAAAAACATTTGTCGTTGCTTTTTCAATTCCTACTTTTTGCTCACACTCTCTATATATTTATTTATTTATTTATCTTCGTGGAATTTTCAATCGTTAATAAAATACATTTTAAAGTGCTCCATTGAGCTGAAATTTTATGTGCATGATTATTTTGGATGACAATACAGTAATTTTTAATTACAATTAATAAAAATTAATTGATTAAAACTAATTATTTAAAGAATACAAATACAGCCACGCTAGCATCATTTTTGGCGACTTAGCGACCCTTTTAGCGACTTGTGACGAAACTTGAAAGGGTTTTTTTTTCTCACGTTTTAAAGCATTCAGTTGAACTGAAATTTTATAAACACAATTGTTTTGGATGAAAATACGATACTTTAATGATAATTAATAAAAATTAATTACCACTTAATGGTGTGATTCTGTGATATGTATATACATATTTATATCAATTGCAACTATTTAATAAAAAGTAACTAAAATAAAATTTTTCTTTTGTTGATCTAAGTAGGAATTGACTTAAAAATTCTTTTTATATTGCTTGTTATATGTGTATGATATCTGAAAAAATTACTTCTGCTTTAATAATAGGGGTTTTCCATTGTGCTGATGTTCAAATTATTTTCATTAATTAAATTTAATTTGATAGTAATATATTGCTTAATAATTTACGATATCTTACAAAATTTTAATGTATGTGTACCCCAACGGAAGGACTTTGAGCCTCGACAGATTTAACGTGTATCAGCCTCTCTATATGGCGGCTCTTCAGTGACATTGAGACTGGAGCCGGCTGCGAGTCCGTGACCATTACCACTAGGCTACATCAGTCTTTTAATAGCATACATTAAATAAGATAGATTTTAATAGTTATCAGTTTTTGAGTACGTAAAAAGGGGTTTTCTTCTTTAAATAAATATATGTATGTAATACAGTATCGCACACAGGAATTTTTCAAGGGGGGAGGGGTCCGGGGTCGAAAGTTCACCATTCTTGTATCATGCTCCCTTTGATTTTGTCGAGTTTCGGGAACAAAACACAATAAAAAACTAATTTTTGAATTGATAATTAGCATTAATTAATAAAATTAATCATTAATAACATGTAATTAATTAAATTTTACGTACTATATACTTAAAATTGTAATCAATCGGAAAAAAATCAAGGGCTTTGGGGGGAGGGTCTGGACTCCCAGGACCTCCCCTTGTGTGCGCCACTGATGTTATATAATACTTCAAAATACAGTCAGACCTCTATATAACAAAGTCGCTAAATCCTGAAAAAAGTTCGTTATATGAAAAAGTCGCTGTACAGAGGTTCATTTTTTTTAATTTTCTTTCTAAGCCACATAAAAAATATTTTAAATTCATAAACACTATATATTAAAAAAAGTAATTATTCACACTTTTTTGTAAACCAATATTTCTTTATTTTATACATCTTACATATCAAAAAAAAAAAAGAAAGAAAGAATGAGTGAGGGAATATTATAACGTCGCACTGTTCAGCTACACGAGGGTTTTTGGCGACAGACCACGTAATTTTGAACCATGGTCAAGTGACGTGGCCGACACCTGAGCTGGCACCACCCTCTCCTAACTACCACACCACACCATAGGGAGGACGTTTCAGCTCTCGATAGATTTAACGTGCATCGCTGCCCTACACGGCGGGTCTTTAGTGGTACAGGGCTCGAACTCCTGACATGCCTGCCATGATCCGATGCCTCCGGGCTACAGCAGCCCAAGAAATAAAGAAAAACTGCAAGGGAAGTTTTTTGGCGCCTTTATCCACTTCCCGAAGAATTGAATTCTTTTCTTTGATGCTCAAGCGCTTGCGTTTTGACATTTCCCAGCTACTAGAAACGGAGTTACCAGTACGGCTAATCAACACTTTATGAACGGAGAGTAGTTAAAGGACACGGGGACAGGAGACAACTCTACGGAGGGTGAAAGGGAATATCGAAGATGTTTCCAGTGGACTGACCAATGGGGGTTAAAGATTGTACTTCTTGTATGAAACGCCCAGAATTCTATTTCTCTCGGCGAGTTAGACACTTAAAAAAACGAGCTCAAGATTTATGACCACTATAAAATATGTTAAAAGAGAGAATAATTTGAAATGTTGAGAAATACTTTAAAAATAGGGAGAGAAAAAATTTAATCACAAGAGAAAAATTTCGTTTTATAGAAAATGCACTTCGCTATTGGGAGATTATTTTACGAAGAAAATCGTGAAATGCTCTTAATTCCAGGAAAAAGTTCGCTAGATAGAAAAATTCGCAATATAGAAGTTCGTAATATGGAGGTTCGACTGTAATTACTAGTTTTAAGAAATCTATATAATTTTAAACATCAATATAATATACACTGGTGTGCAAAAATTAAGGACGAAGTCGAAAAATTAGCATATCAGCTGAACGAAGAGGCAGAGCGGACAGAAAGACCAATCAGGAGATTAAGTAAGGTGATGTACGGTAGCACATGCGCAGATATGCAGGTAGACGTAATGGGGGAGTGTCTGAGTAGTATAAAGCATGTTGTCGGTGTAAGATCAGTATTTCTGGCAAAGAGATTGCACGCCGTATAGCATTTAAAATCACACCGAGTTGCTGCCTCAGCGAGAAATGGCGAATAATCAATCTGTTAGACGACATCTGAATGCTTTTACCCGAGGTCGAATCATTGGGAAGTTGGAGGAAGGCCGCATTGTGACAAGTGTGGCTGCAGAGTTCGGAATTGCTCACAGCATCGTTTCACGACTTTGGAGACAATTTCAAACTACAGGAACAGCTATCCGGGGGTTCAGTAGCGGTCGTCCACGAGGAACCACACCCGCAGATGACCGGTACATTGTCTCACAGGCCAGAAGAAACAGGCGGCAGACAGTGGGAGAAATCGCTAGACACACGACACAGGCGACTGGACGACCGATATCGCGTTTTACCGTGGCCAGAAGACTGCACGGTGGTGGTCTGTTTGCACGACGCCCTGTACGGTGTGTACCTTTAACGCCTGCCCATCGGAGAAGGCGTTCTCTGTGGTGCCGGGAACACCGAAATTGGAGAGACAATGAATGGGGACGAGTACTCTTTACAGATGAGAGCAGATTCAGTTTGAGTAGCGATTCTCATCGCATACTCATCTGGAGAGAGCGGGGAAGCGGCAATCATCCCTCGAACATCATTGAAAGGGACAGGTATGGAGGTCGCGGTGTTCTCGTTTGGGGAGGCATCATGCTTGGTAGTCGTACCTACCTTCGCATCTTCGACGCAAGTTCAGTCAACGGGACCCGTTATTGTAACGAGATTCTTCTTCCATATGTGCGTCTTTTTAGAAGCGCTATGCGTCTGCAGTTCCTTTTCATGGACGACAATGCACCATGTCATTGCACAGTAGCTGCCGAACAGCTCTTAGAGAGTGAGGATATTGAACGTATGGATTGGCCGGTACGATCTCCGGATCTCAATCCCTTCGAGCATGTATGGGATTTTCTAGGCAGACGCTTGGCAGCTCGTACCTTACCACCAGTAACGATTCGGGAGCTTCGATTGGCGCTGCAAGACGAATGGGCAGCAATGCCTCAACAACTCATTGACACCCTCATTCTCAGCATGGGCAGACGCTGTGAAACCTGCCTAGCAGTCAGGGGAGATCATATCCCCTACTAAAGACCGGATGTTTCTTGCTGGACACCCATCACAGGGATGTTTCGGCCTTCAGTCGCATTGCGCTCCATGCTACTTTTTCAATCAAGCTTCTTTTTATCCCTCTGATTTCTCTTTTAGTAAGTGTTGCTTACATTACACATGTCCATACGTATTGGGGATCTTACGGTATTAAATGTGTTGATTTGGAAAGCTTTTGTACAAAGTTATATTGAAAAAACCGTCTCGTCCTTAATTTTTGCACACCAGTGTATGTTATAAATGTGAAAGTTTGTGAAAATCTTTGTGGGTCTTTCACGCAAAAACAACTGAATGGATTTTAATGAAACTTTACAAAATATAGCTTATACATCAGAATAACACATAGGCTATAATTTATACCATAGGCTATAATACGAGGGATATTCGGAAACTAAGGTCCGTTTACTTATAAAACATAAAACATTACAGATTTTTTCAAAACATTTTATATTTTAAATTCCTTACATGTGTCTCTATTTTTCTACATACTCTCCATATTTGCTTAAACATTTGTCATAACGTTCTACGAATTTCTGTATGCCTAAGTCGTAGACGTCTGCCGCCTGTGAGGATAACCAGTCTTGAACTTCTTCTTTCACCTCGTCAGCTGTGTCAAAGCGTTTGCCGCCGAGAAACTCTTTTAGGTAGCGGAATAAGTGAAAATCACTCGGAGCCAAGTCTGGACTGTACGGTGGGTGGTCAATCTGTTCCCATCCAAAAGATCTGATCAGATTTTGTGTGTTAATGGCAGAATGGGGTCTGGCATTGTCATGCAGCAACAGAACTCCAGACGTCAGAAGACCACGTCACTTATTCTGTATAGCGCGTCTAAGTTTAGTTAGGGTAGCGCAGTAAGCGGTTGCATTTATTGTCTTCTCTTGCTGCATAAACTCGACTAACAAGACACCATGTCTATCCCAAAAGACGGTTGCCATAACCTTGCGTGTTGAGATTGTCCGCTTGGCCTTGACTCTGACTGGTGAATTTGTGTGACGCCATGCCATTGACTGACGTTTAGACTCTGGGTTATGTGAGAAACCCACGTCTCGTCCCCTGTGACAATCCTCTCTAAAAATTGATCACCTTCTTTATGATATCGATCCAAAAAATCAAGAGCACAAGCCATTTTTTTCAGTTTGTGTTCCTCAGTAAGCAGCCTGGGAACCCAATGTGCACACAATTTGCGAAATTTCAACTTTTCGGAAACGACTTTGTGCAAAGTTGTTCTACCCACATTCGGAAATTCCAATGCTGAAGTTGAAATTGTAAATCGCCGGTCTTCACGAATCTTTTCATCCACGGTATTGACCAAATCATCTGTGATCACTGATGGTCGATCGGAATGTGGTTCATCATGAACATTTTCCCGTCCGTCCTTGAAAGCTCTCACCCACTTACGCACTTTGCTGCTACTCATCACATTTGGGCCATACACGTCGCTTATCTGTCTATGAATTTCCGCTACTGAAACGTTCTTTGCTGTCAAAAACTGAATCACTGACCGTATTTCACAGTCAGCGGGCTGATCGATTGTTTTAAACATTTTGAAGTAGCACTGTACTTACCACACTGCAACAATACCAATGCAAATGGCATCGTTTGACGAGCAAGGTATGCCGGAAGTTGGTACGCATGCACATTTCAATGTCTGCGCGACATTCGATTATTTACGACGATTCGGACCTTAGTTTCCGAATATCCCTCGTATATAAAAATTTGTAAAAAGTGTCTAAAATATAACGATATTTGTCAAGTAAGAAGGAAAAAATTCTGCCATCTGCAAGCAAAAAAGCCCACGTCAGCATATATCTATCTGAAAAACTCTTTTTGTTTTGGCTATGCAAGGGGCTCGCTTCTAATTAATTCCTGTGATCAGAATAATGCCTATTTTTTTTATTTCAGAATAAAACTAAGTTTTGAAGGGAGAGGTTGTTATAAATCTCTCTTTATTTTAATGTTTTTTTTATGATTTTATTATGCACATTTGGTAGTAAGAAGTTGATCCATTTTCAAAATAACTACTTTTATCGCTTCTGGTACTTAAAGTAAATAAACTTTCTCTTTCACACTACATCCTTTGGACAAACTTTCATAATTTTTTTGTGGTTAGTAGTTAATTATAACGCTGTAATTTTAATTGAATATGCAAATATTGCATTTTTAAGTATAAAACTAATTATAACCACTGCACTGTATTTTTTGCAGTGAGTGAGTGAGTGAATATTAACGTCGCACTGTTCAGCTACACGAGGGCTTTTGGAGACGGACCACGTAATTTTGAACAATGGTAAAGTGACGGGAACGACACTTGAGCTGGCACCCCCTTCTCCTAACTACCACACCACACCAACTTAGAAGGAATATTCTACCAATACTTAGCTGTAATATTCTTTGAAATTCACTCTTCCATGATATATGGCAGCACGGGTTCTATGATGAGTGTTTTAGTGGGGAAGGCGAACAGTTTTGTAGCAGATATTGCGTTTTCAACGGATTGCAAAGATTATTATTTTTGTCGCAAAAAAATAGTTAATGTCAAAATTTAAGTGTCTTATGGTTTTGTCTGTTGATGAAGACCTTGGAAAATGATTTGACTACTTATTTTAAGTGAACGGTGTACATAATTAATTTTACAGTGGAATATCTTTAATTAATTTATTAGCTCTGACGGATTAAATTTTCCAAAGTGGAGTATTTTGTTTATGTATATCCCTTAATTTGTACATGTAGTGATCCAAAACAAGTATTGTATGAAAAAAAACTGCAGTAAATCATAATGCGGTTGGATAAAGTATTAACGTGCATCGCCCCCCTACACGGCGGGTCTTACAAAGCTCTAATAAAGCTCGAACTACGAAAGTAGCTAGGCATTTGCCAACTTGACTCTATCGTTAACATTTCGCTATGTTTTTCATTGAATCGCCATTATAATTTAAGAAACGGCGTTGCTTGCGAATATTACAATTTTAAAATAAAATAGATACAACAGAAAGTAATATTAATGTATTACACTTTCAGATATAAATTATTTACACTACTTTAAGCGTTCATTACGCAAAACTTTTAAGAATGTGTTACTTTTGCTGAGCAGAGATCAGCTTAGGGAGGTATTTTGAAAAATCGACCCTCAAGAGTGTTACGAGGAATTATAAATTTAAAAAATTCTTTTTATCGGCTATTAGATCTACATAGTTAAAATTTAACAAAGGTGTTTTTTTCTTTCTTTTTTTGTTTAGCTGAGATATGCAAAAAGCTTTTTTTGTTTAATTTTCAATTCACATAAAATTAACTCATTAAAAACTTCTTTTTCCTTCAATCTGTGTTGTTTCAGTTCACCCGTGCGAAGAACGGGTATACCAGCTAGTATATATATATAACATGAAAAGAATAATCAAATACATTAAATATTTACGAAGTGAATAATTTATTAATTTCGGCTCAGCAAAGAGATATATTTCTTAATATGCTTCCTGCACTTAAACTTTGGATTTCACAACATTAGTTTTCACTAATCGTCTAATTCTATACCAAGCTTCAAAATTTCCCACCGTATCTTTTAATATTATAGAACATTCGTTTTAATTAATATACCTTCCAATTCAATCTTGATCTTCTCATTTAATGTAATTAATGTTCCAACTAATTCCCTCCGACTGTCGATCAAGTTAAATACTGAAAATCCCGCCAAAGATAAATTACATCCCTGATCAAGCCGTCAGATTGAAGCGTTATCAGATGGCTTGTCTTCGCAGCTAAATTGATTAGTTATACACCTCGAGATAAAAATCTTCGGAAAGATTTTCTCTACATCACTGCCTATTTTCAATTAGAAAATGAGGAGGAATAATTGACTTTTCTAAATTTTGCTTTTTTTTATGAAACTGGCAGTTTCGTTTGTACGAGATTGCAAGTTTTTTTTTTTTCAAGTATAGATAGTTTGATTTATAAATTATACGAAAAAGAAACGTCATAAGCTGTGATGTTACTGGTGTGGTATATAATTTCAAGTTCCCCTCCCCTAAAGAAATTTAAGGTTTCTAAAATTTGAAAACCACATACAGAAGAACGTCGTTTATCCGAATCAATGGGAACCGGACACCATTCGGATATGCGATTGTTCGCATAACCTAAAACCGAATGCGATCCATGCAGTATATGAAACCGTACACTATACGAATATTGAAAATCATCACATGCGAGAAATGTACTTGAAAAAAAAGCAAAATAGGTGCAAAATGTCGCAATTTTACCTTTATTGCGGAAAATAATCACTTATTTTTCGCTGTACCAATGTACACCTTCGTTTTTTCACTGCAAGGTCTCTGGAAAACTGGTCCGGATATTTGACGCTCCGGATAATAAACGTTCGGATAAACGATGTTCTACTGTACGTGTAAAATTAGGCACCACTTTTGGATGGTCATTACAAGAATGTTTGAAACTGGACGAACATAAAATTTGCTATAGAATAAATGGAATTTTCTTTGGAATTTTTAACATGAAGAAAAAATTTGATAAAATAAAAGAATCGAAGAGAGAGATCTTTTTTTATTATTATTATTCTTTTTTCTCAGTTATACATTGTAAAATTCGCAGATCAAACTTTCCTCCGTTGTATATAATTCATATATATTATTCAAAAAAGTTAATAAACTGACTTGACAAATAATCTGAGGAGGGTACTGGATAAAAAGAGGAATTGTTACAGTTATCAAGAGCAGGGACGTCACATGGCATGGGCCGAATGGACTCGGGCCCAGGGCCTCGACCTCTGTGCGGACATCGTTTCGTTCTCGACTCTTGTCTTAATAAGACTATCATTCGGATAATTTTAATGTAGTCAAATATTATTCTCCAAAAAAACAGGAATTTCAAACTGCATGTCAATTTAGAAAACAGGCAAGACTTTTATTAAGTGATGACCGTTGTACATGTCTAGGCCTAGGCTTAATATCATTTACAATCATTCAAATCATTTAGTCGAAAGGCGGACATTGGTAGAGCCGGTTTGTGTCTAGGTTTTTGAGATTGTAAGTTGTACACATTTATTTGTTTCAAATTACTGTTTGTGTGAACGAGTATTTACTGTTTTCTTACGAGTTTATACTGTCTACTTTTAAAAATATCAAGTAGGCCTTAAAATCTTAAGATTTTTCTGGGCCCACGACCTCAAAGAGTCTTAAGATGTCCCTGATCAAGATAACAATATTTCCTACGATTTTTAAGGACACATTTCATTTCAAATACCACTCAATCGTGAAGATTATTATTTCAAATGTTCATTTTCTAAAAGCATTTAAAACAATATTTTAAAATTTTTCGTAGTGTTTCGATTTCTCTTACAATGTTTATAGAGTTCTAAAATATATTACGACCGACCGATTTACACAGAAAGGAGATTAACCCACAGAAATAAATACCTGGTGTAAATACCTTACATACACCTAAAACAATTGTTGTTCTTGTTGTTGTGTGTTTATTACTGGGATACATACGAAAGACGTGAGATAGATGAACAGAAACATATAACACAGCCACAGAAGAATACAGAATTTTATTACAAACGAGGATCCCAGCATATAAGAAGAAGAAGAGTGCGCTGCTTTTCCTTTCGAGACGGGAATCCATTTCAGGCGAAAGACCGACTTCTTTCCCGACGAAGATACAACCAAGTCTTACTCGGGATTCGAACCCGAACCCACTCGGTTACAAGCCGAGGGTCATAGCCACCATACTGGCTGGGCGACACCTAAAACAATTACACCTTAGAAATAATTCTGTGATAAAATTATTACATGAAAACAAATTAAAAAATTTTACTGTTACCTGAACCTTTTAAGATTTAGCAATCCTTATTTTTGTAAACAAAGGAGCAATTAGGGTTTAAATTAAAAAAGAATATTTTTCTGCACATTAATTCTCCTAAGGATGTGCTCGATTTCTTAAGCTTTATGTTTTACGTTTAATAAGAATGGAAGGTACGGTAGAGACAAATAGATATCGTACAGAATAGATTTACTTAAAAAAGTATTCACTTTCGATGTAATATTCGACAACAATTCAATAAACAATCATTAAGATGAAACTCGGTATCGTCAACAGTTCCCGGTAATGCCCTTGTTGGGAATTTTTAAAATAATGCTAATAATAACTTTTGATCCAGGAAAACAAATTGTTAATCAAATTCTATCCATAAATCATTCCCGCCACAAACCTTGAATCTATTCTTCAGTTTATTATGATAACATTGAACTGTGACGTAAGTATCAGTTCAAATGTGACATTTGAGTAATTTATAGTTTCCGAACTGCGAAAGATAGGCGTTGCTCCAATTCGTTTAAAAGCAGATTATGACAGTAACAGCGCGACATTGTATTTCCCCTTATATTGTTACCTACCTGTTCCAGTGGCGACAAACTAACCTTCATATCTGATCTAGAGATTCATGTTACATGTGAGGTCTATTCAAACACCTAGTGATCTGACACATTCGCGCAACGAAGTAAACTAAAAGTTCGAAAAGCCAGTCCAGTCAAAGTATATATATTTATTCTAAAGATATAATAGGGAATTTTTCTTATATACCATTTTCAAAAAATGTTAAACTTTATTATATTTCCTTCAAATGATTTTCTATGATTATTAATTATCTTTAGAAATCCTTCCCAGTATCACTTGTTCACATTAAAAAAATTATTCCCATTATTTTACTTTTAAACCTAAATATAAATGTAAATAATAAATGTATTAAAACTCATGATTTTTTTTGAATAATTTATGACCTTCTACATGTGACGGGCTTACGCGTCTAACAAGTTCTTTGGGTTCTTTGGGCCAGAATTAATGGCAACTCTTTTCCAACCAAATCCAAGAAGTGAAGTGTGAATGAACGATTCAAATTAACAATCTTTTAAATATCGGAACTTAGAGTAAGCGAGATGGCAATTTGTGGCAGTTGATGGCAAGTAGAGGAATGTTAATATAGTTCGTGGTTCAAGTTTGGATAAAGATACGTGGCGGTGATTAGAAGTTATAATTGATAAAGATATAGAGAACCAAGGTACATACCAGTGCACACAAGTAAATACAAGATTGCATTAAGGCTATTAGTGATTGATTCTTCAAACTGCAACAAGGTAGGATTGACTATTTAATATTAGAATAATCAGTGATTGTATTAGAATTGAGGTTAGGCGATTCAGTTATTGATAGTGGTCCGAGTTAGATTAAGTCGTTATTATCTATATATATATTGTGTGTTGCGTATTTTGCCATTGTGGATTCTCTCACATTAATTATTATAATTTAATTTGTTAGAAGTTTAAGTGGAAAATCTTAATAAAGATATATTAAGAGTATGTTTCATTCTAGTTTTTTGTTAATCCTACGCCTCTAGCTCACGCTGATACTCCGAGAGGTTTTCTCCCAAGGGGAGGAATATCACATACATTTAGTTTCCAATTTCTTTTCTAGGGATTTTCTAATGCTATAAGTGTTTATAAATATTAAACAGTATGGATTAACTATATTTCTTCCGGCATTTTAATTTTGGTATGAACATTTCAATTATTTTTCTTTCCAAGTAGATTTATTTCACTGCTGATGGTTCAATTTAGTTTGGGAGTGAGTGTAATGATGCAATAGTCATCTTGTTTGCGAGAGCTGCAAAAAATATCACCGAAAGGAATTTCATAATTTTAAACCACGGGGTGGTCCTCGATTGTTTCTAACAAGTATTGCTATAATCGGTTGGTTTTATTGAAGCAGAGATCATATTTGGTCACACAAGTTTCATCAAATACTTATATTTTATAATTAATCAAGCGTATATAATACAAAGAATAGTTTTCTTCAAGAATAATACTTTCTTTTCTTTAACCTAAAATGATGAAAAAGGAAAAGAAAAAGTGTAGAGTCGAGAACAAGGGAATATTCCAAAAACATCCGGGGGGAAGGGCTGGCACATCTCCCTTGTTTACAAAAAACAGCAGATCTCATGGCAAACATTCGAGACTGAAACCCTTGTACTTAACAAAAAAAGGTGAGGAAAAATTTGATCTGATTTTTCAATTCCTACTATTATATAACTCACGCTCTATATTTATTTATTTATCTTTGTGGAATTTTCAATCGTTAATAAAACGCATTTTAAAGCGCTCAATTGAGCTGAAATTTTATATACATGATTATTTAAGATGACAATACAGTAATTTAATTATAATTGATTTAACTAATTTAATTAAAATTGATTATAATTAATTATTAATTAATTATTATTCAAAGAATTACGAATACAGCCACGTTGGCATCATTTTTGGTGACTTAGCGATCCTTTTGGCAACTTGTGTCAAAACATAAAAAGGTTTTTTTTTCTCGCATTTTAAAGCGCTCGTTTGAGTTGCAATTTTCTATACACTATTGTTTTGGGTAAAAATATGATAATTTAATTATAATTGATAAAAATTAATTGACTGAAACTAATTATTTAAAGAATTACAGATACAGCCACGTTGGTTTCATTTTTAGCGACTTGGGTCAAAACTTTAAAAGATTTTTTTTCTCACGTTTTAAAGCATTTAGTTGAACTGAAGTCTTATATACACGATTGTTTTGGATGACAATACGATACTTTAATGATGATTAATGAAAATTAATTACCACTTAATGTTGTGATTCTGTCACATGTATATACGTATTTATATTAATTGTAACTATTTAATAAAAAGTAGCTAAAATAAAATTTGTCTTTGTTGGTCTAAGAAGGAATTGACTTTAAAAAAGTTTTATATTACTTGTTACATTCAAGTAACACGCTGTTGGCGACAAATTTCGTTATCTTAATCCTCGATCTAGTGAAAAGGATGACAACTGAGCTGATAGCCCCCCCTTCTGTTCCAAATTTCAGCATCCCCCCCAACAAGAAGGGGTCTCCAAATGCAACGTGCATCAGCCCCTCTGCATAACAGGTCTTCAGTGGCATTAGGTATCAAGTCCAAGACTCGACAGTGGCCACGAGTTCGAGCCATTACCTCTCTCCCGCAAAATATGAGTGGGAAATGATCATGAACAATCTTTTCCATTTTATTGACGGAAAATTATGCATAATTAATGTGTATGGATAATCCTTATTCACGTGTTTTATAAAATTGGTTTGTGCAACTTGAATAAAAAATAATCTAATAAATTTCCTTGTTCAGTTACATTCCACTTTTCATTGGGGCCGCGGTAGCCGAGTGGTCAAGGTATCGGATCGTGGCTGGCCTTGTCACGAGTTCGAGCCCAGTACCTCCGTGTAGGACAGCGATGCATGTTAAATCTGTCGAGAGCTGAAATGTCCTCCCCTTGGTATGGTGTGGTAGTTAGGAGGGGAGGGGTGCCAGCTCAGGTGTAGCCCACGTCACTTGACCTTGGTTCAAAATTACGTGGTCCGGCGCCAAAAGCCCTCGTGTTGCTGAATAGTGCGACGTTAATATTCACTCACTCCACTTTTCATTAGTAAATTTGATAGTATTACTATTGATAGTATTACTACTAATCTGTTTGTAGATTTTATTTAGCTACACATTGCTTATTTACAATCCATACCCAATATAACGCAACATACTTACAAGCATAAAAATTTTTGACAACAAATTACATTTCTTTTACTTGCAATAAAGAAAACCTGTCTTTGTACAACAAGGGTGTCAATGATTGATTGATTGATATTAACGTCACATTGTTCAGCTACACGAGTGCTTTTGGCGACGGACCACTGAATTTTGAACCATGGTCAAGTGACGTGGACGACACCTGAGCTGGCACCCCTCCCCTCCTAACTACCACACCACACCAACGGGAGGACGTTTCAGCTCTCGACAGATTTAAAGTGCATCGCTGCCCTACACGGCGGATCTTTAGTGGTACTGGGCTCGAATTCGTGACAAGGCAAACCACGATCCGATGCCACTCGGCTACCGCGGCCAACGAGGGTGTGAAACTCAAAGGCTAACTTGGGTCGAACAAACAAGGTTTAATTTTAGGTGTGCCGCAAAAAAAAATCAATATTCATAGAAAAATAAGTTTATTTTTCTATGAATGCTTCTTCTCTGTTACTATCTTTCCTATTTCGGGAGAAATTTTGATATTTTGTAATAATATATTAGCTGGATGGCCCGGCGTTGCACGGGCTTCTTCAAGTGCACAGCTTTATGCCTTGGAAGAGATTCCCTTTCCCTTTCAGTGTCAGCACTTCTGTGATTTCTATATTAATGTCATTAAAATACTCTTTTTCGCGAAGTTTATTCCACTTCTTTGTCCTCTCGGGCGTGTCAGTTTTCTCGCCACTTAGCTCGGCGTTGCAAGGGTTTTTTCCGTGGATACAATTTTGTCCCCATGGAAATTTTCTCTTTCTCTCTGGACACCAGTATTTCTCTGTGTGGGTGTGCTACTGAGCGATGTGAGTGACTTCTATATTTTTATGCCATTTAAATCCCCTTTTCAGAAATTTCTTCCACTTCTCTTTGTCAGATTTCTTTCCCCTCCGTTCAGCCAAGCGTTGTAGGGATTTTTTCAAGTATAAAACCCCCTTTTTTCACCGAGGGATAAGATTTTTTTTTCCAATTTCTATTTTCGATTAAAAATTTACAAGCCTAATCCAGTTTTGTTCTCAAGAAAACAGACAATGTACGAATTTATTATTAAATAAATAATTTAGTAATAAATAATAAAACGCAATGTAAGTTTTTTAATTCTTAAAAAAATTATTAATTTATATCAATTTTCGTTAAATAATGAATGAAAAAAATGTCTATCGTTAGCTATGAAATGACTGCTTTTATCTGTGTAACGGGCTGTAAATTATTTTCAAAAATCGCAAAACCCATTCTTAGTGGATGTCAATTCAACAAAAGAAACATGACTACCAAATTTCAAGTCTTTAACAAAATAGCTCCTGAGATCTCATAATGAGAGGACGAGCGATCGGTCTTTAAGGAATGGAAACGAGAAGGCATAATCGAAGATATTCCCAAAGAAGAATTGAAGTCTGCCCCATCGACATGTGGTGAAGCCGAACAGTACTACAAAAATAAGGCCCGTTTTTAATGCTTCGTCAAAACAAAAGGGAGCAGTCAGCCTCAATGACTGTTTGGAAAAGGATTTAAACTTGATTGAATTGATCCCTTCCATGTTAGCAAGATTTCGATTGTATAGATTTGGTGCTTCGGCTGATATACGGAAAGCCTTCTTGCAAATAAGCCTCTATCAGCAGGATCGAAATTTCGTGCGATTTTTGTGGCACAGTGAAGAAGGAGGGCTTATACATTATAGGCATTGCCGAGTGGTGTTTGGTGTCTCCAGCAGCCCATTCTTACTTGGATCAACAATCCAGTACCACTTGGAGAAAAAGTAAGAAGAAGCGAAGAAAAAGGCCGTGGGAAATACTCTGAGTGTATTGTGCAAAAATTGATGAGCAGCTTTTACGTGGACAATTGTTTGGCAAGTGTCCAAACCCAGTCAGAAAGAAAATTTGACTTAAGAGGGTGGGAGCACTCTAACCCATCTGATTCCATAGCAAGTCCAATAAACGTCCTGGGAATGATTTGGGACAGAGATTGTGATACCCAATCATTAAATATTCCAGATTTGAGAGAACTAATGGAAGAGGTAATCACAAAAAGAAATATTCTTGCTGCTTCACACAAAGTTTTTGATCCCTAGGGGATCACTGGTCCAGTGTTGCTACTACCAAAACTTTAGCTACAAAGTTTGTGGAAATCTCAAATTGGTTGGGATCAAGAAGTAGATATAAAAACAAGTCAAGATTTTCTGAAATGGCTAAAGAAGCTGGAATACTTAAAACATGTTCAAGTACCAAGGTGGTTACACTGTGATAGTGGATTTCAGCATATTTCGTTACATTTTTTCTGTGACGCAAGCAAACTTGCCTATTCTGCTGTTGTTTTCCTACGAGTTGATATTGGAAGCACTGTACACATACAACTGGTACAGAGTAAAACTAGGATTGTACCATGTGGGAAAAAGGAAACAACAATTGCCAGACTGGAACTTCTTGGTGCTGCTATATCTGCTCGTCTTTCTACAACTGTCTTGAAAGAGTTTTCTCAACAGTCAATGTTTATTTCTGGACAGACTCTACTACAGTATTAGCTTGGTTGAAGCGAGAAGAACCGTGAGGTGTATTTTTTTACAACCGTGTTCAAGACATTCGGAAGCTGGCACCTGTCAAAGCCTGGAGACATGTTCCTGGATCTCTGAATCCTGCAGACTGTCCGAGTAGAGGGTGTTCAGCAAAGCAGCTTTGCAGCTCGAAATGGTGGGAAGGTCCCAGTTGGTTGCATCTTTCGCCTCAAGAATGGCCTATTAGTGATGTGGAAGTAGATGTCAATGAGGTTGAAGTGAATAAAGAAAGAAGAGATATCGTGACCTCTATGATGAATGTTCAAACAACAGATATTAAGAGTGATTATTTTTCCACCTATAGTAGAAACAACAGAGTAGTAGCGTGGATGTTACGTTTCATTCATAACGTTTCAAATTCAACCAAGTTAAAGGGAAGCTTAAGCTATGAAGAATTCAAACGAGTAGAGGTTTTAGTTTTCAAGTCCCTGCCTTCCAGGATGAAAGACTTCTTGCTAAAATGCAAGCCTTTAGAGATGAAGATGGGCTTCTGAGAATAAGAACCAAGTTGGCTGACAGTTATGAGAATGAAGATTTCAAGTTCCCAATTCTCTACCAGCCAATGATGTTGTAGTAAAACTAATTCGAGAAGAGCATGTAAAAGTAATGCATGCAGGTTTTTCAATATTGCGTGCACGGCTTAGAGCGAAATTTTGGATATTTAGAGCCAAAAGATTAATAAAGTAAGTTCTATATGAGTGTGTTATTTGCAAACGTTTTATAAAGCTAAGCATGTTGAAGTGCCCTTTGCTCCACTGCCTAGAGATAGAGGTACTCAGACAAAGATATTTGAAGTAACAGGTGCAGACTATGCAGGTCCTCTTTATCTTAAGTCAAAAGCGAAGGCCTGGATTGTTTTGTTTACCTGTGCTGTCTACCGGGCAATGCATTTTGAACTAGTTCAATCCCTCACTACCGATACCTTCATTCAAGCCTTGAGAAGATTCATTGCGAGAAGAGGCAGGATTTCAGTACTTTACAGTGATAACGGTACTACAAATAATGCACTGAGAACATTAGATTGGGATAAAATTGTGGTGTACTCAACTGTCCAGAAAATCACTTGGAAATTTATTCCACTCACAGCAGCATGGTGGGGTGGATGGTGGGAGCGTATTGTGAGAATGCTCAAAGAGCTTCTACGTCGAGTGTTAGGGAAATCTATTGTAAATTATGAAGAACTCCTGACCATCGTATGTGATTGTGAGTCAATAATCAATGCTAGGCCTTTGACATACATACACGAAGATCCAAATGAATTGTTACCTTTGTCCCCAGCAATGTTCATTCACGGAAATAGCAACTGTGAAACTCCTGATTTAGATCAAGTAGATTGATCTTCATTGGTAAAATGCACCAAATATTTGTAGAAGTTGCGTGAAGATCTAAGACAAAGGTTTAGAAATGAATATCTTGCTCTTCTGGTCCACAGAGGGACAAGGAGAAAGGATGCTTTAGAAGTGGGCGATGTTGTGCTGATTGGGCATGACAATGTGCGACGAATTGACTGACCTCTTGGTGTTGTCTTGGAGGTTTATCCTGGCAAGGATGGAGTTCTCAGAGTAGCTAGAATTAGAACCTCCCATGATGAGAGGATTCGTCCCTTTCAAAGGCTATATCCATTGGAAGTATCAGCTAAAACTGAAATTGGTGCTTTAAAGGCCTCAGGAAAAGACAGCATACCTGTTGAGAAAACTCCTGAATCATCTACTGGCCATGTTTCGGATTCAACAACTGTTTATGTTCCCGATCCTCCTGTTGAAAGTACTGATAATTCTGAGGAGAAAACCCCAACGAAAACCAGATTGGGAAGGACCATAAAAATTCCTCGCAAATTGGACTTCTGAACTTTTCAAATTTTAGGAGGAATTAAGTGTCATATATATCTATACAATATATTACATGGTTAAAGTTTAATTTATTTTAGATTGCAAAGTTCAGTTTCACTTTGCAAGGTGGGAGTATGTAACGTGCTGTAAATTATTTTCAAACCGTCCAACTATATCCAAGAAAGTATTGTTTTGTTTTAATTTAGCTTGTGCTGTATGGCAACATTGTGTACTTTGTTTTGTGTTTTTTTTTTGGGGGGATTGTTCTTTACCGTTAATAAAGAGATCTGCGATATAAAATCAAGCTGAGTATTTGTATTTTAAAAGATATTATTATATTTTATGAACATATCACTCATTTGGGGATCCCTTGGATCATTTGAGTGAAGAAAACGGCGTCCGCAACCATTATTTAATAGTCATTGTTTATAATCTGGATGTTTGATTTTTCGATTAAATATATGTAACTGGGAAAAAAAAACTAGGGGGGATAGCCTAAAAATTTGTTTACATTTCTTGTACAAAAAAAGATTTATAAGGAAATAGTACTATTTAATAAAAACAGAGCAGCATTTCCTATATTTTAAGGTTTTTCAGTAAATTATTTCTTTAAAAGAAAACTATCAGTTGCGATGTATTATTATAAACTAAGATCATATTAATTATTTTCTACATGAAACAATGAATACTTTCTTAAAATTCAAATTAATAAATTGGATTCAGAAAATTACTGGAAAATTCATTACTTACAATTATTATAAAAGAAAAAACATTAAAAGGAAAAAATCTCTATCGGACAGAAAAATCTCATATCTGCTTACGTACTCTCCGTAAGTTATTTTTCCGCACATGCGCTATAAGCGCTCAAACTCGTATGTTCTGATTGATTGATTGAATATTAACGTCGCACTGTTCAGCTACACGAGGGCTTTTGGCGACGGACCACGTAATTTTGAACCATGGTCAAGTGACGTGGACGACACCTGAGCTGACACCCCCCTCTCCTAACTACCACACCACACCAACGGGAGGACGTTTCAGCTCTCGACAGATTTAACGTGCATCGCTGCCCTACACGGCGGGTCTTTAGTGGTACTGGGCTCGAACCCGTGACAAAGCAAGCCACGGTCCAATACCTATACCACTCGGCTACCGCGGCCACCTCGTATGTTCTGAGATAGCTTTCCCATAATTAACTATTATTGGCATTTGGCTATTTTTCCAAATTTTTTTTCGTTGTATTTTTACGGCTCTCCAAGACAGAAAAAATACATCTTCAAAAATATTTTATGTATAAAGAAAGCAAATTTTTTTTAAATTAAAAATTTCCAAAAAATTTTTGAAGTTCTACAATATTTTGTTTCAAATTAACTTGGCAGCGTTGGAAAAGGTTAAAAAATGTACCCATCTGCTTGAAAAAAACAGTTTTACCTTTTTTTTTTAGGAATTTAAATTAGAAAAAATTTAAAACATTGTAGAAATTGAGATTTAAAAAACATATTTCAAGTTAATCACATGTTAAAAGCATTTATTTTTTAAACAAAGTTAATTATACAGTCAATAGAGTAACGTCATGAAATTCCATTTTGGCGGAAAATGATTTTTGACACCTTCTTTCGTCATTGTTGTAATAATAAGAGTGTTACAACAATCCAGACAAATAAAAGTTGGTACCCAAAACTGGTAATTAAAACTGGTTTTAAATAATATCTTTTTAACTAATTGCGATATCGGACCGAATTGTGAATGTAAAATATTCTCAAATCCCCTGGAACAGACACAAAAAATTTCATCAAAATCGGTCCAGCCGCTTAGGAGTTTAGGCACATACACACGCACAGAAGATTTATATATGTATATAAATAATTATTTGAAAAGATTTTAACTAAAAAGGCTAAAAAGCATGATTTGTCTGCATTTTTGTAACAATAAAGACCCGGTTTGGCCAGTTTGGCTGAAAATCGATTTTCGACGCCAACTTATGTAATTTTATAACAATAACGTTGTTACAACAATGCAGTTGAATATAGAGTTGAATGTTTTTAATTAATATCTTTTTAACTAATCGCGATATAGGACCAAATTGCGAATCTAAACCATTCTCGAATCCACTTGAACCCACACAAAAAATTTCATCAAAATTGGTCCAGCCGTTTAGGGGGAGTTTAGTCACATTCACACGCACAGAAGATTTTTATATATAAAGATTATTGTGTGCCGGTATACTGACAAGGTCGCAAAAGTATTCGTTGTGGGCCGCGAGTTTGACACACTTGTTGTACAATATCACCAAGTGAGTGAATATTAATGTCGCACTGTTCAGCAACACGAGGGCTTTTGGCGACGGACCACGTAATTTTGAACCATGGTCATGTGACGTGGACGACACCTGACTTGGCCCCACCCTCTCCTAACCACCACACCAACTGGAGGACGTTTCAGCTCTCGACAGATTTAACGTGCATCGCTACCCTACACGGCGGGTCTTTAGTGGTACTGGGCTCGAACTCATGACATGCTTGCCATGACCCGATACCTTAACCTCTGGGCTACCGCAGCTTCTCGAATATCACCAAACCTCATCCGATAAAAATTCAAGTAAGATTTCAAATGTGTCTAGTACACTTATAAATTCACTTTTCTTAAAGCAATTCAGATTGTATTCAAAGTCGTTATTTCGTTCAAATACCAATCCCAACGATCAAAAAGGTTAGAGCAAAGAACGGCCAACAAATTCCTCACATTTTTCCATTTAATTCTAAGTGACCTATAATTGGAGAAAATGGAATTAAATCTAACTTTGGAGGACATAAATTCTCTTCTTCCGTTATTAAAATTTATTCCTTTCTATGGAAAACACCACTACTAAAATTGGCGTATTCGCCACCCATTTAACAGCAATTCTTTTCTGCCGAGAAATAAGAAAGAAAATGTAAACTGAAATTGGATTTTATGGTTTGCAGAATATTAATGCTTGCTAATTTGATTGGAAAAAAGGTTTCCAACCGCGATCAACTTGTCCATGGACCACCCTGGTGGAGAAAATTATCGAATAGACTAGTTTTGGTACTCATTTAAGTAGTAAATGATTTGAAGAGAATATATGTTATTAACATGCATTTGAGATTAAAAACAAGTAATATAAAAAAAAATTAAGTCAATTCCTACTTAGATCAAGAAAGAAAAATTTTATTTAGCTACTTTTTATTAAATACTTACAATTAATATAAATATGTATATACGTATGACAGAATCCAACATTAAGTGGTAATTAATTTTTATTAATTATCATTAAAGTATCGTATTGTCATCCAAAACAATCGTGTATATAAACTTTCAGTTCAACTGAATACTTTAAAACGCGAGAAAAAAACCTTTTCCAAGTTTTGACACAAGTCGCCTAAATGGTCTCTAAGTCGCCAATGTGGCTGTATTTGTAATTCTTTAAATAATTAGTTTTAATCAATTAACTTTTATTAATTAAAGTTAAATTATTATATTGTCATTCAAAATAATCATGTATATAAAATTTCAGCTCAATTGAGCGCTTTAAAATGTATTTTATTAACGATTGAAAATTCCACCAAGATAAATAAATATATATATTCTGAGCTAATAGTGTGTGTGTGTATAGGAATTGAAATGTGAGTTTACTTTGAAACAATATTAGTGTTAGATCTTCCTGTATTTCATTTTAGGAGTTGACGACGATATATGTCTTATTACTTACTCTACATGCCCTTTTACATATTCTAAACTTGATAATTAGGTAAGAATTTAATTTTGAATAATTATACAACTATAAAAAAAGAAAGAATTTGAGACTTACTTTTACATGCATACAACTGTTCAAATAGCTCATACAATTATTACAACATACTTACATAAGGATATGAGAATAATTGCAACGATTAAACAAGTAATATTCCTAGTTTGGACTTTAAAAAAAATTCTTAACAGAAACTTCAATAGCGTTCCAGAAACAATTTAAACATTTTTAAGTAACATAAAACGCAATAAGGTAACTTCGAAAGAATTACGATCATTTTGTAAATTTAGCAGTTTTTGTAACTGAACACTGTTTATATTGTGGCTGCAGTAGCCTATTGGTCCTGGTCACGGACTCGTGACCGGCGAGACTTAAGTTCGAGACCTAATGCTACTGAAGACCCACCTTTTAGAAGGGGCTGATGTACGCGTTAAATCTGTCGAGGCTCGAAGTCCTCCCTTTGGCGTGGTATCGAAGTTCGGAGAGGTGTTATCCCCTGAGGTGTCGTGGTCGTCACTTGACCATGGTTCGAAACTACGAGGTACGTCGCCGTCGAATTGCTTTATAGCGCGACCTCAATAAATACTCACTCACTGTTTACATTTTTTAATAACTCTTTGATAATATATTAAAGGCTGATTAGTCATTGACGGCGCACACTTCGAAACTATTTGATAACGTATCACAGAAAATTATCTTCATGTGTTGTCATTTTTTAGTCTAATACAGGGGTGGATAACCCAAATGACCTCGCGGGCCACTTCAGAACTTTACAATCCCGCGGGCCACATATAAAAATATACATCTTTATATTAGAGTTGGATCCTTTACAAATATTTGTTGGAGTGAAAATTTAAGTGACGTGGACGACACCTGAGCTGACACCCCCCTCTCCTAACTACCACACCACATCAACGGGAGGACGTTTCAGCTCTCGACAGATTTAACGTGCATCACTGCCCTACACGGCGGGTCTTTAGTGGTACTGGGCTCGAATTCGTGACAAGGCAAGCCAAGATCCGATACCTATATCACTCGGCTACCTCCTAATTACTACACCACTCTAACGGGAGGACGTTTGAGCTCTCGACAGATTTAACGTGCATAGCTCCCCTACACGGCGGTTCTTTAGTGGTATGGGCTCGAACTCGTGACAAGGCCAGCCACGGTCCGATATCCAAACCACTCGGCTACCGCGGCCACTAAGAAAGTCTGAATTTGAATAATTACAATAAAATCAACTAATACCACATAATACACATCAATTCCCCCGTTTTATACGATTAAAGTCAGTAAAAACTAGCCACGCGCTATTAATACTCTTCCCTTTGACAATTTTCTTATAAAAAGCCTATTACTTTTTTAGACAACATTTATTTTTAAAAAGTTTCATTTACAGACTATGATTTTTGTTCTTTTTAACAAAAATTTCTACCTTTGCTTTTTGTCAACTTTTTAATAAATTTTAATGGAAAAAAAAAGTATATAACTACGTTTAAGGTACGATAACATGGTACGATTTACGCAAAAATTTTTAATTTCAGGATTTTCAAAAATTTATTTTTGATTGCCTCCTATGTGTGTATACCATGTAAAAAAGATTTTGTGTTCAAAATTTCATAAAATGCTAGCTACTTAATTTTTTAAGGAACAAACTTGAAATTTGTGAAGTGATTTTAAAATGCTATTCCTACAAAACTTTACGTACACGCATGAAAGTTGATTTACAAATACGGCTAACTATGTATAACAAAAGTTAGTATAGGTTTTGCGATAACGTGATTGGTATTCGTACAATATTTCTTTTTTATGAATGCTTATTGAAAATTCCTTAAAAAATGTACAAATTCTGAATTCAATTCATTTAAAAAACAATAAGTATTACTTTGATTCAAAAATGCATACCAACTTCTGTAACATGTACTATTAGCAATAGGTAAAAAAAAAAAAAATTCAAAGCATTACGCACAATAGAAAAAAGCCTTAGCATTTTAAATGAAGACAAACTAGTTATTTTATCTTTCCGAGATAAGTTTAAAGTTTTGATTTGCCATAGGAATGTGAATAAAAACGAACGTAAAATCTATCATAATTCTGCATTTTTTAAGTTTAGAGCTTTCAATTTTTGTGAGGTTATAAACAAGTATATAAAAAATAATTTAGGCTAAAAAACTAATATTTGATTTTTTGGCCAATTTTTGTCAATTGAATCGTACTGTGTGTCCCCTTAATTAAAATCTTCGATTTTGAACAGAGAGAGAGAGAGAGATCTATCATTTCACTTATAACATTCAAGTTTGATGACATTTAGTGATTATCAACTTTGAAATCGACAGCTAACAAAACTTTCATTTACCTCAAGAAATTTGCGAGAGAAGACGAAGCTTCAATATAAAAATGATCGTGTTAATGATGACATATATAGTTTTGACAACAGATATTTTAATACTAATTTCACACTTAATTGTTCTAACCTATCAATTATGGACCAAAATGCAATGATATACAATTCTTCATATGAAATTTAAAACTTAATCATCATTAAATGAATATAATTAAGAATATAAATAATAAATATTCAAGAAGATATGTGGGTATATATGTACCAGTCAATAATGAGACAAACAAAAATAATAAAAAAAAGCAGTAGAAAGAATTTTTTTTATTTTAATATAAAGTCAAATTCTTTTAATATTCTCTCTTTAAATTTACATATATAACTATAATATACAATCTTATAATATGGCATAGCTTTTTCCAGTTCAAAGGCAGTAAGTGCAAATGGGATTAACAAGAGATGATGCTTATAATGATGTTTTGCATAGTAAAAACCTCTCTCAGATCTTTACACACAACCTGATTATTACAAAGTGAAAATACATAAAAAACTAGTTGAAAAATTATACTTCTTTTAAAATCCAAAAACAAAACAAAATTCTTAAAATAGCTGAAGCTTTGTACTTATAGATGAGCAAATGACTATGACTTTTAATACACATAAAAAAATAAAAGAAACTGGCAAACAGCTAGATATACAATCCCTTTTCGAAGCACACATTTTCAAAATTTAACTTAAAGAAAATACTTTCGATTATTTAAAAGAATATCAGAAATGGTGCAATTTTGATAGGTTATTTTTAAATAAAATGTTCAACTTTCACAGAATAATAAATTTATTACAATTTAAGTTGACAAAATAAAAATTATTGGCTGTAGTAAATTTGTGGAACTCACAAATTTTTTTTTAAGTATTAATTTTAAAAAACAAATTATATATAGATTGAGCAGTAATGTTTATAAATGTAAGATTATATAAAAGCATGTCACTTTTTTTCAAAATTCAATGCAAAAGTATGAGTTAAATTTATCTCCAATGGTAATATTTTACATATAAATAACGCTTCCTAATATCATGAAATAGGGATTTAGTATATTGAATGCTGTTTTGCAATCTCTAAATAAACTACAAAATGACTCACTTTTAAGTATTGCAAATAAAACAAGCTATGAGCAATTGAATCAGTTTAGTTTTATAATGTGAAAAAATTTGATCCTTGAAAATAATATTTGCTTATAACTGCTATTGTTATTTACTTCAAGAAAACAGATACATTATTTTTTTTAAAATTATTCAATACACTGACGGAGGAATAATTTTTAATTTGATTCCCAACACTTTCTTTATTTTTAATTCCTTTTTTTATTGTTGTAGGTAGGCCAAAAATAGATTGGGGGAGGGAGAAAATGTTAAATGGGAAAAATAAAAACCCAATTGATTAGATTTTAAGAAAAGATGTCAATGTTCATAAGGTTCGGTTGTGGGTAGTAATTTCCTTATTCAATAATGCAAAGTTTTTTTAATTATTGTTTAAATGTAATAAAAATATTCTTTCCATTTTTAACAAGATTTTTTATATGTATTGAAATTAACAAAAAAACCCCATTATTTTAAAAAATTGTTCAACTTTTCTTTAAAGTATTAATTTAACAGTAAAAAAGTTCATAATTTGATATTTCTACATCAAATACATTGTTTCAAATCTAAGATTTTAGGCATAATGAATATGAATAATCAGTCGACCAAAGACAGCCTTTAGGTAATTCAATATTTCTGTTGGGTTTTTTTTATAAAAAATTCTCCTTTCTTACTCAAAATGTTATGATATTTCGTTATTTCATAATTTTTTAAAAAGAGCAAGTTGAATTACTAATGTTTTTAATTTAATTACAACTTGAATGAAAACTAGGAAGTCATATACCTGAAAGAAAACAAAATATAAAGTAATAGCAATGAGCATTTAAAAAATTAATTTTTCGAACTCCAAAAATGTTCTATATATATATATATATAAAAAATCAAAATTAAATTTTGCACTTTTTCCTAAACAAAAGTAAATAGAATAAAAATATAATTTCTAAATGTTTTCTTTAAAATTTTTATACTGATGGGAGGAAAATATAGAAAAGAATACTTTCAGAACCAATTATTTTAACTAAATTACACTGACCAAACATCTTAAAGAAACATTAATATAATGTCATTTAATCTTTAAAAAATGAAATGGAAAAAAATTACTTAAATTTTAAACACAATTCCATTTTTTTATACTTTTCAAATAATTTAAATTTTTATAAAATATTTCTATTAAAAAGAAATTTTTACTTTATGGTCATTAAAAGAATTGATCAAATGTATTTATTCTCATGGCATTTAAAATAAGAACTCCTTTAATTGCTCATAGCTTTCAATACAATAAATAATTCTAAGAGCAAAAAAGTGATGTTTGTGTAACTTTATAAAATTTTTATATATGGTACAAATTTTCTGCTAAGGCACTAACATTTTATGATACCATCTGCATACATTTGTAGTTCAATTATAACTTGTGTAAATACATATTATTTCTAAATAAAAAATATCTTACTTAAATAATCTCAAACTGCCATTTTAGTTCTTAATAAAAAAAAAAGCTAAATCATAATAGTTTTGAAAAATAATTGGAAGTAGAAAAGTTTATAGAAATGCCATTCATTCTGTTAGAGTACATTAAGTTAAAATAAACCATTAGCTTAGTTTTCTTTTCCCATAAATTACTCATTCAGTTAAATTTTAAATGTTTTCAATAAAATTATATATGTTCATAAAAAATTATTCTGTGTGGAAAATATTAAAATCTACTTTAAATTTTTAAATAAAATAAGTCACATTTTTTTTTCATTTGACTATATTGTAAAAAATAATAAAAGAATACAGCTTTCATATATTAATAATACTGATAACAACATGAATCAAAATTTAAATACAGAAGAAATTAATTACAGAATAAAACTAGTTTTATTCATGATCATATATTTTAAAGCCTTTTCTTACGAAAAGGGGGGGATTTACTCAAGTAATTCCTCAAAACATATGCAAAAATATTTAAGACAGGAGCCTTAGGATATTTCTACTTCATATAACCATTTCATAGATAATGAAATCACACAGTAAGAACTCAGAGAAAACCACTTGGTTTGATACAACTTGTACAAATTGTGTTACCTTTTTTTTTATGAGAAAATATTTAGATTGTAAAAATTTAAAAGCAGCGACTGATGATATTTTAAAATTAGTGATTATTTTAAAATATATTGGTCTCATCCAGACCATAAATACCAAAAAAGGTATTTAAATTTTAAAAAATTTATGAGATAAGATCTATAAGTTCACTTACATTTAACAGAAAATACATATGAATTGAAGCAAACTATTGCTGCCACCACCACAATCAGAATTTAAAAGATCTTTTAGTTGGGGGAGGGGGACATGGCTCTTGTTAATCAAAACAGTAAAACCCATGGGAGGGGGGGAAGATCCCTAAGGTATTTCAGAATCATATATCATGTTAGGATATAAGAATGATAAAAAGTAAGTTCCAGAAGGTATAAGTCTCAAATTTGCTTTTACAATTCAGTAAGGTTAGATAAATTCCCTAAATTTGAACAAAATAAAAATTCCTACTTTTAAAAAGGTAAAATTGCATAAGAAAAAATTAGTTTTTATACACATGAATGTTAATATCCATTAAAAGTTTTGATATTTCAATTTATAAACAACATCACCCTTATTAACTAATATAGCTGTCTGTATAGATGTAGTATAAAAGACATGCTAATAGTTCCTAAATTTACAGTTATGTTGTCATTCAAATGAATTGCCTGCTTTCCCCCCAAAACCAATAGAACGCAATTTTTAAAAAGAGGAAAGGGATTTAAAGAATTATATTTTATCAAAAGTAAAATAATTTATACAAATTATATTCCCCAGAATATGAAACTTAAAACTGAAACTTTGCAGAATGTGATTTGCAAAAACATACTTTTTCTAAGAATAATATATTTTGTATGGATTTGAGAAGGAAATCATAAAAATAAACACTTACTATAACTTCAAAACATGTGGGAATTTAGAAAAATTTAATTAATTGTATAAAAGATTTTTGTTTTAGAAAAAAATCCCTATTACTAAAAACAAATATAAATGCAGAAATGTAATATATTTATTTTATTTAATTAATCGAGTTATGTTACTGATATACATATTCATTTTTAAAAAAATGAGTAGGTGGTGACAAATAGAGAGCTGATACCAATGAATTGATATGCTTTTAAATTAGATCATTGAAAGAAATAAATATTAACAAAAAAAGGTGACACAAAAATATAAGAGAATTTTTATATCCCTAAAAGAGAAAAATAAGTATTCTCTTTAAAAGCGTCAACAATACAAAAATGGTAAATAAAATCTCTGATGCATTGCTTAAAGGTCAATGCTTGTGAATTATAAATACAATAAAAACAAATGATTCTAAATTTGTCTTTATATATACACTAATATATACATTCAATGGAATGAAACAAAGAAAAGTCAAAATTGGGAAGAAAATATACACAAACAGAAAAAGAAAATGATCTGAGAATGTATATCTACAAACAGCCATATTTATATATACGCAAATGATTTTTATACAATGAAAATCACTCGTTTACAATCAAATACTATTAAAAACTTCAACAATGCTTTATAATAAAACATTTCAAACTTTTACAATGTAATAATGTTGAGTTCAATCTAACAACACATTTCATTTGATACTTTTAACAACTGCTTGTATAAATATACTATATTTGGTATCTTAAGTTGTTCTGAAGGGTAACAAAAAAAAAGCAAGATATAATTTACTTAGAAAAATTGCAAGAAAGTATTAATTTGTACTTTAACTATTTCATAAAATAAGTACCCCTATAGATGTAACTACCAAACTTTTAAAGATTCATTCTAGAGTTAAGTACAAGCAAATTCATTCAAACAAATATTATTGGGTTAATTGCATAAAAATACTATTTATGTTCCCATCTCAGTTTAGAAAGTATAGTTGCAATCAAATGTCAAGAACATATTACAAAATAAATTTACAAAAAAGCCTTGCAAAAGCATTCTTAACAAGCTTTCAAAATATTTAATCAGATTTCTGTTTTTAAAAGTAAAAGAAAACCTTCAACATCATTAACCTCTTCAATAGCCATGGAAAGAAAAATATATATATGGAAAGGCATATATGTATGCCTTTCCAAAGTACAATCATTTTCACAATTCCAAAGGCTTTGGAATATAATAAAATGATTATCATGAAGGATTTACTTATTTACGCAAATTTCTTTTTTTTTGCCAATACACCACATAACTATGTGTGCCAGTGTGAAAACTGCGGCAGTGAAGGGCAAATCACGTAACGTTTTTCGGCAGTTAAGGGATTAATAAAATCTTAAACTCCTTATAAAATATATGTAAATGAATACATAATAAAAATGAATGCAATTTAATTATTTTATACATGTATTCAAAAATAGAATTTTATTATAATAAAATTCTATTTTGAATACATGTATATAAGTACAGTTAAATGAATTTGTGAAAAAGTAAGGGATTTTTCCTTATTATAATATCCCTTACTTTTTCACAAATTCATTTAACTGTACTTTTTTGAATTATCCACTTGATTTTAAACGCATAATTATTTGAGGTAAATGTGTTTTCTCTTTCTTTCTACATTTAAATTAAAATGACATTAATACAGAAGAAAAAACTATTGTCACTTCAGATTCAATTTTCAGAGCAACATACGCAGACTAACATAATGTGATCACTCAGAACATAATAAATTTAGAGAACAAAAAAAAAATTCATCATATAAAGGAGGGTATACTGAAGGTAAAATTGGATTCACAAATCGTATTTTAATGCTCAAATATTCTTTTCTGATTTAAATCAAAAAATAAAATTCATAGCCTGCATTCATTCTAAAAATCAGTTTCTTGCCAATTCAAGCAAGATAAATTTTTCTTTTTTTAACTAAAAAAATGTATTGCACATGCAAGTTCTGCATCATACTCTTTGAAAAAAATATTTATTAAAAGTCTCAATAAAAAAAAAAGTTTTCATTATTTAAACAAAATTTGATAGAAGTAAATATACATTGTTTATCCAATATATACTTTCTTCATGATCAAAGTATTGAAAAAAGATTAATTTGTAGAATCCAATTTCCAGTATAATTAATTCATCCTTCATACAAAACTACAGGTTGAAATCATTTCAACAAATAGTATTTGTTTCCAATGCTCAAAACATTAAAAATAACAATTAAAATGAGATAAACTCAGTTAAAATATCACTAAACAAACAGAAATTTCCATATGGATTCATTGATATTATTTTCTACCACTCATTTACTAAAGATTAGCGACATTTTTTTAGTCACTTTTCTTTACCAATCCGTAAATGCCAAATTTTTTTACATAACATGACTACATCTTCAGTTATGATACAATAAGATGATGAAACATGATTAGAAAATGAACAGTGAAAAAAGTTCAATTGTGCTAGATACTAAAAAAATGCTTCAGTGATTATCACAAATTTTAACTAAGTATTTCACTCGTCATGTATTATAAGAACCGGGTCTATATGTAGTCACTGAAGAAGCAAAACTATTTTGGTTAGCTAAAGAAACCCATGGAGATGAAAAAGGTGGGAGTGGTGGTGGTAACAGAGGTGGAATATAATCACCAGTGTAATGAGCTTTTTGATTGTTATTAAAATTATTAGGGTCTTGATACCATCTTGATGGTTCAGGATCGAAAAAGTCTATTCTACTGTTTGATTGTTGTTGACTATCACCATTCATCTTGGTAGTCCACTGTTTTCCTGTTGATTTTTTTTCTGATCTTGACTCCATCGTTCTCCAAGAAGACTTAGCATTAGAATGGTAGCCACTCTTTCCACTTGAAGTAATATCAGGAAGAGGTGATAGGGGAGAGTTGCCTCTTTTTAAATCCAAACTATTTTCTTCAGGTTTACTTAATTTATTTTTCTTGGGTATTTTATAACCACGCAACATGTCCTTCCTTGGTAATGGAGTTTCAGCTGACTTGTCTTTGGAAGATATTTCTTTTGTATCTGAAGAATCAACATCTAACTTAAATGAAGATGGTAGAGTTTTTTCCTGGCACTTTGTTGATGGTGATGAAGGGGGCTTATTCACATTCAATGAAGATGAAGTGGCAACAGCATGATTCAAATATTTTTGTTTTGATGCATTCAACTTAATGATAGCTTTGTCTTGAGAATTATGCCTTGGGCTTGACTTGCTGAGTCTAGGCAATCCATTCTCAGCACTTTTAATTAATGTGGGAGATTGTGTTCTCACAGGAGAACCTTTTTTCCAAACAGGACGCAATTTAATTTCAGATTTATCACAATTATTCAACGTTTGAGATTTTTCACAATTTAATAAATTAAAGGATACATCGGATTTTCTTGAATAACATGTTTTACTATTTGGAACATCATTGATGTTTTTAGAACAACTCACAATGTCTTCAGATTTCAATACGACAAATGGTTGAGGTAACGTTACATGATTTTGTTCCATCTGCAATTCAAGGTTTCTTTCCAAAGAAACTTTCAGAGTTCTGGGTAATGTTTTACAATTATGAACATCAACTAGTTTTTCCTCCATGTCTGCATCATTTTTGTTGCTTTCATTATTATTCGTTGATATTTGCTTAATTAAACCATCATTAGAGTTAACATCACATATTGAAGTTAAAACATGATTAGCACTTTCCTGATCAGACACATTTTCAGTATTAAGCTCATTTTTAACAGTAGCAGAGTGGTAGTCAGTAGGCACAAGTATAAAATCAGTTTGAGTTTTATGTTCATCAGTTTCAGTATCTTGAGTTAATTTCAAATCTGAAAGACTTTGGGTATTATCAACTTTAGATTTTTTTACAGGAAGTTCATTCTCAATATAACCATTAACAACTTCACCGGATTTTTTACTAGAATTATACTTTCTTTTTCTATTTCTATTTGAAGACCTTTTGCTTTTCGATTTTCTTTGTACAATTTTAGAAGGTGCCACACTAAACATTTCAAGATTCTGAGATTCAGATTTGTATTCATTAAGATAGATATTACTATCCTCTATTTTTATATCTGCTGCTAAATCAATTTCTCCAAGATAAGATATTTCACATTTGGTATCCTCAGAAACAACACTAATTTCTGAATCAATGAAATTTATATTACAACTGTCTGAATTACAATTTTCTTGTTCATTTAATGTATGATTTTTGATAGACAATGATTTAAACTGACTTGATGATTCAGTTAGACATGGAATATAAATGCTATCTTTGGTGTCACTGGCAGAACAAAATTTACTATCAGGTGAAAGAGAACTTGAGCTTGTATCACCAGAAACATTAAACTCAGCAACATGATTTTCAAGAGATGTGGAAGAGTTACCAGCAAAATGAGTTAATAGTTTATTATTACAACTGTCATGAGGTGCAGAGCTTGTATTTTGATTAGTTTTGCATTTAGCTGATAGTTTGTTATTTTCAATAAGTTTCTGTTTATTTGGAAGACATCTCTCAGAGCGTTTTTCTAGTCCATTCAAATAATGTTTAGCATATGGATTACTTTGTGTTTCTAACTTCTTATGTTCTTTCTTTCTAGGAGTTGCAGCCTTATCACAACTATAAGGTTTAAAATTAGCTGCCACTTCACCCAAAAGAACAGTGAGAACATTAATCACATTTGGTGATGGTCCATTTTCACCAGTAAACTTCTTATCATAATCCAAATTGCCAAAGTTGGCATTTAGAACAGCTTCTCTTTCTTCTGCAGTTAATGTTTTTTTCTTCTTTTCTGCCTTTAAAATTTCTACTTGCTTCAAAAATATTCGTTCCTTCATTAAAAGCCATTTTTTGGTCAATATTTCTCGTTTCTTATTTAGATATATTAAATTTCTTGCCTATATAAATACAAAAGATAAATATAATTAAATTTCTTCAAAATAAATAAATATTTAAAATTATACTTCAATATTTTAGCAATTACTGTAACATATTAAAAATAATTACATTATTTTAATGCAAAAAGATAAATACATTTCAAATAAAATTATTTTTTTATGAAAATTTATTTTATATAAAAAAAGAAATTTACTAAAAAATATGTACATTAATCATATATTTTTTTCTCTCAAATAATTTTTTTCCTGTGATGGCTTTAGGACATTGAAACTTTTAAATAATATGCACAAAACATAATTTTAGAAGCTATATTTTACTTGATTTGAAACAGATTTGATAAACATTTAATTAATTAGAAAAAGCATAACATACATTTAGAAATATAATTAAATAAAACTATCAAGTTTCCCAAAACATTCAATTATTTTTTTTTTAAAAAATTAATTTAAAAATAAATAATTATTTTTCTTGTATACACAAGGAAGATGGAAGTTGTGGATCCCAAAACTCCCTCCAAGCAATTATTAAATTTTTTAAGAGCATTGCTTTTGAAAAAGAATTAATCAAATACAAATTTAAACCACATCCATACCCCCAAAAAGTAAAATTCAATGTACAACAATTATTCACATTTAATCTAAATAATCTATTTAAAAAGATCTTACTTTTTCCAAGTCGAAGCGAAGACAAGTCAAAAATTTGAAATCTCCATTAATTTCATTGTTTTCAGATTTAGGAGTCCATTGCTGATACTTGTCTTTAACCTAAAAATGATAAAATAAAGTTAATATAAAGTTAAAGCATACAGCTGATTCCTTTACTTAGCTTTGCTGTACATAATAGCAAAACAGATTAAAAATTAATCATTCATTTATTTTTATTATAAAAAAATGTTTATATATCCATTTATTATTTGAGAATTACTTTTCAAAATTATTTTAAAACATTCCTTTAATGTTGAATAATGTAAAATTGTAAAAAAAAAATCATTTTAATTTTAAAAAAACACAAAACGATTTGCAATGTGAGATTATGATCAAATTTATACTTTTTCGGTCATTTCTTCAAAATTAATAACAAATAAAAAGCCCTGAAAGAAATGCCAATCCCTATGAAATGTTGAAAGAAAAATTTAATTAAAAGCTAACAATTTTAGAAGCAAATTTATTCTTTATTTTATACATTAGGGAAAAAGTATTTTTAAAAAGTATTACAAATTTATAAAATAAAATACTGCAATATTTCCAAACTATAGCTACAGCTCTAAAATAACAAGTCAGTTTTTCCACAACAGATTCTAAAATATATATAAATTTGTACAGCTTCAATTCCTTAATGCATCCTGGTCCAAAATTAAGTATCCACTGTTGTGCTGCATTGCAATGGGAAATCAGAACAAGCTTCCAATTAAGTCTCTTTTCCAATTAAGAATCTTTATCACTAAAATAATCGATCAAGGGCTCATTTATCATTAAAATATACTCTTCCTTTATTAAAATATTTTTCTCATAATCATCAGAATCTCAACTTAATTTCTCCTATCTTGTGCAATTAATTTATGCCTAATATTAAAAATACAAAATAAATACAAACAATTCCTAAAACCATAATTCCATCCTTATTTTCCAAAAATATAAATAGCTGAACTATCTAAAACTGTGCAATGTTTTATATCACATGGAACTATAGGTGATTGAGTGAACATAAACATCACACTATTCAGCTATACAAGGGCTTCTGACAATGGACCGCGTAATTTTGAACCATGGTCAAGTGACGAGGATGACACCCAAGTTGGCACCCTCTGTCCTAATTTCCAAACCACATCAACAATAGGACGTTTGAGCCTCGGCACATTTAACTTGCGATGGCCTGCTCTACATGGCATATCTCCAGCGGAACTAAGCTCGAGCTCAACACACCCAGCCATGAATCTGTGACCTTAAACTTTGGATTGTTGAATTTGAGGAAACCAATACTTAAATAAGCAAAGAAGCTTGAAATGGAAACAAAGAGCAAAGATCTACACACCAGAACACACTGAACTTGAACAAATAAAAATTTACAGTGGACTTTAATGTATCAGGTCTTCAAAGGCACTGTGAGCTCAAACTTGTGGCTAACGTGGCCACATGGAACAACAGGTGTGCATCAGCTTAGTTTCATTTGCTTTATATCCCCCCCCCACTCCTGCATCTTTGAACAAAACACTAGAATCATAAAGTACCCCAGTGGCCCCATGGCTTTCCAATTGGCCTTGGCGAGGTTTAGAAGAGGACATCTGAGACACCTATGAAGTTCCAGAACGGTGAAAGGATTTTTCCTCTTTGTTCCTATTTCCCCGCCAGTTCTTCGTATTTCCTTATTTGTTTGGGTGTCTCCTGGAGGCATTTGATGGTTGAGCAGGAGAGTATTTTTTAACTAGTTGAGTATACAAGGTCTTTTGGATCTGGAGTAGGCTTTTTTACACCAGGGGGATAAGCAACAACAACATCATAAAGTACTTTTAACGACACAAGATCAACAATCCAAAGGTTCGATTAAATTAAACATAAAGCTCCTTTCAGTGAAGTAAAAATATTTCAATTTACCTTAAATGACAAAATACAAATTTGATACACCTGTCTTGTATAGATCAAAGCAAACTCTGGTTAAGACAGCTAGTGACATTTGGGACCACATGCATATACGATATATCTCTCCAAAGGGTTTGAGTTCAGCACTATATTGTTGTGAATTGGTTTAAAAAGCTCTGAAGTTGATTCGCTGTATTTGCAGATTTACATTATGAGTCAGAATAAATATACAATATGCCTTCTGAAAATTATATGATTCTGTAAACCCATAATGACTTCAGTTTAAAATTCAGAATTTTTATAATTAGATGAAGCAAAAATATTTAAAGTTACTAAAGTAATTTTATTTTAAATATATTAACAATATATTTAATGCATTCTCAAAATGCTTCCATTACTAATAGAAAGAAATAAAACTCAATAATAAGTATAGTATATAAAATAAGTAATACATTTAAATGATTGGAAACTAATAGCATAAAATGAAAGTAAATAGTTACATAGTAGAAAAATCATTTATTTATACAAAATTTGGAATTTAACATATATGGTTTTTGTACGTTTCTATAAAATATTTAATTTTAAAAATTGTAATAAATTAATATTTCAAAAGCATTATTGTTGTTATTTACAAAGCACATCCAATACTTTAACATTTGTTACACAAATATTAAAAAAAAAAAAAATTACCGTTCGTTTTACTTTCCAGTAGTAGAAAATAGTTTCTAGGTCATGCATTTCACCACCAAACTGATCAAATAATTTGTCAATGCTGACATATTCAATGAATTTTGCTTCTTTTTCTTCTATCCTTTTAAAGAATAATAAAAATCAAATGAACATTTCAATTAAAAATCTCAGAAATTCAATTTAAAAATCATAAATTTAAAATAATATCAATAGCTTATTTACTAGCATCTTATGAATTACTAAAAAAGATGAAAGCTAAGCAACAGTAATAAATAAAAGTAATGAACTCAATACTAATGGGTAACAAATTTAAGGCATTATGCGACAGAAGTTGGTTATTGTTAAACTTGTAAAATCTCAAAGTTTTTCTCTACATAATTAAAATTCAAGAGTAAACAAATGCATCTATCGATCAAACCATTTGAGGTTATCTTCTTATGAACCACAGAGCACAAATATGCTGAAGGTATCAAAAGAGGAAAAATATCCGAGAAATCCCTTTTGACCATTTTAATTCTGAAATTACAAGAGGTTAAAAAGATATTAATTAAAATCCTTAAAATGCATGATTGATCTACCCCTGTATGCCATCTATTGTGCAGAGACTGAAGAATAGTAAAAGGAAAGATTTCCCAATACTTCTGTCATTTTAAACCTGCCATCCTTCCTTATCGAAATCAAAACAAAAAACAATTCCATAGTTGGACATAGTTTATTTCATCAGGACACAGTATAATTTGTTTTATAAAGTAACAATATTTTGCATTTTTTATGATCTTTTTTTTAAATGAGTTGATTTTGATGCATTTTCAGGGAAAGAATGTTTTAAGTTCTCTGTATCTTTTTTTTTTTCTATCTGTCATTAATCAAGCTTATGTTTTGAGAAATAGCACACTTTCCTCTTTTAGACCTTGTGTGTAGTTTAAAAATTAATTCCCCAAACTTTTTTTTTTACAATTTTTTTAACATTACTCAAAATTCAAGTTAAATAATTAATAACTGCAATTTATAAAGATGATTGCATGTGAAACTTTTTTCCCATACTTGATTTTTTTTTCTACCAATGATAGAAAAATTTACTTAAAAATTGTATTTTTTACCTAATAATCTTTTTTTTTCTTTTGGTGATTTATTTATGCAATTATCTGCCTATATATATATATATATATATATATATATATATATATATATATATATATATACATATATATTGTTTAAAAATTACCATTGTTTGCTATTTGAAGTGTGAAAATTTGGGGAAGATTTAACTTAAAAATTAATTCTCAATAAAAATTTAAAAGTACAAAACTTTTTTGAGAATTAATTATTTGCTTTCCTTTGAAGTACTGCAAGAAAGAGGTTTTTCCCCTTTGGTCTAAAAATAGAACAGAAGGAAAAGAAACCATCCTGATGGGGTAAAAAATTGTAAGAGATTTTGCAAAAGGGAATTATAAAGATTATGCAAAAGGGTTGCATAAATATAGAAATAACTAAAGTATGCTGATCTCGGGATTGAAATTTCCCAGAGGGGGGAAAAAGGGACCAGGTTAAGTACTCTAGAAGGCCCTTACAACCACAGGGCTATACAGCTAGTATCAATACAATATGACAGTGGGAAAAATAGAATGAGCTGATACATTGGCCACATAGTCTGGTTGGCATTCAAAATTACACAACATATTGGCTGAGATTAGCAGAAATATGTATTCAAACTTCATGGTACATAAATGCTCTATTTTTTTTTAAAAAAATGCATTTAAAGTTTTAACAAAGCAGGGAAGTTTATTGAAAGAAAAAGAAAGTATTTGAAATTTCTTGGGAGGGGGAACTTTTTTGCACAAAAATAAAGAATGAAATGTAGAAAACTACTAGTTCAGAGTTAGATTGCAGGTCAGAAAGTCTTTTGAATACACTCATTCATATCTGCTGTCAAACATTTGATTTGCAAAGGAATATACGTTAGTGAACTTAAAGGAGAAGAGTCAGGTTATTGTGGAAATATTAATTAATATATTTATAAAAAAAATAAATCTATCCTGCATGGAAAATTGCATAATATGGACCACAGGTGCAAAAATGCAAACATAAAAACATTCAATTTTTTTCTTTGAAATTTCTTGTACCTAGTAAAACATTTTTGATTATCTACGAGCAAAACAGCACCTATAAGCTATAAAGTAACAAAACAAATTCTCATTCATAATGTTGTCTAATACAATCAGTGACTTTTGAACAGATAGTATAATCAGTAAAGACCAAAAAGTTTAGTAGTTGAGTAGAAATAACCATTTATATATTCCTAGTAAAGAGCATACATCAATATACACATTACACTCCACTAAGTACATTTACACACATCAATATATTTGTTCTTCTATTAAAGACTTTAATGACATAAATATCCTGAGAGCAATATGTTATATATAATCACTTAACTCAGTTGAATCTCTAGTTAAAAAGAAACTTTGTTAAATTTTGATTTATCAAATCAATTTTTAAAAACAAGAAAAAATAATGAGCACTATGTGTGACTTTGATATCAAATTTATTTTAATATCTTAACTTTCCTAAAAAGATATACTATGAATATACAAATTACTTTTTTTTTCGGAGTTGATTTTTTTCTTCACGGCTCATAGGTCTTTTAGTGATATAATCCTCTTCAGAGTCTGGTGCTATTTTTTTGCTGTGCTTTTTACAATAAGCCTAATAAAAGAAAATAATTCAAAAATTAAAATAAATTTTTTATGGGCAAATTTTTAAAATATATTCATAACACTGAAATATAAAAGCATTTAGCTTTATTTACCTTTAGCTCATCGTCATCATTGTTGTTACATTTCACATTCGCTTTCATTTGCAAACCTGCTTCAAAGGCACAAGTGACATGAAAAGCAACTTTACATCCCTTTTCCTGCATGATATAAAATTATAATTTGTAACTTTATATAAAAAGTAAAGAAATACTCAAAATCTCATCTAACAAAATTCAAATGCTTAATTGAAATCTATTTCAAATTAAAATAAAATGTGAATTTTACAATAATCATTTTTATTATTAAGTAACTCACACAAAATAAGTCTGGTATAACAAAGTGAAAAATATTAATTTAATTTACTACTAAGAAAGTTTAATAGGGCAAACAAGTAATATAAAAAAAAATTATGTCAATTCCTACTTAGATCAACAAAGAAAAATTTTATTTTACCTACTTTTTATTACATAGTTACAATTAATATAAATATTCATATTAATGTTGTATTGTCATCCAAAACTATCGTGTATATAAAATTTCAGTGCAATTGAATGCTTTAAAACATGAGAAAAAACCTTTCCAAGTTTTGACCCAAGTTGCCAAAATGGTCGCAGTCACAAAAAATGATGCCAATGTGGCTTTATTTGTAAATCTTTGAATAATTAGTTTTAATCAATTAATATTTATTAATCATAATTAAATTAATGTATTGTCATCAAAAATAATCATGAATATTAAATTTCAGCTCAATTGAGCACTTTAAAGTGTATTTTATTAACGATTGAAAATTCCACCATGATAAATAAATAAATAAATATATATAGAGTGTGAGCTAATAGTAGGAACCGAATAACTTGTGATAACATTCTTTAAACACCATATTGGGTATAAGGGAAAGTTCTGTCTTTTTTGAACATGTGCAATTTAATGCATTGTCAATCCTTAGCAAGAATTTGGATCCGACTGAAACTGGTTTAATCCTTTATCTACCCCATTATGATTTACTGCATTTTTCATGCAATATTTTTTTGAATCATCTCATTAAAAATTAAGAGATATACATAAGCAAAATAGTCAACTTTGCAAATTTAATTTGTTAGAGCTAATTAATTAATTTCAGATATTTAACTGTAAAATTAAGTATATACACTGTTCACCTAAAATATAGTCTAATCGTTTTCTAAAAACTTCATCAACATATAAAAAAATAAGACACTTAAAATTTGACAAACTAATTTTTCGGGACAAAAATGATAATCTTCGTAATCTGCTGAAAGCACAATTTCTGTTATAAAACTATTCGCCTTCCCCGCTAAAATACTCATTCTAGAACCCGTGCTGCCATATATCTTGGAAGAGTGGATTTCAAAGAATATTCCTGCTAAGTATTGTCAGAATATTCGCAAAAATGGTTATTCTATGTCATTTTAAAGTGAGTGGTACTTATAAATACCATCAGTAGATAAAGGGTTAAACAGTTATATTAATATATGATTGGTGATATAAGCAAATTTTTTAATATTTCAATAAGCTTTTTTAAATTTAAAAAACTGCCAGCGTGCATGCAGGAAAAGTGCACTTAAGAGATTATGTGTTGTAGGAGCTCCAAAAAAAGTAAAAAATGCAATGAAGGCAAAACAAATCTTGTGTGACCTTTTTTTTATGACACAGCAACAGTTCGAACATGTCAAAAATGTTTTATGAAATTTTATTCGGGTGATATTTTTTTTTAAAGATGAACCCAGATTAGAAAGGCTATCAGATGCCAATGACGAAATGCTAAGCGTTATGATCAGGACAAATACAACTATCACAGAAGATGGCTTTAAGCTTGGAACTCGTCAGACTACTGCTTTGGATCACATTAAAAAGCTTGGTTTTGTGTAGAAACTCTCTGTTAAGATGCCATAAGAATAAGTGGAAAAAATCTGGACAGATGTTCGATATGTTCTTCAAGTCTTGCTCGTCCCAAAAGGGAATCGTTTTTGGACCACTTGGTTCTGTAGATGAAAATAGGATAGTATATAAACACATGGTTAGAAAAAGGGCATATGTTTTCAAAGTGGAGACACCACCATTTACATCCAAAGCAGACGTACATCAGAAGAAAGTTATATTGCGTTACTAGTGGGACTGCAAGGATATAGTGCACGATGAATTGCTGAAAGAAAAAGAAACAGCCAATGCTGATAGTTACTATTTGCAACTTGATGCTTTTAATAAAGAAATTTAACGTAAATGCCCATCTTTTGCAAACTAAGAGGGTATAATTCTTCCTCAATGCAATGCTAGACCACACGTTTAAAAAAAACTGCACAAAAAATTGCTGAGTTGAGTTGGGAAACTTTATTTCAGTCAACATATATATTCTCCTGAAATTGCACTATTTGACTATTATCTATTCAGGTTGCTGCAAAACTTTCTTGATGGAGATGAATATGCAAATTATAAGGGTGTCTAAGTGGCAATGGAAGAATACTTTGCCTCCAAAACAGAGGACTTCTTTTCCAGGGGGTTAGATAAGCTGCCAGAATGTTTGAAGACAGTTGTAACTAATAAAGGAAGTTATATTTTGGATAATATTTTAAATAAAAAGTGAAAATGAAAACTTGTTATTTCTTTAGAAAAAAATGACAGAACTTTCCATTATACCCAAAAATAATAAAATAGTTTTATATTTAAAAAAATAAAATAAAAATAAATTTAAAAAATAGAAAAGAAAAAATGTATTTGATATATAGTTCACAAATAACCTACATAAGGAAAACTTCAAAGTGTAGAATTTAATGAGCTCCAAATGGCAATTAAATAATTAATATATCACATAAATGAACTACTTACACTGCAAGTTATACAAACTCCTGCCTTACTTGCACATAAGGTACACTTTAGTTGATACCTAAAAGCCTAAGTTTAAAATAAAAATTAAGAGATTAGCATTTTTATAAAATGATAAATTACATGTAGTAAACAAAAGAACAATGCAAAAAATTATTTTATTACTTTTAAAAAGAGGAACTTTAAACTATCTTTCAGTACCATAGTTAGAAAATTCTTTAAAAAAAAGCATATAGCTTGAAGTAAATTTTGATTTTTAATTATGAAATATTTATAAAAATTTAGAATTTCTTCTTAATAAATGAAAAAGTCAAAATTCTTTAACACTAATAGCTGCTAGACACAAACCTCGTTAATTCTGAAATATGATATTGTAATGAGGACTACACCTGAGCTGGAACTCCCCTCTAGAAACTCCCATTTTCCCAACAGTCTACCAATGTATAGGGACGTTCAACCTCAATGGATTTAACATGCATCAGCCATAATACATAGGTTTAGGATTGATTTAAATAAATCATAAATTAATCAGAGTTCCAGAATTTAAATTTAATGTAGGATAATTTAATTCTCAAGCATTAAACTGTATAATATTATACATGTAACAAATACTTTTTTCATAAGATTTTTTAAATAAGACCTTCTTTTTCCCCTTTTTTATTCACCCACTGGATTCAAGCGTAGTGGATGTGGTAGATCTTTTTAGTAAGGGGATTTGACTAATCTCACTATCAACAAATGTGTTTATTATTACAAGTAGTGATGAAGAATTAATTACCCCCCCCTGGTGTATATATCCATCTTGCCCAACCCATGTGCTATGTGCCTAGGAAAAATATATCTGTCCTTCCAAAATAAGGATTATTTTCTTTACACTGCTATTGGTAGAAATATTCCGAAGGGTTTGGAATACAATAAAATGAACTTGTCAGTGTTCATGAATAATTTACTGATTTCAGAGAAAAATTTGCTTTTTTGTGCCTTTTCTTCTTCCCCCAATGCACAGCATATGCTTACCCATGTAAAAAACGGTGGCACTAGGTAAAGAATCGTGTAACTTCTAATCGACAGTTAAGGGGTTAATAATACTTCTTGAACTTTTAAAGCTTTTACTCTTTTGAAATATGTAAGCATTTTTAATTATATTTTAATTAATTTAAGCACATATGAATTTAATATTAATGTTTATGCATACATATGTTAAAATGTAAATCAATGCAGATATACATATCTAACAATTTACATAACCAAATTAATCTTTTTTTTATTTAAAGTGTTTTATTTTAGTAAAGAGAGTTTATTTTTATTTTAGTAAAGTCATCCTTTTTTTAAATATACAAGTTGCATTTTTTTACATAGTTTTTTACTGCTTATGAACATATCTACTATATAACAAAGTAAAGTGTACATTATCTAAATGTAAAAAAGTCCTAAACGTTTAAACTATCACTTTTAAAAAACATTATTACTTAAAAATTACAAAATAAACTTCCTATTGTGCAACTGCCTATAATACAAAACTTACTCCAAGATATAAACAAATAAAATTTAGAGAAAATTTATCTTACCGGTATTTGTGCTATTTTCGTGATTGGTTCCATTTTTATGAAATTTAAGAATGAGACTTCTGGTATCCAAACAGCACAGCTAACATGAGCCCAATTTTGACCATCTCTGTAAAATAATTAGGATAATTAAAAGAGAAGTTAATTAAGTTGCTCATATTATTAACTATAAGTATTTTAAATTATGCTCAGTTTTATGGGGTAGGAACCTTGTACAAGCAACCTTTATACCTAAAAAGGCACTAATTAAAAATTTACAACTAATTTTCAAGATAACAATCAATTGAATTTTACTAAATAAGCTACATGAATTCAAACTTTAAAAAATTATGGCCAATAACTAAAATTACTTATATGCATGACCTCTTTCTTTTTAACTGGAAATGAAAGTAAACTAATATTCATTAAATTGATTCAATGAAAAATTTTAACTTTTGAAACCCGAGACTCTTTTTATATAGATATATTTGGTTTTAAAACATATTTTTCCTAAGAAAAATAAAAACTCTAATTTTTATCAAAAATTAAATAAATCTCAAATACTAAATATAGTATAAAGATTATTTCAAGAGAATAACTTCCATGACATAATTCATTACAACAAAAATTATGTGAAATAATTAGTAAAATAATAAATCAATTAATACTTTTTGTAGAAAAGAAATTGCTCACAACTTTAATTTTTATAATTTACAAACATTGAATAAAATAAGTGTTATAAATATATTTTATAAAATAACTTATTACATATTTAATAATATACATTCTGACTGCCTTGTGAAAAGGTTCAGAAAATATTTACATACCTAGTAGATTTCATTGCACCTCCTGTGTTAGGGCATAACAAACATCGGGGTTTAATTCCAAGCGCACATGTTCGACATAACCAGTTTCCTTCAGGAATTTTGGTAATTCCATAGCAAATCTGATGAACACAGATATTACACTTATCACAAAATACCATCTTGTTGCTTTCATGAGAATCAGGCTACAAAAAAAAAAAAAAAAAAAAAACTTACTTTTAGAATTCTTGTTAAATGAATAGTAATCATAAATTCATGTTCAGTTATAAAAAACTGCTTAGGGTATACTCATACATGAAATTCAGTTTTAGATAATGTGAAAAGCATACATAATAACTTCATTTATAAAAAATATGTAATTTCTTAAAATATGAAAATGTGTTTCAATAGCATTTATTAAATTCTGCAAAACTGTCAAAGTATACATAAACATATGAATTACAATAGGTCTAAAAATGCACATTTTTTTTTAAAGTTAATAGCAGCATAACATACAGAACTTAAAACAAATATTTTGCCAAAATAATTGTGTAATTATAATTTCAATGAAGTTTGACAAGTACAAGTTTGTACATTAGTAGGTATATTTATACATAAATATTCCTAGATTACTTTAACCCCTTAACAGCCAAGGAAAACTTATGAAATTCCCCCTCCCAGTGTCACCACCTTTCCTACAGGTGCACATTGTTATGTGGTTTATTGGGAGAAAAGAAATGGTGTGTTTTTCCAACTAAAAATTGTTTACTTTCACTTTAAAAAAGAAAGAAAAAAAAGGATAAAATAATAAAATGAAAATAAAAAATTTAATTCCTAGAGTTTGAATATAAAATACATTTTTATCTGTTCGGTGATATATTCTAAAATATGGTTGAACACATAAACCAGTATCACATTCAGTGCATATGTAAAAAAAATTAAAAAGCCCCTATTAGACACAGTAAGCAAAAATGACAGCAAATAAAGAATAGAAAAGAGCACACTCAAATGAAAAAAACAATTGCTTAGCTATGAATTTTATCTCCTTCCTGGAATATACCCCCTTTCAAATTCCTTCCCCACATCTTATCCAAAATAAGTAAATTCTTTACAATCACTGTCAATATCATGTTATTGTATTCCAAAGTTGTGGGACTAGCCTTAAACAGAGCAACAGAATACAAAAAGTCCTTCTTTGGAAGGACGAGTATACACATCTGGGTCAATAAAGACAACAGCTCAGCAGGACATGTATACACACCCACTGCACTTAAGGAGTTAAGGAATCTTTGGGGGGGGATAATTAATTTAATTTCAGTAGGAACTTAAGAAAATACTATCCAGAAAATCTAGTTTTAAGTATTTTGTGAAAGAAAAATGACAAACCTGAAAGCAAGCAAGTATAGTTAAAAGTATATACTAAGCATTAGAAGATGGAAAATTATCCTATTCTTAATGTTTTAGAACTTAGAAGCTGTTAAGTGATTATTTTGTAACCGTTATTGATTGTTCTCCATTTCAGAAATAATAAATATAAATAAAAAGTATCACTGCTCACAATGCAAGGTTTGTTATTAGGAGAACATAATGTGTTTATTCTCCTAATAACAAACCAAGCAAAAAATATAGCAGATATCTTAGGCTTATATAATGACCGAAGTGAAGCCTAGAAATAGATATTAAGACAAAAATATTTATGAATAAGAAAATCTTAATAAAGTTAATATGAAGAAATACTTTGCCATAATGTGTGAACATAGAATTTATTAACATTTTGCTTATGTGTACAAATAACTTATTATGTGTATATATATTTTTTGTATTTGACATTTCTTAATATATTGAGTCATGATTTTTTATGTGTGAAAAATTTATAATAGCAGAATATAAGTTAATTCATAGAATGTCGTTCTTTTAATGTAATTTACAAAAATTAGTAGGTTATGCTTAAAAAGTATCTGAATTCAATGATTTCCAATAGGGTTGAATCTAAGGGATTTTTTAATCTTTACCATTAGTGATATCATACAAACAAAAAAAGTTAAGCTGAATGGTGAACATCACATCCCAACTTATAGCACTTGAGGGAACAGAATAAAACAAAGTATCAGAGAGCACATTTAAAGATGTCAGAGCACTTTAAATGTGCTTGTGACAAAGAAGGAAAAAAATATTCCTCTATGAGACAATAACAGCTAACACTATTGAACATTAATTTTTCAGATATTCTAAGGAGAGAAAAAACTTGATTTCATTGTTCAAAAAAATGTCTTAACTCTTTAAATGCATATTTTTTTATAAATGTAATGAATGTAAATATAAATTCTAAAAAATACATAGATTTCCTCACTGTCTTTTATTCCTACTACAAGGTAATATCCACACACACACAAAAGGTGAGTTTGCCATTAAAACTCAAGTGTTTTCAGCTATTGAAAGCTAAAGAGTATAGTTAATTTCTTTATATGTTGCAGACACAATGATATAAGTGTTACACAATTTATGCAAACTTCTATGACAATCTCTGAGGCTTTGAGCAAATCAAAGACGACAACATCAACTTAAACATTACTAAAAAAAATGTACATTGTCATTCAATTTTTATGGGCTAAGATAGAAAAGCCCGCAATATTCATTGAGAATCGTTGAAAATCCACACAAAAAAACAGTATTATATTACAGTAACAAGGATACATGTGGTATGATGAATTTGCAAGCGGTTGGAGAATCCTGTGACAGAAGTGGCAGATCTGTAATGTCATTCATAACACAAATGTGGCTGTCATCGATTCCATATGTTGAGACAGATATTAGAGGTTGTGCATAACATTGCAAATATATTGAATAACCTATACGGTTCAATAAGCATCAGCATCCATGACCAACTGAGCTTCACAAAAGTGTGCGCATGCAAGGAGGTGCCGAAGCTCCTAAATGAGAATAGAACACTAAATGGACATTTCCTTCACCTACCTCACAAGATATGCCAATGATAAAACTCTTGTGGATGATAGTATTTAATGAACCAACTATGATATTCAATGCATCTGAAATATCATGCAATGATTGGATTTTTTATTAACGTCGTACTAAAAGCAAGGTCAAGAGACGATAATGACCAATCCCCCTCTGAACTTCTATACCACAAATTTAATGTCCACCAATCCCTTTACATAACATCAGGATTCAAACTCACTGCTCACCAGCCATGAGTAACTAATGAGGCTACAATATCATGCAACCAGTTTTTAACACTAAGTCAAAGTTAGAGGAAATGGAATGGTTGGATAAATGGAAATTTGAAGGTCACAAAATTATCGATCACAATTAATCATTGACAGTTAAAACATACTTAACTGAAATTGTAGTCGTAATAAAATTCAGCAGTAATAAAAAAGTACACATTTCAAACTCTCATAGAATTAAAAAGATTATCTCATTTCTCGTGTGCAAAGAGCTAACCATATACATAACAAATACATTTCATCATTATATTATAATTTATGATAAACATTGTTTCTACTGAAATTCTAGGAAGAACGTGAAATAATTTATTTCAAACAAACAAAAACAAATGTTGAATACTCTTTTATTTAATATTTTTTATCTTCAGAATTTTTCCAAAACCTCTTGTTACTAAGAAACACATATTAAAAATTGCGATCAATTGCAACTGATATTTTTTCCCACCAGCAAAGAATTAATCTTGATTCCTTCATCTTAATATATCATTATGAATATTTAAGCAAGGATTTGATAAATTAACATTAGTTTCAGAAACAGACAACAGATAACAAACAATGGACTTCAAATTTCTTAATGTGAACAATAGCACATCTTCAAATCTGAATAACATCGTTTGAGGATTCTGAAGCCTAATTTCACAGGATCCACTAACTAGCTATCAATAAAAAAAATGCAAAACTGCAACATTTAAGAAATTCTGTCTGATGCAAGAAAAAAATATATAAACCATTAAGACATTATAATCCTTTTAACTGAAAGAACCATACAAAAAAAAAAGCTAAAAATGTCAGCAAATTCAAAAACTGAAAACTTTGCATAATGATTGTTCCCCCAATTAATAACTAAAGAAATTTACACATAACAGCTTTTCATATGGAATATATTTGAATTAAAAAAAAAAAACTATGGAAATAATTTTTATAAAATAATGAAACATTTACTTATAAATCAGAAACATATCAATAAGCTTCATAATTTGAAACACTTTATCTATACTATTCACCCATAAATGGCACAAAGCAATTAATCTGAAATTGCTTCTTCCTTCTATGAGAACTACAGAAAAATAAAATACTGAACATTTAAAAAAGTATTGGTTGTTAATATACCTTCCTAGCTACACGACGAGATTGATCCACTGTTGATTTTTTACCGTACTTCTTCCTTCCCTAAAGCAAACAAATATATTTTTTAAATTATTAAATTCAACCTGACTTTGACAATTTATATGATAATGATGTTATGGCATGACTTACAACGACAAACATATCATAATTTACATGGGCCATCAAAAAATAAAAACCATTTAGTATTGCAAAATAAAAAAAGAACAATATTGGAAAAAACAATTCTGTTACATCAGGGGTGGTCAATTGTTTTGGTTCATCACATTGTAGGAGAAGAGGATACTCTGGAGGGCTGCACCTTTTAAAACAATTGCATTTCTGAAGTTAACTTTGCATCTCAAAAATGGTATAAATTATACCATAAAAATCAATAAATGTAAGTTACGTAAAATAGTGGCAGTTTTGTTCAATTTATTTTTATTGTGCTAATTTTATATCTGTAGCAGCAAGCACATTTAATTTTAGAATCAGCATTATGAGACAAATGTACCCTATCACACTTTTCTACAATGCTTCTGAAGTCAAGAGTAAAATTGCTTGCTGAAATTCTCATCACAGACAGCAAGTTAATGTCAGCCACACAACTTGCTCTCTCTCTCAACTCTGTATTTACTCTTGATGATCTTTAAAGCAAGAAAAACTTAGCTCACAAATATATGTCGATGCAAATACAAAGAATACTTTCTCAGCAAATTTCTTCATACATGAACGTTTTTCAGCAGACACATTTGTAAAAATTAATTAATGTCATAGAATTAAACATTTCTTTCTCACTATTATCTGACTTCTAGTCATTAAGTTCATGCTGCACATCCTCAGGTGCTATATCAATATCAGTAGTAATGGGACAAGAGAGCAAACTGAATTTAGGCTCAATTTTCTTAAAATTTTAAAATCGTGTGCCCTCATCCTCCAAACTCTCCATATGATCTCTAATATTAGCAGAAAAAGTTTCAAGAAATTTGTTTTCCTAATAAAAGAATTCTGTTTTCCTTATAGTGGAATGTATAAAATGAATCTTTTATCATGCATGGGAAAGAAGTCTCGGTTCAAAGCAGATTTTCTGACCATCTAGGAGGGGACAAAAACTCTTCTCAGGTCACACGGGGTAGGCGGGACACTATTTGAACCACCACTGTGTTTCATACTGGAAGCTTTCTTCACTTCTCTACATAATTATTACCTTTATTTAAACATTTGTAACACCTTTTCGCAAGCCTCAGAACATCCTATGCTGTACTCTGTTCCGCTGCTACCAGTTCATTAAGGCAGATGGTTACTGCATTCAAACAAAAGAGACTAATACCTTGCTCTTAGTGATTGCCATCTTTTCTTTGTGCAGAAAATATTTCTAGGCAATAAACATTTTAGTAGTGATTAACAGTTAGCAAATGTAGTGACCATTTGGTTTAATGCATTAGCGGTAGAAGAGTAGAGCATGGGAACTCTGAAGCTCATGAACAAAAAAGACAGATGCTCAAATGTTGGAAATGATTATATAGTAAGTTTTTCTGGTATGTAACAAAATTGATCTTTTCTAATAAGTATTCTGTATTTCACTTTCTTTAACCGAATAGTCTTTATTTTCTGTATGACCGTATATTACTGTGTCGATACTATTCTTCCATAAATGGCATAAAGCAATTAATTTATAACTGCTTTTTCCTCACATGGAAAGTAACAAAAAATAAAACACTGAACATTTGAAAAAAGTATTTGTGCGTTATATACCTTCCTAGCCACAAGATGTGATTGATCCACTGTTGATTTTTTACCATTCATCTTGCGTCCCTAAAGCAAACAAATATTTTTTTAAAATTATTAAATTCAAGCTGATTTTGACAAATATGATAATGAGGTTATGACATGATTCAGGACGACATAACTATCGTAACTTATATCAGTGTTGATATTATTAACCCACAAATGGTAAAAAACAATCTAACTGGTTTCTCCACATACGGATAATATTTAAAAAATCAGTAATAAAAAAAACTGGACATTTTGAGAAATATTGTTGATTCATGGAACTTTTTACTTACAGAATGTGATTGAAAATGTGCTCAAATGGATTTAAAGTAAGTAGCAATACTAGGAACGCAATTAAAAAAATTTAAAAGGCTGTGGAATTTTTAGCATTACTCTTCCTATTCTAATGTAAATAAATATTTTTGAAAAGTTATTAAATTCAGATTTTGACAAATTAAATGGCATTGATATTGTAATGAGATTTATGACAAAACCTTATAAAAATTGAAACACATTTTCACAACATTGAAACACATTTTCAAAAAAATACGTAAAACAATCAACTACTACTATAAAAAAAGAAATGAAAATAAAAATTATTTTTTTATACATAATTTCAACAACTACATTATACAGCAAAATTATTTTTTATTGATTAGAGAAAATACAAACATAGGAGCTCACTAACTTCATAGAAATAAATAGAATAAGAAAAAAGATTAAAACGATATTCAAATTATAATTTCAAACATTTTAAGCCATTTGACACAAAAAATAAGTCATTTAATGCATCAAAATTAGAGGGAAGAGGGTAAAATCTAAATATTCAAGAATCTATGAATGGATCAAATGAATGTTGTTTTTCAACTAAAAGTTAATCATATTTTAATGGTACATTTAAAAAAAAGATGTATATCTCACTTGAAATGTGAATTTTATACAATTAATTATTATCAAATATTCTACATACATAACTAACAAAAAAAATAATCATAATCTTTACTTAGATTTTTATAAAAATGTAATTTATATATAATTTGAAAAAAAAATTGCATCAAATACAATAAATTATTTTTAAAAAATTACAATTACATAAATATAAGACCATATTTAATACTATTAAAAATACAAACTAATTTTAATTTTTAAAAAAATTTCACAAACTTTTGATATTTTTAAAATAATTATAAAAATTATATTAAAAATTAATATAATTTTTAATATTCAAAAAAATTACATATTTAATAAAATTTTGATTATTATTTTATAATATAAATTTGAACCCCTTTGAAGAAATTTTTATGAAAGTAAAATAAGTCTTAAAATTTTTTAGTTCAGTTTATTTAGGAAATAGAATGATGCTGTTTCAACAGCTGTGTATAGTAATTACACCCCCAACAAAATGACAGAGATAATAGAAAAGAATGGGGAGCAGTAGAGAGAAATTTAAAAGAATTGTGATGAAGGAGTGATAGAGTTGGAAAATGAAGAATTAAATTTAAAGTAATCGGAAGTCAGGAAACGCTGAACTGTGATAACTAAAATAGGAATTTTTACATATGGATTATGAAACTAAAACTTATGATATATGAAAGAAATAGATATTACTATTTCTAAGGAATAGTTTTTCTTTGGAACCAAAAAAAGTTAACCAAATGGGTAACTGGATTAAAAAATAATCAAATTCAGAAAATTAATCCAATACGCTCAATAATTAGAAAGACAAACCTTCAAAAATTAAGTAATAGTTACTACAGTAACCCTTCCCCAATAGCTAAATTATTTAGTAAGTTTGAAAATGTAAAAACAATAACAGGTTATATAACAATAACAATCACAAAAATACATAAATTTAACTATCTGATATCTTAGGTTGAAGTTTGGCAAGTTATACTAACCAATTCTCATTAACAGAAACAAATTAATATGTAACTAAGGAACTATGAAATAGATTTGGGAATAAAAATATTTTAATCAAAAATCATTTCAATCAGTTATTAAAATAATCAGCTGTTAAAAAAAATTAGATTAAAAAACACATCAGAAGTTTAAAGTGGTTAGGAGTCTAAATGGAAACATATGGGAATCTTAATTAAATTATTTTACGCAATTTATAATTATATTTTTAAGAATTTATTCACCTTTATAGAGGATTACAATCCAGAGAAGAAGGGGGTGGAGACATTGTTATTCCTTAACAAACTCTAAAGAATTACCAAACTTTGAGCAAGGAATTTTGGACTATTTTTAAAAATTTGAGCACCAAAAATTTAAAAATGATAAACTTTTTAAACATCTAGTACTTTACATAGCTTTTATACATCCAGTTTTATTTATAACTACCGTAAAATCCAGCATATAATCCGGATTTTAAGGTATTAATGAGGGTTTTTAATTTATTTTTTGTGGTAGTATGGTGCACAAAATTTCTTAAAATGAAACTTTTACAGTAAGGAAAAATAGAACTAAAATTAGAGAAGGATTGCTTTAGTTATTTTTTCAAAATTTTACTTGGCTCATTTCTGTAAAATTAAACTCCACCCTTGCAGAAATTGTTAAAAGCAAAACTCATCACTAATTTCTTTGCAAAAGGACAGAACTTTTAACCATTAAATTACAAGCAGCGTATACAGTTTTAAACAAAGTACTGGGAAGTGATTTCAGCCTGCATATAGGCCTTTACTGCAAATCAGCATGGGCTAGCATATGAGAAAACAAAAATAGCTAGGATTTTACTAAGCAATGAATCTGAAAGATGCTGGGTAAAAAAAAAGCTACATGGATTCAATAAAACCTGAAAGGAAATAATATCAGTTTATTGTTTTGGTTCTGTCAATGCAGGAGAGAAAATATATGTTGTGAAATAAGATTTGTGTAACACAGAAACAGTTATAAATAATAAGCTTCCACAAAAACTAATGAAAAATGCTCCAATATCAAGAGTGAATTCCAGAAAAGCCTTCTATGAACCAGGAGTTGACTTTGCCAGACCATTTCAAGTGAACCCAAGGGTGTGCAAGCATTGAAGAAGTATGCTCATGTTATTGTATTTCATCGCCTAAGTAGTTCTGGACTTGGGAAATTAAAGCAAGTTCTTTTATTACTAACCCCTTTGCACCAACCATCACATACACATGCCAGCAAGAAATGAATACAACTCTCAACTGCCATGCTGATGTGACAGCGCCATTTTTCATTTACCCCCACCTGTCACAAATTTGTGCCAGTGATTCGGAACATTTTTAAAATCTAAAACTTCAGGTACAAGAATGCACTGTATGTGCATAGACTTTTTGCTCAAAATGAGAGAAACATAACTCACGTGCATATGGATTTTGACAGCATAAATATAAGGGGAAAGGAATGTTTCTGAATGACATGTTTTATGACAACTATTTTAAATGAACATGCGGCATTTGCTTATAGTAAGAAGGGAAGTTTTATCATTGCTAGAGAGTTGGGTATTTGGATTTAAAGTCCAGTTTTTAATGGATAATTAGTTCTTGTAGATGAAATTTTCTGTGTTCACCATTAAAATGTCTAAGGGTCAAAAATGTTTAACTCAATTTGTAATACCAGAAATGATGCAAAATATTTCAGATATTAATTCTGAAACACAGAGTATCGATCGTGATACTATAATATATTCTGTGTGTGATTGTTCTGTTCATAAAAAATTTACCAAATCTAATGATAGTATTTGTGACATCTGTATCTGTGTCTTCGAAAGAAAATACTTCTCCATGTTCATCCACAATTGAAAATTTAATTTTTGTTCATTCACATTCCCACAAAAACTCTCCAAAATATTTGATGTTATTAAGATTGCAAGGGTTGTAACATAAAACTGTGCGTAGATCCTTGATTTCACAAATTTGTAGTATTTAAAAGCATTCCAAGGAACATTTTCAGTTTTTAAATGTATAACATGTAAAAGTTATCAAATGGTAAGAAAAAAACTGAACATGAAATGTGTAAAAAGTGTATTTAAACAAGAAGTAAAGTATAAAAATACAAGATACCAAAATTTATATATTCTACAGAGCATTATAAAACAATACATTCATTATTTCAGTATTTTCATGAATTCAGGTTTAACAGCAAAAAACTGTCCAGCCCATGAGAGACACTCACATAAGAAACCTCTGACTCCCACCAGAATGTATGTGTTTGCGCTTTTTGTCCTGAAAGGGTTAACGTTCCATGGTAAGAAGAGAAAAATCCGATGAATTTTATAGTGATTGTAAGACTAGTTTTATTGGTGTCAACAGAAGGTTACAAAAAAAGTTTTTAATGAAGCCCTCGATTAATTATCGAATGAAGAAATGACGCATAAATTTAACCTTCCTTTACCTTCCACTTTGAAGGATTGTGAGAATATTCTGTACAATCAATGAAAAATTGTTTGAAACATGTAACTTATTCCCAGTTCTAACTTATGAAAGATTTTCTACATATCTGGCAGCAACTGAAACTTGCCTTAATTCTTGTCTTTTAGTACCAGTGTCCAAAGTTCTAGATGATTTATAGAGTTATCCCTCTAGAACACTTCTTAAGTGGAACTTACTTAAAAAAGATTCCCGAGCCCAATATATGCAATAAAGATTATCTTTGTGATTGTTGGAGACTCATACAGCAAATGATTCAGTCATTTCGAAAGAAGTGGTCACTAGGCAAATTATAGTAAATTCAACACCATAGAAAATGAAAAAGTAGCAATGTAATTTAAAAATCAATTATTTGATTATGATAAAAGAAGACTATCCCCATTAAAATAGAAATTTGGCTGTTTTCTGAAAGAGTATGAAGAACTTGATAGAACAGTTCTCGAGTTGAAAAACTAAAAACTTTTTTTGGTGGGCTGAAACAACCAATTCATAAACTGTGTGTATTACAAATTAAGAATTAAATATAAAACTGTTAAATATTTAAATTGTTTTACTTACTATTTAATAAATTAGAATTTGAGTTTGCTATACTTTGAGTATTATTTAACTTTGTAGTAATAGTATTGCAAATGTAAAATTTAAATTATATATAGTGCTATATATATTTTATTTTTTCTTCGAAAACCATAAGTTATAATATATATTTTTTTTCTTAAATAATTTATACAACTATTTACAAATTTCCATGTTATATACTAAATGTTTTTTGTATTCTATTATGTCTTCTTTTGTAAAATCTACAGGAGTGATAGAAAAATGTATACACACTTCAAAACTGGGTAACATGTAAATGCCACAAGTTTGAAATTGCACTGGCTATAGGATTATGTTGTAAGAGTTGGTATTAACAATAGGCATTAATGTTTTCACATGTTCAACAATAATTCAGTGACAGGTGGTGCTAATGTTTTAGTAGGAAAAGTAAGACCATGGTGCAAATACGTCTGACTTTCAAGCAGCGAAACAGTATTTTGAAATGGTTTTGAAAGTTCGAGAATATCAGTAAAATGCAACGACATTGAAGACAGCAATATGGAATGGAGCCACCAACATGCTCAAGCCTTGCTTGCCTTTGCAATAAGTTTAAAACTGATGGAACAATAAAGGATATACATAAGGGACGATCAGGCCTGCTGTGCACATTAACAAGCGAAGCCTCTTTTGTTGAAGTGGGTACATTCACATGGTCGGCACAAAAATCAACATCACAATGTACACATAAAACAGGCGTGAGTACAGCTAGCATAAGTCCTATTTTACAAAGAGCAAACTAGAAAGTTTACATACCACAATTGTTAAACACACTGAATGAGGACGCCCAGACAGAAGAACTCAGTTTCGTGAATTGTAGCTCATGAAGGCTGAAAATGATGCAAGTTTTGTTTCACAAGTGATGTGGTCTCTTAGTTATGGGATTTTCTCAAAAATGTGGAGAACAGCAAAAAACCATACACACTAGAGAAATTGTGCTATGAAATTGAAACAGCTAGTCACACAATGCCTACTCTGAGAGATGTCACCAACAATGTATGGCACTGTGCTCAAAAATGTTTGGAGGTAGATGGATTACAGTTTGAACACTTGTTGTTGTTTTTTTGTAACACTTACAATAACTTAGTAATTTTTATTCAGTGTAAAATATTATATATATATATATATATATATATATATATATATATATTTCTTCATCAAAAATTGTGCATACATTTTTTGGATCGCCCCTGTACTTATCTGCATGATCTGTGCCTATTTTGTAAATTATCTATTTTGCATTAAGGTATGTTTAGGAAATAGATGGCACTGTTTCAATAGCTGTGTTATGTAATTCTATCCCTAACAGAGTATAAGTGATAAGTTAGACAGGAGAGTGAGGAGTGGTAAGGAGAGACGGAGAATAGAACTATGATGTTCCATGAGGACTGATAAGGTTTATTTTTAATGGTTGTAAAATAAGTTAAGAATGCATCACACTTTAACACCACAAGTCCGAGATTCAAACCCTGGGCTGGGCAAGGTTGAGTCAGCTTTTCCTCCCTTCAGTGGGCTGATAAATAAGTACCAAGCTTGCTAGGGAACTTATATATAACACTGGGGATTTCACTTCAGACTGACCACCAACAGCCCATGAGGGCCAAAGCCTACTGTGCCCAACTCATGGGCTGTTGTGCCACTAAGTTTTCAGTAAAATAAGTTATTCCTTAAAAATGAACTGAAACGGATTTAATATATGTAGCAATATTAGCGTAGCAATTAAAAAAACCCCTCATTTCAAAGGAATTATAAATTAAAATTTTAAAAGCTTTTAAGCTCAACAAAAAATCTATGTTATTAAAATGTACAATATTTGTGAACACCAGATAATGAAAAACTTTTTACTATCCATTAGAAATAATAACTATTGTAACTGGTCAAAAAAGTAGGGGACAGACCTTTTTTTTTAAACAACAAAATGCTAAAACTTTGTACACAGGTGATTAAATCGGAATACATATATATATTTCCACAGATTAACTTCTAGTTTGAAGTTATAAAAATCGAACTTTCAAATCAAATCAAAAAATTTGAAAAATGTCAAAATTTTAAAAGATACTTACAGATCGACAAACATCACATATAGCATCTTCATCATAATCAATTCCAAGGGTTTTGTCATTTTTTATTTCTTCTTGTAATCTTATGTGCACCTAAAAAAATATATTTACAAAATAAATAACAAAGCAAAAAATACACAAATTATTGAAAAAAAAAGCTTATTTTCTTTAAAAAACAACACTCTTAATTACTTTAAAAGTAATTCAGTAAAATATTTTATAAAGATTTTCTAAAACACATTCCAGAAAAATAATGGAACCATTTTTAAACAAATAGATCAATTAGATTATGCAACATTTATTACTGCTAAATTTATGTTTTTTTAACTCGACAGTAGAATACCAGCAAAATTGCATAATTTATGAAAAAAAAATATTTCCAAAAGTCCCCAAATTTAATTTTGTAAAACAGAAAAGAAAGGTATCCAATTTTTGAAAGGTTTTACTTTATTACAAAGCAAACAATTTATAAATTAATGAAAACATTCAAAGTTTTGTGTCTCCTGTTTCTAATTATAAAAAAATATGTTACCTTTAAAAATATATGTATATGTCTATTTACTACTTCATTAAAACCTAAACTTATCTAACCTAAAAATTAAATTCACTCAAATGTAGATAAAACACAAGCAAGTTATACAGGTGGTTGACAAAAAAAAAATGTGTTTATAAATATATCATTAAAAAGGTACACAAGGGCACATCTAGTAACTTTGAACCTCAGCCACGCAAAAGGGCCCAAGCTACCACCGTTATTCCAAACTTCCACACCAAATTGACTTCAACAGATTTGAAATGCATCAGTCACACGCACACAGACCCCTTTACATAACATTTCTTTAGTGGCACCAGGACTTCAATCCATGATTCAGCAAAAATAATGTCCTTTTATGTTGACCATTCAGCTACCTCAACCACTTTATAATTTTAAACCTCAGTCAAATAATGAAGACAGCACCAACTCCACTTTCTAAATTTCCACATGATTCATTTGTGAAGAGATGAGTTTCAAAAGATTTAACATGCTCTTAATGTGATTCTTAAGCTTTAAGGCTTAAAAATCACGTTTTGTAACCCATAATCAAAAGGTTTCATTTAAATGGTCTTGCTTTTGAAGTCTCCATTTTCTAAACCACATATAAAGTATACAGAAATTTTTGAAATGTCTTTTACACTCAGCTGTAAATTATATGTGATATATACTACATTCCTAATATATATAGCACTTATTTCAATGAATCATGTATTTTTATCACATAATCACACACAAATGATTTTCACATATTATTTATCAACTTAAAATATGTCAAACTATTTGTACCTAAAATATATTTACATATAATACAAAATTTTCAAAAATCATATTAATATTTTAAGAAAATATTATCAATCATATAAAAATACATACCTGTTGCTCAAGACTTTCAAATACAAGCTCCACAAATGAATCATCCAAAGGGTCAATACCTTTAAAGTAATTTATAAATTAAATTAACAGAGATATTTATTTTTAAAAAATCATATGAAGCATATTCCAAATCTTATAAAAAAAATTATGATAAACCATAAAAAGGGAAAATTTTCACAAGACATAAAAATTACTTTAAACATATACAATTCTTTTCCCCCTTAATATTACAATTTAAACTTTGCAAAACATCACCAATTCAACATCAAAATATTAACTCAGAAAATTAATGCCCGATAAATGCTGTAACATTTTTGTTATATTAAATATAATGAAATTATCAGTACGACAAAGAAAATTTAATCTAAACTGTTAGTCCCAACAAACCCAGGATAATTTAATAAACTAAATTTGCAGTTGGAATATTTTTCAGAATCAAAACAAGCATTAGGAAGAATTTATCTTAAGCAGGAACTTCAGTTTAAATATATAATACTGTTATTAGATTGATTGTTTATTTCAGTCACACTCAGCAACACAAAGGGTACAGGAGATAGATTTGCAATTTTGAATCATGGACAAGTAACAAAAACAATACTTGGGCTGGCACCCTATTCTTCATATTTCCACATCTCACTGATGGGAATATTATAAGTCTTGACTGATTTAATATGAAACAGCCCTCAACACAATAGATCTTTCATGCCAACAGAACTTGAGCGTACAATTCAGCCGAAATAATACCAGTTAAAAGTTTGCAAGAATAATCACTCGATTTTGAGTCTTCAAAATTTGAAAAGTTATACATTTTCTTTAAAATAATTTAATTCTTACCTGCATCTTCTCTTTCTTGATTGACTTTTTTAAGCCAATGCATATCAGTAACATCCAAATCATAGTAGCAAGTTCTCTCATCAGAAACTATATGTATATTACTAATTGTATGGTATTGGGAATTAAATTTTTCATCATAATTCAAATGGAATAGCTTCTGTGGGCTAAAAAAAGATCAAAATAATTAAATAAGAGTATCAATTTGAAACAAATTATAATTATACAGGTTTAATTCAAATAAAAAATAGACATTTTTTAAATTCATATAATCGGAAGATATTTTTCTGCCCTTTTTCACAATTAAAATATTTATCAATTTAATTTGCAATGAATTAAGCAAGAAAAAAACAATAAATTAAGATATAAAATCCATGTTCTCAGACTTAAATTGGTACAATCCATTTTTATGAATTTTGGATTCACTGATAAACAATTAATGCAAGTAAAAGTTGATGAATATTTTTACAATTAGTTGAACTTTTCTCCTATAATAAGCCTCTTTATAATCATATTTTCACACAATTCAATTACAATTTAAATATGAGTTTAATACCCATGATAAGCACATTAACAATAAGTCAGCAATTCCATTTCTAAAAACACATACTCACATTTTAAAAGATCCACTTTTACTTCTTTTCCTTATCTCTCTGTAAAAAAATAAAGAAAACTTTAAGAAATTTTTTTTTTATTTGCTTTTAAGAGAAATATTGAGCTTGATATTGAGAAATAGAATCCTAACTCGAAATATTTTATCAGAACTATTTAATAACATTAATTTTGCTATCTTATCATGAGTAGCACATTTAAATAAATTAACTTTTGTTAGAATCAGAATTTTTTTTTAAAAAAAAGAGAGACATGCTTAATATACTAGATCTCTTATAATATTAAATAAATCTGTAATATCACCAAACAAGCAAAACTAATCAAACAAGCAAAATTACTGTGTTGCAGTATACTTCTTGCTGCTTTTTTGCTAGAATTTATAAAAATATTACCTAACTAATAAACACATGCAACAGTTTTTTTTTACTTATTTATTGTATAAAACTGAAAATGTTTTTGCTCTAAGTTTCAATCAAGCAATTTAACATTAAAAGAAGACAGGGATGTTTCATCAAAAGTTAGGGGGGAAAAGTAATGACAGAAATATAGAACTTTAAAAAATTCAAATTAATTTGTGGCAATAAAATTTTCAAAAAAAAGTAAAAATATTTTAACTTTCTTACAACATAACTTATTAGAGTAAATCAGATATTATAAAGAAAATATTTATGGCAAATGCTGAGCATTGTGAAAACAAATTTTTTTCCCCTTCATCTGCACTGTTTTTGTTTTTTATTAATTTTTTTTAAAATATGGTTTTAAAAAATAGAATCAAAATAGTGACTCAGAACAAAAAGAAAAATTTAAATATTTGGCAAATCAATTAAAAAATATATTGTTTTTTCTTCTCTAAAATTTGAATTTTCTTATTCATAATGAAAGAGAAGAACTATTTAAAGATTGAAGCTTTATTTTTTTTATTCTATAATAAAATAAAAAAATAACAAGCATCAATCTTTCAAGTAGTTTTCCCCCTTTTTTTCTTGCCATGTTAATATGGATTGAAATCTAACCTATTTCTTCTAAATTACTTGAATTTCTTTTATTATATAAAGCAAAGGTTCCCAAACCTTTTTTGTCTCATAGACCCCTTGCCATGTTTTTCGGTTTTGTGTAGACCCCTTCTTAATTAATATTAAATTTTTGCAAATTTATCAACTTAAATGTTTGACAGCTGGTTTAGCACTACTTTAAAAGTTTTGTTTCTAATCGTAGTTTAGTAGAGTGTTTAAACTTAAGAAACACATGTGAATTAATTGAATTAAAATTTAATTAATATATGAAATAATTGTTACATAAAATAACTTAGCAACAAACACATGCTTTTATTGGTTGGTATGAATTTGTTGCTTCAATAATAAATTTTCAACACATTCAGCTTGAATCTTTTAAGGTTTAACCCTAAATCTCCTTGGTTAGTAGTATCCAATATTTCCTTTTTTCTTTCTGTTTTTATTTTGGAGATAGGCAAGCGTGCTGAAACTTTTCCTCTCTGGATAAGGCAATTAAAACCTTTCTTGAGATGTTCCATAATTCGGGATAAGTAACAGGTTTAAAAAGCCAAAAAAGCCTTTTTAAAGAGAAAATTGCAGTGACATTCGTTTCTAAACTTTACTTTAAGACCTTCATGAGTGCTATTAAAATCAGTTACTTTTGTAATCAAACATTTTTTTAATATAGCAATATGAATTTATTACCTACTGTGATATTACCATGGTCAAAGCATTCTCAAACCTAGTTTCAAAATCTGAATAAAAGGTATTTAAATGTTGAACATAGGTTAAAACATCATTTTTCTGCCAAATTGTCTGTGACAAATTGAGAAACTGTTGAAATGTGCGATGCCCAGTTTTAGCTTGTTTCTGGCACACACACAAGAAACACTAAAATGATGGTAATTTATGCTGTTGCCTTATAACTGCAAGTTAACCCCAGTAAATTTAGTAAATAAAGCTGTTAAATAGGTAAATCTTGTTTACATTTGATTAAATTTTCTTTTAAAATTAAAGTCACTATCTGATTACGGCTATTGTAGAACCCCAAATTATTTTTTCACAGACGTGGACTCCTTGCAGGTCATCATAGACCCCTAGGGATTGATATAAAGCATTGAAATGTTTTTCCAATTGAAATAATTTTTTTTTACTCTATTCATTACAACTTTTGCAAACATAGAATTTATTAGTTACTCAATGGATTTCCAAAATAAGATTTGTATAAACAATGAATTTAATTTAAAATATGATTTGTAACACTTCCTTTTTTTTAAGCTTCTTCTAAATCTGAACAGTAGCATAATTTATATAATAAATAGCATTTAATTAGCGAAACAAGTCATTTTATAACCAAAATCAAATTCTACAATGTCTATTAATGTATGCTTGTCAACTTCAATTTCAGTTCTATTTTATTACTTTAAAAATTTCTTCTAACATTTGTTTTCCTTTGATAAGTTTCCCCTGTTTATGAAATTACTGGAAACATAAAATACATATAACAGATAAGAGATTAAATGTAATTGTAATATTGGGTAAATTAAGTACAATAAACCAAAATGTACGAATTCATATAAATAACGTCACATTAAAATTAATTCATTAAAATCAAATAAATAATGAATTGATTTTTTTAATGGATCCATTCAAGTTTTAAATTTTGAATGAATTTAATATCTTCAATATGTTTCTTCTACACAAATCATTTATATTTTCTAAGAGTATCCATCACTTCATTCTGACTTTTAGCTGAGTTTTTCACACTCTAAAAAAATTATTTTGATAAATTTTAATTTACACCGGACTTTGAGGAATTATGTTGCTTGATTTTGATGAATTAAAATAATTTACTAACGAATGAAAGTCAAACAATGTCAGCTACAAAAATACTGTACAAGTTATAAGAAACTATAAAACTGTTTTACCGAACATTCAATTCTGGTATTGCATAGCGTACTGGTACTTGTACACCTTTTTCATTCCACTCCGGTTTCCAAGAATCTCCTATACACAAGTATTCATCAGGCAAAAGCTGCTCACTATCCGGTAAGTTCATTAAACTGATAAAATCCTTACGATACAGCTATGAGAAAAGAAACACATAAGAAACACTTAACTATCATCCCTTGTATGATTACTTTATTTTGTTTCACTTGGCAGAATCAATTAAGTGAGGATTTTGTATTCAATTACGATTATATGAACAGCAAATCCATGAGATATATAACAAGTTAAGTACTTCACAAATTCTCAATTTACTGATGCTGAAAATAATTAATAAATGATAAAAAATAAATCTTTCAGGTTAACAAAATGTTTGAAAACATTAGATATAATCACACATTAATTTATCTTAAAAGATTATCAAACTTTTTGAGAAATAATATATTGATTTTATATTTAATGCTTATTTAATAAATCATAACATCTAAGGAAACTATTCCATCTGGTAACATTATCCCTAAGAAATTGGGACACAAAAAATTTCAACATTGAAATAAGTATTGGAAACTAAATGGAAAAAAATGGATTTGTTATTAAATGGAGAAGACTTATAATTTTACATTACAGAAATTAAATTATTTGCAAAAGAGTTCCATGAATATAAAAAGTGTTAATGCAACATGTTTTACTTTATAAATTACTAAGACTTTTTTTTTAACCAGATTGAAAAGGATTAGAAAGTATATTTCAATTAGTGCTGCACTAGCAACACAGGCCTTATCTTAAACAATGGTCAGATGACACCCAAACCGAGTTTTTTTTTCTTGACACATCATGCCATATGAGAATTTGAAATCTGATACAACATGCAGTACCAGCTAATTTTGTCATAGCTAAAAAGCTGTATTTTTTTTATTACAATTATATGTTATGGTATGTATGCATATCTAAATATGAACACTAAGTCCAGCTTCCCTATAATGAATTGTTTCACTGGTCTCAGCTGAATTCTCTTTTAACTGTCATTTTAAATGCTTATAGTAAACTCTTAAGTGAAATGACTGATTATAACTAATTAAAATCCCCCCTTGCTCACAAATTCCCTTTCTCCTTCACTTCCACCAACTTAACTTCAAATTTTTACAAAAAAGTTATGGAATTTGCTTCAACAGAAAATGCATTAAAACTGCTTCAAGAGTACAATTTTTCATCCTTGGGCATCTTGTAAAAGCAATTTTAAGTATTGTAATCAACACATTTTAAAGAGAAACAGCAACTGGATCGGGCTACAGCTGCAGAATTTATATTTTGATCCTAAAAATTAATCGTCAATCAAATATGCTGAAATTTCCATTTGAAAAAGAATTAGAGTATAATATTTAAAAGCTTTTATTTATTTATTTATTTTTGTATCAAGATTCTAGTCCATGACTTAATACAAATAATACCAATGATGAGATTGTAACAGTGAAAACTCGTATGGATTGTGATAATGCAGAATACCAAAATTTTAATCTTATTAAGATTCATTTAAACTTCAGAAAAGAAAGTTAGATTAATATTATACCCTTAAAAAAATTTAAAAAGATAAAAGACTCGTACACTTAAGAATTAATTTCCTCCACAAAGATTAATTTATAACATAACAATATTTTCAACTCAGTATCATGTATTAAGAAAAGAGTTTAAAATCCAACACATAAAAAGCCTTAATAAAAAGCTTTACAAAAATCATTTCAATAACATCTATTAAAACATGTGTAGTAATGCATACACACATATATAGAAAGAAAAAAAATCAGATTTAATCTTAAAATCAAAAAAGTAAAATTAAGGCTTCATACATGAAAACAAATATTATATTAAAGTGTCTTTTTAATTCAAACCATCAAAATAAAAAGGAAAATTTTTAAGTACTTTCATAATGAGTGAAAATGATTTATATTATCATATTATAAAGCTGCATGAGGGCTATTAGCAACAGAACAAATAATTTTAACCACGGGCAAGTGACAACACCCGAGATGGGACCTCTCTCTCCTAACTTCTAAACCACACCATGGGGAGGATGTTTGAACCTCAACATATTTAAAGTGCACTGCCCTCCTTTACATGGTGAACCCCTAGTCTTCAACATTACTCGATTCCAACTCATGACACGCCAGCCATGAATCTCTGACCTTGACCATTAGGTTACTGAGGCCAATACTTCCATGATGCCAGATGGCAAAAGGAAGGTAGAGAGAAAGACTGGCTATGATTTGAAGTAAAAAATTTAAACAAATTCAAATAATTATGATAGAAATATAAGGTAATATGAATGATGTTTACTGTATCCATTTAATACTCAAAATAAAACAGGATTTTATAATGCTTCCAAATATCATTTTGTTACCCAATTACTACATATCATTTAAACTTTATTAAAATATATTTTAAAAATACACATATTTCCATGAGCTAACACTAACTACTACAAAAAAATTTATATATGTGCTTACAATTTTACTCAACTTACCTCAGAAGGCAAATTTGGAGCAGATTTCTTGTTATAAAACTTAGAAGGAGGAGGTTCTGTAAAACTACCAGATAGATATGCTGCAAATACATTTTTTACATATAAAATAATGTTTACACAAAAATATTTGAATTCAAAAACAATATAAAATTAAATTAAAGTAAAAAAAATTCAAATTTCATAAAACATTATACATATACATTAATACATAAAACATATACTTTAAAAAAATTCATAAAAAACTGGGGGTAGGACATTTTACTTACTAAATAAATGCATTAAAGGGGAAAAAATCCTAGAATACATATGTCTGTTATTGTTTCATAATTTTAAAAAGGGCAAAAGCTATGGTAACAACACTCAACATAAATTTCATCATATTCTTCATTTTGTAAAAGGCTATCTTTTCAATCATTTCACCTTAATACAGTATGTTATTTCTCTAATAAATTTAGCTTTGACATCCTATGTACTTCTTGGTATTGTATTTAAGATGGCTAACAATATGAAAAAATTCAGACACCAAAGTTAATGACAACTATTACTATTGAATGTTGACATATGATTTTCACTATATTTTTGACAATAGATAACAGTGTCTAGCTATTTGGAACACATTCTTCAGTAAATATTTTTTTAGTTACAGCAAAATTACAAAATATCAGACAACAAGCATATATTTAATGCATTTTAACACATTCGCTGCCAGCAAAATTGACATATCCATCCTCAGAGTCTGAATTACAAAATAGTGTTTTAATGATTAAAACAATTCTTTATATTTTAGTAGTAAAACCAGAAAAACGGAAAAACCTTTTATTTTTGTTTCACTATTTTCTAGTAATTCCAATATTTTGGCTTCAGTCAATTTTTTATTTACTTTCCTTTTCTTAGGCTGTGAAGGCCCTGCAATACTAGTAATGTCTGCCATTTTTAAAAAGAGATATATAAAAAATTTTAACACAAAATTTATAAACCAAGCACATAAAATATAAAAATAATGCTTCACTAACATGCCTTAAAATTCTCTTCATTCAACCTTTAAAACCGCACTAAAACTAAAGCATATAACTTATCATAGTCAATCGTCATCCCAGAGCAGCGCTGGCATACGAATTAGAGCCATGCTGACGCATCAGCGGCAGGGAACGTGTTAATGTATAGTGTTAAGAAAGATAATTATATAGATAACATTTTTTTATTAAACAACATAAGAAACATAATATTTTTACAACTAACTTTTAAATTAAATTCTTACGAATCACAATTTTAAACTCCAGTTGAGTAAATATTTATATTTTTAATTAACAGTGCAATAAAACATATTGGTTATTGATGATTGACCTAGTAATTATTAACCAATATCTCAAGATAACACCTAAGTAAGACCTCATTCTCAACACTATGCAAGTAAATAGTTTGAAAATATCAACATTAAACTCTTCAAAATGAGCATTGTACTAATCTTTGTGACAGCCCCAATTGGTCAGGAAATATGTGACATTTATAGGTTTAGGTACATTAATCACAACCTTCACATTTACTGCCAATGGTTCCATTTTTGTAAAGTATTCATCATGTTATTGCACCAGAAAGAGACATTAATAATGCTAGAGCATTTCAAGTGCAGTTTTCTAATTCATACATTCTAATAATACACATTTTGATACAAGATAAATGTTAGTTTTAACATACTCTCTATTATCTTCTAAAGCTTCTACAATTAGGATTTATTCTGTGTATTAGGAAGCAAATTCTAAACTGTTCTAAAAATGTTAAAATTTTTCAAAGATTTAATTTAAAAATTAAAATTAAAAAATGACATCAAAATCCTTCATTAATTTTTAAAAATTTATAATATAAAAATTAAATTGGTATGTCTTATTACCCCGTGAGTCTTCTTCACTTCCATTTGGCTTCTTCCACTTTGCTTTGGAGGCTGCAAAAAATAAAAAATTATTAAATAAAAAATTATACTATAAAAACTTAAAACTTCAAAGTTGATTAATTATAACTAAGCTTATTTAGTTATAAAATCTGTAATTCAAATTGAGGGTAAATATCTACATTTCTCTTACAAACACAAAGAACTAAGTTTTGAAAGATATTTAAAAACATATACAACATTTCTCTAAAATTTTTATTAAAAATTTTATTCTTTAATGCATATTAATATAACAAAAAGTGGTAGTAAAAATATAGTGGTCAGTGACACTGACTGCTGTGCCATCAGGACTGGTTCAAATACCAGAGAAGGCATGGATGTTTGTAAATGTAAAAGTGCCTCTGCGGTATGGGGACACTCCAAATAATCGTCGAGCCACAAGTACTCTCATGAGGTTGGTGGATTGGGGAGAGAGGTGGTAGGCTCCCAACCCCTCCCTAGGGTATTCTCCCTCAAAATTGGGGTGGAACCAAACCAAATCATACAGTCGCCTGCATGGTGTTCAAAGCTACAGCTAACAACCCCTTGCAACAATGAATTTCATGAGCCTCAATCCAAAACCGTTGATCAGGTAGCATTAGTAATAACAATGTAACAAAAAAATTAACATAAATCAAACATAACACAAGAAATGAAACTCCCACAAATTTTTATTAGCATAAAAACAAAAATTAAACATACTTTTGCCTCTACGGCTTCGCGGTTCTGGAGGCATATTTTCATTCAGCGGCTGAAAAAATTAAATTTCATCATTAAAAAACATTTGAATAAAGTCTTAGAAAAATATCCAATAAAAAAATAGGTAAAAAAAATTACAGCAAATTAACAAAAACTGGCATTTTTAATTAATTGAGTTTCCATCTCTATGAAGAAAAATGAGTTTATACAAAAAAAAAGTGTCATGCTATCAATTCTAACAATTATTAAGATTGGCAGCACTGTCCAGCCATTCAATTTTCTCCTAATCATATTTTTAATTATCGTTCTACATTGGCTAAACTCCACAACATAGACCCCAAGGACCATCAACTGCTTTATTCGCCAAAGGTCTTTGACATTCCAAGGACTGTTTTGGATGCTTTCAGCACCATTTGATTTCTCTGTACTACTTGGACAAGACAAATTATTAAGAAAGCTCTGTATATTTTAAATGACCACCATTCACCCCCATACAGTTGACGACTTTATTATAAATTGATAAAGCAATTTTTTTGCAACTTTTACAGTGTTGTTTGAATTATAAATAATCAGGGGGAAAGAGCTACTTATAAAAAAAATGAGTTTTTTGAGAAAAAAATAAGCACAGTTGTTTATGAAATAAAATTTTGCAGAATGAAAATTTTTGCAACTTATATTTTTTAACATTGCAATTGATTTATTAAAAAGAAAGGAGGGATGATAGACAAAAAGTACCAACAGCTTTCTTGTTCCTCTTCCCAACTCACAATTTTGGTTAATTTAGACACCAAAGTTTCGACTACATGACTACAAAAAAACACATCTTTCTGTTATTGCTACTGCTGATATTTTAAAATAATATAGTGAACTAGTGCATCATCTATACCTATACTACATACAGCAGATAGTTTACTTTTTCTTCTCATTCATACATGTACTAAACACCAATGTTGATATTCCATTAAAAATTTACATCAGAGCTTTCTTATACTATTTCAGCAAGTGTTCATTTTATCTGTATATAACAACAGTTTGTGGATATAAAGCATACAAACTAAAAAGTCATGGTCATGGAAAAACATATTTGATACATCCATGTTATTTTACAGAATTTAGTCACAATTATCAGAGAACAATTTTATAATGTTTTTAAACAAACATAAAAAGAATTATGAGAACTTCAATTTCTATTTTTAGTCATTGACAAAACTGCCTCAGAAAAATGTTTAACAACTCTTTCACTAAATTTTTTGGGGAATTATATTTCATTTGTTTTTTTTCAATACACCTAATTTTATCAAGTGTGTTAAAATTTATAATGCTAATTTAATTTTTAAGGAATCATTTATATAAAACTCACAATATTCAACATTACCATTAAAATTAAGCACATTTTTCAATAAAAATATAACCTTCATTCACAACAATTTTGCTTTTTTCTAACAGTTTTAATGTTTTAATATTAGTTACAGTTCAAATATTAATGTGTGTATTAATTATAATATTCTAATTAAACTTTTAAAATAATTATCAGAATTGTGAAAACATCACACTAAAAAAAATAATAGAGTATGTTTAAAAGATTTAGCTATCGATTTGCAGTCAATCTTTGAAACATTCTGTGAGCCACCGATCCAGTATGGTAGTTAGTGATGCTAACTGCAGTGCCATAAGGCCCGAGTTCAAATCTCAGAGTAGGCACGGATGTTTGTAAATGTATAGAGCCTTTGTAGCATAGGGGTACTCTAAACAGCAGTTCAGTCACAAGTCCTCTTGTGAGGTTGAGGGAAGGGGAAAAAAGGTTGGAGGTCCCTGACCCCCTCCAAGGTGTTCTCCCTAAAAATCAGGATGGAGCCCAGCCACAAATTGTACTGTCACCTGGATGGTGCTCAAAGCTACGGTTAATGACAATCGTACAACTAGCCCATTGCCACGATGAATTTCATGGACTTAAAATCTGACAGCATCAAATATGCGGCATTAGCGACAAATTGCCATTTTTAACAAATTAATTTATGTACTTGTGTGTCTTACCATTACTTAAGTACTTTTAACATTTTAAAGATGTGTTATAATGACAAAGAATGTAAATCCTAAAGAAAAGCAAATGTGTGACAGTTTCTTTATAACAAATGAATGTTTCAGAAAAAAATCGTGCAAGGACATTATTTAAAAAATTATGAGAAGTAAATTATAAACTATACAAGCATGTATAATACAAAAGAAATCATAAGTAATGAGAAATGTTAGCATATTATAAAAGCAGCAAGCAAATTACATTTCAAACACTAAAAAAATTGGAAAAAAAGTTTTGGACGAAGATGTATTTAAGAACCAGTAAATCTAAATTAAAAATGAGAATCATACTGATTTTAAATCAGATATAAAATATATAAAAAATTGCAGTATTCTAATTTGATCAGTTGATTCATATCTAAATTTAAAAAAAAATAAATAAATAAAAAATACATAGGAATCCACACAGGAATTGTTACACCATGTATGAAAATCTTATTTAAAAAAATGGGTCAATTAAAGATAAAACTAAATTTACCTTTCTAATACACTGAAAATGTGAAAAAGATATATAAATTATAATTTAGAACACACTGTTACTGTAAACTAGTGCATTTGTACCCCAAATGTTTTGCAATGCTAGATAGTTAGTAAATTAATCCTTAACATATTTTATGAAGATAAATGGTGTAAATAAATTATTGTAATAAGGTACAAGGATGAATTACTTAAACAGGTCTACAACTAAGCAAAGTTACAAGCATATATTTTATTTTTAAAAAATTCAACCTTCAACTAAGCCTATTAATTTCAAATTAAAAATATTTATTCCAAATATGATGCAGCACTTAAGCTAAAAAATGATTAACATTACGAGTATATTTCAAACGATAATCTAAGCAATTCCAGGTAAAATAGCAAGAGCATGGCATTTGTTTACAATTGTCATTAGTCTAAAACACGTGTGTAAATAAAAATATAACAGCCAAAATGAAACAAAATGTTCAAGAATAACTAGAAACATGCTACACCATATTATGATACGATTCGGGTGTTTATATTTTTCGAAAAGCAATGATCTATTACAAATATCTTAATATGTACCAATTTTCATGGTATTTAATGATTCAACAGCTGATCAATTCATGTTCTAGTCTTACCTTATTTTAAACTTGTTATTACAATATAGATGTGTAGTCTTTATTAAAAACTGCTCATGCATTTTCTTAATTCTGGTCATGTTCTTAATTTTGGCTCATTCGACAAGACTCGAGAATAGCACACATTTTCATGCCGCCATCATGAAAACAACATAACACACCAACAGATGATCACGTGATAGTCCACGAGACAAATTTAGATTTCGTCTATCGTTTCGAGTTACATAAAATGACTTCCTTACTTTAACATAAATTATTAAATTTACATGTATCCAACAGTTTGGATCGAGATAAAAGCGCAAATTGTAGTCTCGATTCAAAATAAAGAAAATATCGCGTGCAACTAGCTAAACAAATAGGACAACCAACTATCGTCATATCACAGATACAACATTTGCCACCATTGTTAAAGCAAACGTTACAGCCAGATTCTGAAGTAAAATACTTACCCGAATATATGTTACAAATCGAAAACGAAACTCTTCAAAAATTATAGTAAGAAAACAATTCTTGTTTTAATTAATGAATACATTTTCATCAATGCAAAACTTTAAAAGGTAATGATGGATTCTCTAATTTAATTTTAACCATATACATAAAATTCACAAAACTATTTTATTGAATTTTTTGTTCATTTTAAGCACAATAATGTTAAATAATCTGCAATTAATTATCGCTGATGCATAAAATTATACACTATAAATTATTAACTTTTAATGATAACACAGCATTACAAGCTTAGCGGGAAACAGTAGAGGAAATATAATACGATATGTATAACTAGTAGAATTCGATTTTTGAAGTATGAAAGAGATCTGAAATTTCTAAATGGAACTAAAGCAATTTTAAAAGTTATGTTCGCCTACACTATATATGTCCAGAAATTTCTGCAAATTAACAAGGACTTCTGGCGAAACATTTCTAGAGTGTTCAAACTTTAGAATAAAATGTAATGACAGTTTAATTATATGAGAAATTTCGTGGCGCCATCTATTTTAACTTGAATAAAAGAGATGGCCTTCAATATTTCTATTGATTTTCGCTGTCTACTAGCCATTTTGAACTGTCAAAGCTACGAAATTCTTTCTCAAATCTAGAAAAATGAGTTTAGTTTTATACAGTTAAGTGGATCTGAAATATTAAAAAATAAAAGTTGTTTCTATCTTGAGCTAGGAAAAAAATTGTGAATGTTTTTAATCGATCTTAAAAAGTCATATAACTAAAATAGGAGAAAAAATATTTTTTAAATAAAAGGAAAAAATTATATAGACTGAAATCTATCCAATATATCTAATCTTTTTTATGCACTTTATTCTGTTCATTTATTTGTTTGTTTATTTAATTCCATTAAATAAAATGGTTCGGATTTAATAAGTTAATTTAGGAATTAATACAAAAAGTTAAAGCAAGATTAACGTTACGTTCACGAAATCAAAACAGTTGGCAATCGTAAGCCTCAGAGAGACGCATACAAATCGTTTTCCAATGAATAAATGGAAAAAATTTTCAATTTTAAAATGAGAAAAAAATAACTTTTCAATTTTTTTTTTTTTTTTTTTACCTCCCTCTCTCTCTCTTTTCAAAAGTAACAAAATTAATAATAGCTATTTATAGATTTTTTAATCACTACTTTGATATAAAATAAATATATCTAACATTAAATTTCAGTAAAATCATCAAAGCTAATTTTTAGTAAAAATCCGTTCCTTCCAACTAAGCGACACATAAACTTTCAACAATTAGGTTAAAATTGTGAAAGTAGAAGTAGCTTATGTTTTCCTAAAGTGAAAAAAATACTAAGGTTCTTTAAATACGAATTCTCACGAGTGCATTAATTTTTCAATCTAATAGAAGAAATATCTTTGAGATTATTTGATGAATATATATGTGAATATTTTTAACTAGTTCATTAAACCTTAATTGTACCTTAAGAAAATTTACTTATCATTAAATTTAAAATTACAGAAAAAGAATTAATTTTATTTGTAGTACTTCATTAATTTATTAATATTTTTTTCTTTAAATCAAGATATCAACTGTTGAAAACAAGAACGGAAGAGCTTTTATTTAAATGCTCTAAAAATAATAAAATAAACTTTTCTTTTAAAACTTTTTTGCTATCAACTATAACGTCCTTACACAATTTATGATACAAAAGCTTGTCGCTAGACTTAAGTACTCGTATTTACTTAGTTTGAAAATTTAAAAAATTAAAATCAATCAGATCAAGTTATTTAATTTGCTTGTTTATCTACACAGGTAAATCTCGCGACAAGCTTTTATATCATAAATAGTGTAATGACGTTATATGTTAATAGCAAAAAAAGTTTTAAAAGAAAAGTTCATTTTACATTTAAATAAAAGCTTGTTTTTAAAAAAGTTTTTTTTTTATTTTTAATTTAGTTTTTACTTTTTAGCTATCGCTGGACTGGTTTCTAAGTCTTTCCATCCTATTCAACCCATCATTGTTGCAAGTTCGTTTGCCGGTTAATTTTGAACAGGCTAGCTCAGGGGTAGTCAGTCTTTTTTCCCACCAGGACACGTACATATGATAGATATTTCACTCGGGCCGCAACAAGAAGATAATGTGTGGGGGGATAAACACTGTAAGACCAAAACAACATTGGACAAAGCAAAATTAATTAAAATATTAAAACTCTTTTTTTTCTCCTTTTATTATAATACTATATTGAAAAAGAAAAACGCAAAAAATGCTTTAAAATACATAATTTTAAACCAATTTTTTCAATCTTTGTGCAGAATTTGGATAATACTATTCTACAAACGAAAAAAAAAAAGAAGTTTCATGCGATTATCTTTAAAAATGACGAAGTTTTCAAATGTTTTATTAAAAATTTGAGTATTTTTTAAAAAATCATCAAAAAAAGTTTTCGGCATTTTATTTTTTAAATAACTGATTCTAAAAGAGAAAAACCTGAATCCTACGTTTCTATGTTTATCTTCGTTTGTGTTTGTGATTGTGCTATGATGTTTGCTCCTTGTATGTGTAGTGCCATCCCTACTGGATCTTTATGTGTCTCCAGATGTGAATAAGAAGGAATTGCGATTTACATGAGTGCTTCTTCGATAATACCGTACTTGACCACGCTACACGTAACACAGAAAATCACACCATCGGCCACGCTCTATCTTTGGTTCACTACAGAAAATAACATGCACTCGCCACGTCTTACAAATATATATAGCAGTAAATAAATTAAAAAACCGAAAGAACGAAGGAAATGGAACCGTGACAAACCAATATATATATATATATATATATATATATATATATATATATATATATAGTCTTATTCTCTACAAACAAAGGATTACATCCAACAATCACATTCGAAAAACACATAGACAGTAGGAAAATCACACAATGAAGGACACATGAGCAACTGAGATTAAAAATTATAAAATGGATGCTGCAGTATTATAAACATTGCTGACTTAGGACAGCTAATATATAAAATAATTTACATAAAAGTATATACATACTAGCTGGTATACCCGTTCTTCGCATGGGTAAAATGAAAAATTAAACAACACCGATTGAAGGAAAAAGAAGTTTTTAATGAGTTAATTGTATGTGAATTGAAAATTAAACAAAAAAAGCTTTTTGCATACCTCAGCTAAACAAAAAAAGAAAGAAAAAAACACCTTTGTTAAATTTAAACTATGTAGATCTAATAGCCGATAAAATGGATTTTTTAAATTTATATAATTCCTCGTAATACTCTTGAGGGTCGATTTTTCAAAATACCTCCCTAAGCTGATCTCTGCTCACCAAAAGTAACACATTGTTAAAAGTTTTGCGTAATGAACGCTTAAAGTAGTGTAAATAACCGATTTCGATGAAATTTTTTGTGTGGGTTCAAGTAAATTCGAGAATGGTTTAGATTCACAATTCAGTCCGATATCGCAATTAGTTAAAAAGATATTAATTAAAAACATTCAAAAAAATACAACTCAACATTTACCTGCATTGTTGTAACAACGGTATATATATATAAAAAATTTTAAATCAATTCCTACTTAGATCAACCAAGAAAAAATTTATTTTAGCTACTTTTTATTAAATAGTTGCAATTAATATAAATATGTATATACATATGACAGAATCACAACATTAAGTGGTAATTAATTTTTATTAATTATCGTTAAAGTATCGTATTGTCATCCAAAACAATTGTATGTATAAAATTTCCTTTCAACTGAATGCTTTAACGCGTGAGATAAAAACCTTTTCAAATTTTGACATAAGTCGCCAAAAAGGTCGCTAAGTCGCCAACGTGGCTGTGTTTGTAATTTTTTAAATAATTAGTTTTAATAAATTAATTTTTATTAATTATAATTAAAAATTATTGTATTGTCATCCAAAATAATCATGTACATTACATTTCAGCTCAATTGAGTGCTTTAAAATGTATTTTATTAACGATTGAAAATTCCACCAAGATAAATAAATAAACAAACAAACAAACAAATAAAATATGTATAGAGATCGTGAGCTAATAGTAGGAATTGAAAAAGACGTAAGTTGGCGTCGAAAATTGATTTTCAGCCAAACTGGCCAAACCCGGTCTTTATTGTTACGAAAATGCAGACGCGATTCACGCTTTTTAACGTTTTTAATTAATATCTTTTTCAATATGTAATTCTGCTGTGCGTGTGTATGTAACTGAACTCCTCCTAAACGGCTGGACCAATTTTGATGAAAGTTTTTGTCTGTTACAGTGGACTCGAGAATGGTTTAGATTTATAATTCAGCTTAGAAATGTTTTTTTAATTTTTTATTTATAAATAGTTGATCTTGGAATGTTTTACATTGGATCCGGCAGACTGCGCTACGATCGCAGTATCGAATATTCAAAAATCTTTTATTGTAATTCAAGGTGGTCCCGACATTTGGTGCTGTGATCATTTCAGAAAAGTATTTTGTCACTTCGTGTTATTATTTTGTTGAAATAAATAGTGTGGTAAATAAATTATTACATTCTCCAAATTTAGTATGCAATTGAAATGAGTATTTTACATGATTTTCTATTAAATTTACACGTGCGTTGACAACAATTATTCTAACCTACGAATATATTTGTGTAGCTAATTGATTACACACATGATTAAACTTTTTTTTATTTAAAATTATTTCTTATAGGAAATAGTTTGTGTGTGTGTTTCCCTTCTAAGCAACCCAGAAGTATAAAACTTGGCACATAATTACATTGTAATAACTTTTTAATACAAATTTTACTCAAAACGGGCCAGATTGTTAAAGCTTATTCATAAAAATTTGGACTTTTTGAATTTAAGATGTGTGTAACGTCTGTCGGGTCCTCTAGTATATATATATATATATATATATATATATATATATATATATATATATATATATATATATATATATATATATATATATATATATATATATATATATATATATATATATATATATATATATATATATATATATATATATATATATATACACATACATATATATATATATATATATATATATATGTATGTATGTATATATATAAAAGTGAAACCCAGTGGCTGAGTGGTAGTGCATTGTGCTTTCGAGCCGCCGGCCTGCAGTTCAAATCCCAGATTGAGTAAGGTCGACTCAGGCTTTCATCTTATCTGTGAGTCGGTAAATGAGTACCAGCTTGCTTTGCAACTGAACACTGGGGGTTTCGCGTCAGACTGACCACTTGACAGAAATATCTGCACATTCACCTCAGGGCCTAAGGTTACGAACGCTGAGATAGGCACAGTAGGTCGTGGTCCTCATGGGCTGTTGCGCCACTGATTTCAGTTTGGTTATATATATATATATATGCATTTTCTTTTTAATATAAATCATCTAAATAATCCACGTTTATTAATATTTTTTTAATAAGCAGAATCTAATAAACATAGAATAGTTCCTCAAAATTTTTACATTCTTCATTCTTCATGAAAAATAATTATAAAAAAAATACTTTCATGTGTTAACAAACTACTCTTAAATAAAATATTGAAATACATCAGCTGTTGAGAAATTTCATTTGATTTTTAGTTGTACGCCTCTCTCAAGCTTTTCTAGTAACAAAAAATCCAATTTTTTTTTTTTTTTTTTTTTTTTTTTTTTTTTTTGTGCGTGTGTGTCAAAAAATTAAATATTATGGTTTGTTACTATTCTGAATTTCTTTATAGTATCTTTTTTGAGATAAATTAGTTAGAAAAATTATGAATTTCACCAAGTTTTATCTTTAGTTCGTTTTAATTAACCTATTGAATGTCCTGCGTAGTTTAATTTAATGAATATTTCTAGAGAGCTGTTGAATTTCAGTTTTGTTTTTAATTATACATTAAAAGAAAAAATTACTCTTATCAATTAAAATTATATTAATTAATAATATATTGGCGAAGATCATCTCATACGGAAGGAATTTAATTTAATTTTCTACATTTTTTAGCCTACATCGATTGAAATAAAAAATCTTCTTGTAACTGAATGCTAAGACATCAAGTCCGAATTTGAATCGCATTTTTGGGCAACAAAAAATTCTTATTAAAATTTCATGGTTATAGCCCACACTTTTATTTTTTACACAAATATGTATCTTAACATTTTAAAACATTCAAAACATATCTAGTTTTTCACTTTAGGTATCCGACTACTTTCGGAACCGTGATTTTGCAATAGCGTATAAATGGTTAGTATTTATGATATTTAGTGTCACTTTTAGATTAAAAAACGTATATAAAATTGTTTTAAGAAAATTATTACGGTAAAAATTATTTAACTACAATATTTTGACAAAAAATGAACATAGAATGACCATTTTTCAAAATGTTCTCATTTTATGGAACATGCTTCTATTATAATAATATTTTGCCTGTATATTTTTACTACAACAGAGGGAGAAATTTTAAGAAAAAAACGCCGATAATTATTTCAATTAGTGGCAACTCTTAAAATAATGTGAATTTTTTAAAATTCCTAGTTCAGACACTCTGGAGAAGTCTTTATTTTATATAAGCAAAATATCATTATTATAGAAGTATTTTTTATAAAAGGAGACCATTTTGAAAAAAGGTTATTCGTTAATTTTTTGCCAAAATATCTTATTTAAATCATTTTTTTTTGCAATAATGTCCTTAAAACAATTTTATACACACATTCTAATCTAAGTGACAATAAATACCATGAAAATTATCCATTTATGCGCTTTTTTAAAATCAAGGTTCCGTACGTAGTCGGATACATTAAGGCAGTGCTCCGCAACCTTTTTATCGCGGCTGACCGGTCAACGTGTGATAATTTTACCACGGCCCTCTGGGAGTGGGACACGTTGATCGTTTATATTTTAGATTGTTTTGATTTAACAATTTTAATTTAGTTACATTTAAATAAATATGCCTTCAGAATAAAATATAGTTACACCAAAAAGGACTAAAAGTGATTTAACGTGGAATATAAAGTGATTTTCGTGGAAAGTTGCGCAAATCCGAGAGAAATGCACCACTTTAATAAAATGGCTATAGTATAATGTTCTTTAGGCGGCCCGGGGGTTGAGGATCTCTGCCTTAATGTATCCGACTACGTTCGGAACCGTGATTTTGCAAAAGCGTATAAATGGATAATATTTGTGATATTTAGAGTCACTTAGATTAGAAAATGTATATGTTGTTGTTGTTGTTTCCAATCCCCTTGGAGCAGGAAAGCCTACACCAAGTCCATTTGACCTTTCCGCGTAATAGTCTCACACACCAGGTCTTGCTCTTCATACAACTGTCGCAGGGAAATGACCCAGCAGTCCAGAAGATGAGCAGGAGAAGCAAGGAGAGAGCAGGGACAGGTAAAGGAAGACTTTACTCCCTGCACAAAAGTCATACTACGCAGGTGACCGCTTCTAAGGCGCGCCAAGACCGTCTGATGAGCCCTGGAATTCCTGCACTGTATAGATAGGCCAGGATTCTTAGCTGCGTACCAGTGGTGAGCAGGAGGGTTTCGCCAAGTCAAATTCATTTTATTTCTTTGGAATGAATGAATTTCCGTATGGGTTAAGACAGTGGAACTGGGGTTAAGGAGATCACATCCCCTACCAGCCAGCTCATCAGCAGCTTCGTTCCCAGGCACACCCACATGTGATGGAATCCACTGGAGACATACTTGTTTCCTCTGACCAAGCCTAACTAATTTAGATAAAATATCTAGACCAGTACTGTCCATAATTTTTGGCCAATTTTTCAAATATTGGATGGAGCTTCTGCTGTCTGTCAGGATCCAGATACTGTCCTTATAAGAGTTGAGAGCATGATCGAGAGCACCACTAATAGCAATGAGTTCCGATCCAAAGACGGAACAGTGGTCAGGATTCCTGATGCTGATTTTAACATCGTTCCCATGAGTGTTACTAAAAATACCACTCCCTGCGCTACCCGTATCCGAACGACTACCATCTGTGTAAACAATTGAGGCTTGATCGGGTATATCATTTATTACTTCAAGTGCTAGTTGTCTGAGTAATTCTGGATGGCTGCTATGCTTGTGAGTACTGGTCAATAATTCCTCCCAGAATTCAACATGATTAAAAGAATCAATAGGTGTGATGCAGCTAAAAGGTGTAGATGTGTCAACATTGAGATCAATAAAACCATGTTTACGCATGTAATTAAGTGGGCTGTCTCGCTTTAAACGTTGGTTACTTGTCCAATTTATAATGAAAGAAGAGGTTCTATTGAAGGATCCAAAGCTTTTAATTTTGTTAAAATACCTATATGAGTTGACTTCGAATCTCATAGTAAGAGGTTGGATGTCCGCCTCGTACAGAACTATGTCAGTAGGGCAACTATATCTAAGGCCCGTGATAATCCTCGCAGCACTGAGTTGCCCTCTCTCCAGTTTTTTCAAGTTTGTATGAGAGGCTACTTGAAATATTTGATATCCATATTCAAGGACTGGGCGAACCAAGGTTGTATAAGTTATTCTAAGTGTGGAGGTGTCTGAGCCCCAGTCTCTGCCAGAAAGATATTTTAAGATCCTAAGTCTCTTTCTTTCTTTATAGGCTATTTTCTCAATATGTTTCCACAGTTCACTTCCGAGTATAAAGTGAAACGAAGATAAATAGGGTATTTACTGTAATTCCAGCGCTCACTCATTAGAAAAATTTCAGGCGAGTAGTTGTAAAGATGCCTATTAGTCGTGAAGAGGTTGACAGTAGACTTTGAAGCATTGAAAGTAATTTTGTGGTTTTCTGCAAATTCCTGAATATTTACTAAGGACCTATTCAGCTGGGATTCCATTTTGCTAATATTTGCATCACCGCACCACAAAACGACATCATTAGCGAAAAGTCCAATTTGAGAAGGATTAACATATTTTTCACCCACGGAAATAAATAATGAGAAAAGAGTTGGACTCAAAACGCAGCCCTGGGGAATTCCTTGATAGGTTTTGCAAGAATCCGAGAAGGTAGCATGAAAGTTGACACAAAAATTTCGGTGATTTAGAAAGTTTGAGATCCAGGGCAGAGCTTTACCTTTAATGCTAAAAACACCAAAGCACTTGCTTAACAGCTTATATTTCCATACCCTATCAAAGGCCTTTGACACATCTAAAAATGCCGTCATGGTGTGTCTCGTTGGTTTGTGATTCTGAGAATCTCTAACACATTGGGTGAAATATAAAATTTGGTCAACAGTGAAGTGATCCTTACGAAAAGCAAATTGCTCCGAGGGCATTAAGTTATTAGTGCGTAATAATAATGTATATAAAATTGTTTTAAGAATAGTATTACATTAAAAAATTATTTAAGTACAATATTTTGACAAAAAATGAACATAGAATAACCCCTTTTCAAAATATTCTCTTTTTGTGAAAAATGCTTTTATTATAATATATTTTGCCTGTATATAGTTCAAACCTCTGTACAGAGGCTCAACTAGAATTTTTGAAATATATAACTTAGTGGGTTTATCCAAGTTTTACAACACAGAGGGGATCAATTTTAAGAAAAAAACGCCAATAATTATTTCAATTGGTTGTAACTCTGAAAATAATGTGAATTTTTCAAAAATCATAGTTGAGTATCTGTACAGAGGTGTGAGCTATATACAGACAAAATATTATTATAATAGAATCATTTTTCACAGATTTTGAAAAAAGGGTATTCTAAGTTAATTTTTTGCCGAAATATTGTATTTAAATAATGTTTTTTTGTCAAAATGTCCTTAAAACACTTTTATACATGTATTCCAATCTAAGTGACACTAAATACATACCATGAAAATCATCCATTTATGCGCTTTTTTAAAATCACGATTCCGAACGTAGTCGGATACCTTAAGGTTAGGGGTGGGTAAATTGTTTTGGCGCAAAGGTAGGAGTGGAGGATACCGGAGAGCCGCACTTTTTTAAAATAATTGAATTTAGTGTAAAAAATTAAACATATAAGTTAAATAAAATGGGGGCAGTTTTATTCAATTTATTTATTGTGCTAATTTTACATCTATAGCTGCAAGCGCATTTAATTTTAGAGTCAGATTCCTGAGACAATTGTACCCTCTTACACTTTTCTTTAATGCTTTTTAAATCAGGAGTGAGATTTGAACTTCTTGAGGTCCTGTGTTCCTACTCAAAGGTAGGTCCAGGGCCCTTACGCAAAAGAAGGCCCTGTCTATGACCCTTAAAAGTAGACAGTACATAGAATACGTTGTCAAACACTCGTTCAAACAATAACCCGAAACAAAAAATGTACATGACTTACAATCGCACATACCGACTGTACCGCTGCCACCTTTTGACAATGGATATTGATGGTGTACAGTGATACACCTAGGCCTATACATGGATGACGGTCATCACATGTAGCCAGTTGACATATCAACTGGAAATAACATTTGACCGTTGAAATTATTTGAATTGTGATCTTATTAAGGCTGAGTTTAGAATGAGACGAGTTCTCCACTGTGGCCGATGCCCTGGGCCCGAGCCCAGTTGGCCCATGCCATAAGACTTGATGAAATCCCTTGTTGAAATATTCATCACAGCCTGCAATTTTATGTCAGCCAACTTGCTACAATGCCTACTCTTGTTTATTTTCAAGCTTCTTGTTTACTCATTAAATTTTGATGGTGAGATTTACGCAATATTTATGGATTTTAGAGCGATTAGTACTACACCTGGCCTAAATATTCTAATATTCATAGATTCTCAAGCCGCAATTGAGACCGTATCTGGCTACAATCTATTCCCATCAAAACTTGAGTTCGAGTGCAAACAACTTATCAACTCATTTCTTTGCACCGGAAGAGAGGTCGTTCTCCAATGGATCCCATCTCATTGCGGCATTCATGGAAATGAACAAGCCGACAAGCTGGCCAAAGAGGCTTCGACGCTGCATCCACCTTGCCTTCCGATGCCTCTTCGAAACGCCAAGCGACTTCTCAGGGACAAATTGCGACAGAAGAGAATTTCCACTCTTACAGACTTGGCTGTTGGCTAACCTTGGTCTTGTCTGCTCGATGGCCAAAGACGTTCTCAGCTTTCTGCCCTATCTAGGGTGCAGAGTGTGACATGTTTCAGAATCATCACCGGACATGATTACCTGCAAGCCCATCTGTTTAAGATTAGCCTGGCTGATTCACCGCTCTGCCCTCTCTGTAATTCAGTGTCAATGACTGGGGAGCATCTATCCGATTGCCCCGCTCTACTTCGTGTTCTCTCGCTAGACAACTGTGGAGTTCTCCTTCCTGCTAGAACGACATCTGCTTTATATTGGACTGCAAGACGCCTTATGTCCGAGAGGACGTTGGCGGGCGTAATTTAAAAAAAAAATTTCAAGCAAGAAAAGCTTTGAACACAAATACATGTTGACTAAAACATAAAAAACAATATCGCAGTAAATTTCTTCATGCATGAAATTTTTTCAGCAGACAAAGATTTGTAAGGGTCAATCGATGTTATATTATAAAACATTTCCTTCATACTGCGATCGGATTGCAATTCAATAAGTTAAAGCTGAAGCTCCTCAAATGCTGTATCTATCTCAGCGATAAAGGGATGACAAAGTAAATTAAATTTATGCTCAATTTACTTAAAATCCTTGGATCTTGTAAACTCATCTGCCATACTCTGCAGATGATCTCTTTGTAGAAACACTTTTAGGCGTTTTGTTTTCTCTAAAATGAAATTTGGTTTTCCTAAAAGTGAAAAATGCGAGATTATGCATAGGAAAGAAATCTCGATTCACAAAGTGGATTTTCCGAATTTCTCGACGTTCCTCATAAAAACTCTTTGAGACGCACTCTTCGTCCATCCTTGTTTTAGGACAATACTTATTCAACGTCTTTCTCCTGTATATTTGGCCTTGGTGTAATCTTTCGCTAGGTGGGAATTGACCTCTCTTATGAGAGTGAGGATACACTTTAAGAACACGTTGATGAAATCACCGAGGATTAATCTCTATGGTAAAAAATAGAAATTCGTCGTTTTGAGGGGAGGGAGGGGTCCTATGGCTCGCCTAATATTTTATTTATTTGTCCAACTCCCGTGCTTGGCTTTTTGACCATTTGACGCCGAGTCTCTCAGTACCGACTGAGGATGTCGTGAGTCGGGTATTCATCTAGTCTAGTGCATTGGAGCAGATGGTCGCCATCCATTCTGGCATGGCCGCAGAGTAGGCAGGCCTCGTTAGCAGCCAGGCCAAGCCAGTGAAGGTATACTCCCAAAAAGTCATCTCCGGTGGTTAGGCGAAAGCCTCGGCTATCTCCAAGTGCCTCGGGATTGGGCCCACAGTGGCCAGAGTTTCCCATGGCTTTCCAAGGCTCTTGATCCTTTGGGTCACGATAGTATATTTGTCAATGGATGTGGAAATAATGCTCTTTCCTCTTCTGAGAGTCAAGGGGACTTCCGGTTGAGATGACATGGCTCCCTGCTTGGCTTTTTGGTCGGCTCTCTCATTACCAGGGATCCCAACATGATTTGGGACCCACTCTAAGAACACAATACAGCTATATGAGACTAAGTTTGGCATCTAGTTTGGCACTGAATTGTGCTAAGGCAGCCAGTTGGTGTATTACTGCTTAAAGCTAAAATTGCAGCTTTGGAGTCTATGAAGAAGACAACTTTTGCAGGAGCTAGGCCTGCAGGCGGGGAGTAAAGTTACACGTGTCCGTGGCATTCCTCAAGCTACACATGCTTCCTGGGTGGTGCTAAATGTGTAACAGCGATCACCGTTATCCGAGCCTCCAAGAGATCGCTACAAGTTAAGAATGAGACCTCATGCTTCTGAAGATAAAAGAAAACATCCTTTTCAGGACGAGTGAGTGAGTGAGTGAATATTAACGTCGCATTGTTCAGCTACACGAGGGCTTTTGAAGACGGACCACGTAATTTTGAACCATGGTCAAGTGACGTGAGCTGGCACCCCCTCCTAACTACCACACTAACGGAAGGACGTTTCAGTTCTCGACAGATTTAACGTGCATCACTGCCCTACACGGCGGGTCTTTAGTGGTACTGGGCTCGAACTCATGACATGCCTGCCATGATCCGATACCTTGACCACTGGGATACCGCAGTCCTTTTCAGGACGAAGACAACCACCTTCGCCTAATATTAAAGAACAAGACTGCAAAACTTTCAGTATGTTAAATGCTTCAATACTAATAAAAATTCAATTCTATGCAACACATGTTTAACCAGTTATTACACAGTATTTTTAAAGAGCTTACACTTTTAAAAATTTGTGCAATTTTTTGCTTTAATTCAATCTAATATATATTATAAATGTGAAAGTTTGTGAAAATCTTTGTTAGTCTTTCATGCAAAAACTACTGAATGGATTTTAATGAAACTTTACAGTAATATAGCTTATACATCAGAATAGCACATAGGCTATAATTTATAGCATAGACTATAATTTATAAAGATTTGGGGAAAGTGTCAAAAATATAACGATATTTGTCAAGTAAGTAGGAAAAAATTCTGTCTTCTGCTAGCAATTCTGGCATGCGCTGCAAAAAAAAAAAAAAAAAAAAAAAAAAACCACGTCTGCATATATCTATCTTTTGTTTGTGAAAAACCTTTTTTGTTTTGGCTACGCAAGGTGCTCGCTTCTAATTAATTCCTCTGATATAATGCCTATTTTTTTTTATTTCAGAATAAACTAAGTTTTTGAAGGGAGAGATTGTTATAAATCTCTTTTATTTTAATGTTTTTTTAACATCTTATTATGCATATTTGGTAGTAAGAAATTGATCTTTTTTCCAAATAAATGCTTTTATCAGTTCTGATACTTAAAGTAAATAAGCTTTCTCTTTCACACTGCATCATTTGGACAAATTTTCAAAATTTATTTGTGGTTAGTATAGTTAAGTATAACGCTATAATTTTAATTGAATAGGCAGATATAATTATTTTTACACTTAAAAACGCAATAACTATTGTTCTGTATTTGTTGGAGTGTGAGAGTGAGAGAATATTAATGTTGCACTGTTCAGCTACACGAGGGCTTTTGGCAGCGGATCACGTAATTTTGAACCATAGTCAAGTAACGTGGACGACATCTGAGCTGGCACCACTTTCTCCTAACTACCACACCACACCAACTTAGAAGGAATATTCTACCAATACTTAGCAGGAATATTCTACCAATACTTAGCAGGAATATTCTTTGAAATCCACTCTTCCAAGATATATGGCAGCACGGGTTCCATGATGAGTATTTTAGCGGAAAAAATAGTTTGTCAAAATTTAAGTGTCTTATGTTTTTGTATGTTAATAAATACCTTAGAAAATGATTTGACTACTTATTTTAAGTGAACGGTATATATAATTAATTTTACAGTGGAATATCTTTAATTAATTTATTAGCTCTAACGGATTAAATTTTCCGAAGTGAAGTATTTTGTTTATGTATATCCCTTAATTTCAAATGTAGTGATCCAAAAAAAATATTGTATGAAAAAAACTGCAGTAAATCATAATGCGGCTGGATAAAGTATTAAAGTGCATTTCTCCCCTACACGGCGGGTCTTACAAAGCTCTAATAAAGCTCGAGTTATGAAAGTAGCTAGGCATTTGCCAACTTTACTCTATCGTTAACATTTCGCTATGTTTTTTTTAATCGTCATTATAATTTAAGAAACGGCGTTGCTTGCGAATATTACAATTTTAACTTAAAATAAATACTACAGAAAGTAATATTAATGTATTATACTTTCAGATAAAAATTATTTACACTATTTTAAGCGTTCATTACACAAAACTTTTAACAATGTGTTATTTTTGCTGAGCAGAGATCAGCTTAGGAAGGTATTTTCAAAAATCGACCCTCAAGAGTGTTACGGGGAGTTATAAATAAAAAAAAATCCTTTTTATCAGCTATTAGATCTACGTACTTAAAATTTAAAAAAAGTTGTTTTATTTCTCTCTCTTTTTTTGTGTGTTTAGCTGAGCTACGCAAAAAGCTTTTTTTTGTTTAATTTGCAATTCACGTAAAATTAACTCATTAAAAACTTCTTTATCTTTCAATCTGTGTTGTTTAATTTTTCAGTTCACCCGTGCGAAGAACGGGTATACCAGCTAGTAGGATAATAAAACATGAGCATAATTTAAGTAGAAATTACTGATTAATTCAAAGAAAAACCTCTGTTTATAAGCATATACAACTCTCGGAGGATAATTGACAACATGTTTTATGCTGGTATTAATCATTTCTTTTTTAAATTTTTATTATTGATTGTTATTGAAGCGTTTATATATATAATCACGACAGATGGCGCCTCAACTTTTCTCCTCTAAAATGCCGTGTTAGATTACAAGTGCTTATTTTTGGCGGTCCCTTCAAGATGAAAAAGCAATATCCTCAAAAGAAATTATGACGATTAAAAATTGCGAAAAGTATTGAACAAATAAAAATTAAAGAAAACAGAAATATCAAGCGAGTAATAAACTTTTAAATTGGAGAATTTTGGAATGATATTTACTTATTTTTTTATTTTAATGTGTAAAAAAATCAATTTAAATCGATAAATTTTTAATTTAGAAAAGAGCTCTTCTATTTTCTTTTTTAAAAAGTTATGAATTTTGAAAATATGTATAAAAAATAAAATTTAGTTTTATTTTTCTAAAAAAATAAAAAAGAAAAGAACATCTCTACATATTATTTACATATAACCTATTTTAAATAATGTATATTGAGCTTCTTGAAAATTCAATAAATAAAATTATCTATTTCTCAGCATTTATAATTTTTAAAAGAAAACTTTCGGTAATTCAGAGGAGCTTTTCATCTTACTCTTTTTGAAGCTTAAAATTTTAGTCAAATGATTGCAATGCACTATATACATATATATATATATATATATATATATATACATATATATAAATAATCTTAGTTCTTAAGACTAAGTTCGCCATTATGCTAGTGTGACCATCTAATATTTTGACCAATATTATCCAGTTACATTTTTATTTATTGTTTAGTTTTCTTAGATTTATGGGAATTCAGTATGTGGATATAAATATAATTGTTAATATATTACATTTGAGAGGCAATAATGATTTGAATAATGAATATTAAAAAGTTTAAAATGTTAAAACAGATAAGTTAAACTTTGGAACAAAAAAAAAGATTGATTCTGGAGTATTTATAAACATTATAGACTGTGAAATGCTTTTAAAAAAAAGTGCATACAACAGGCATCAAGATAATTAAACAAAACAAAAAAATGGACATTTAAATTTGTAACTTACACTAGCCAACCGTTTATGCAGGGTTTCGAATTTCATGGTTCACCCTGTCGGGACTCTCCTTTCCTGAAAAGAAACGGATTACATTAGAATAGCCTTAACATTTAAGAGGCACACAGGTGAGTAAAATCCTGCCCCCTCCATATTATAGAAAACTAATTATAATTGTTACTACTACTAATTATTATTAGTTTGAGAGTATTTACAATGTTTCACATTTTACACCGCAGTCCTCGCGTATTAAGATATAGGACTCACACAAACAAATCTTTCCTATCACTCTAGTATGGTTATAAATAAATAACCTGATAAATAGTGATTACTTCTTATTCCGAATAGACTGAGTTTTGGCAGTATAGCCTTTGCAAACACGGCGTCCATAAGTGTGAGAGCTATTTCATTCCAGGCAGTATTTAGTGGCGGCTTTCACTACCAAAGTTTTTGAGTCTTGAATGTATTCAATTTAAGCTCTGGTTGGATGCTGAACATTAAACTGCTATAGTTTAGACATACTATTGCATATAACGGTGAGATACCTTTCCTATTCAAACCTCTAAAATGTTTACTTTTACTGTACATTTTTTAACAAGTAAAAATCATTATTAGTTTATTTTAACTTTCACAGTAATGGGAATGGATTACAAATATTTCGCTTTCTTTTAAGCCTTTCGCAGACCTCTTAACATTATACATGCACATCCAAATCAATTTTAATTTTCCATGGACCCACTGAGCAGTCATAAAGATATCCAGTGGTCCATAGGAACCACTTTGGGAACCTATGCAATAAATATAAATGGAATTATTAATTTATTCATATTCTTCGGAACTTAAAAACGTTTTTTTTAAGTAAGAAGTAAGTAAACCAGAAGTAAGTAAAGCAAATAAAATAAAGGAAAACGAAACAAAAATTACGAAAAAAAAAATTAGATAACAGTAACAAATAAGTTACAAAGGCAAACAAGTACAATACAAAATTAAATATTTAAGTAACAAAACCAAAAAAAGGTACAAAATCAGAAAAAAAAATTACAGAATCAAATCATTGAAGCTATAAAATAATGTGAATGAATCTTTGCTAAAAATAAACTGAAAAAAGTTAGGAGGCCAGTTAATTTTAAGAGCAAGCAGTTTAATCTTTTCTTAAGTATTGAAAAACAAAGCGTAAGATGTTCAATATTTTGCTCACCACCAGCATTACTTTTACGAAGTTTGGAAGGGCACAGGTTAAATCTGTTGAGGTACACTTAAAAATTACCATGTCCAGTAGGAAGTTGTGTGATTTTAAAATCTGTAAAAAAGTGATCGCAAGACAGTCTGCAGAATGGTTGAAAAAATTTCTTTGTCAAAATAAGTGAGCTGATTGCGTATACTGAGTGTTCCAAAAAGTGAAGTACATTTGCGTATAGAATATTTACAGATAGAAATGATTTTCCCAACATGCACATCCTCCTTAACTTACGGTCTGTAAGACTTATACATTACATTTACTATTACAATAAATAAATATAGCTACATTAATTCGATCAAGAAGTTTCCAGAACTGATACAGTAGTTAAAAGGGACTTTATTTTTATGCATATTATAACTGTATTTTGTAATCTTTTAAAACTTTTATTATAGTATGTAATATAAGAATATTAAAATGTTTTTATATTTTACTACCTAATAAACTGTGAACATTCTGTTGTTTACTATTCGGGGTTCTAAGAAATAAATCTTATACTCGTTGGTATAATATTTTGCAGAACTAAATAGTTTTACACTGGAAAATGCACCTTTTTCATTCGTAAAAAAAAAAGCATCCATATTAAAGGAGAGGGAACTACTTATCGACATTTTAACAGATTATACGTTAAAATCTGAAATTACACAAGAACAGTTCCTATATTTTAGGCTGTAAATTCTCATACAAAATACACAAGATTTCTCACACAGCTATAAATATTTAAATACCAATTAGAACAATAAATTTAAGTGAAAAATATTTCTCAATGCAAGTGGCTACAAAAAAAAATATAAAAACATATTAAACGCAGAATATGAAATGTGACAGCAGATAATTTCAATAGACTGAGATATCAACATTTAATGCAAAAAAACAAAAATGCAAACACGCATCTTATTTACTAAATGTAACGCATGGGTATGAGACAATGGGATCACAAATTAATATTATTAATGAGTGAATTATATTAAAATGTAATATTAAAATTTTTTTAATAGTAAAATAATACTTTTTTAATTGGCTTTATATAAAGTACCTATATAACATGTTAATCTACTTTAAATGTTATTTTAAGATATATTCTTTTAAGTGTGTCTGTGTGTGAAATCGGATTCTCCCAAAACACCTTATAGTTCTAAAGGTTCCGTGAGTTGAAAAAGTTAATATTACACTAATTTAAAAATTTTTTTCAGAAATAAGCTTAAATTATAGTTAAACATTTCCTGTGAGAGATTATTTTTAATTATTCAATTAAGAGACCATTCTATGCTTTCTGTTAATTTATTTGTTCAACTAACCTTGTTCTTAATCAGTAATCATGGACTTATGTTTCGAATCACAGAAACTCATTATGCGTTACGCTACTTAAAACATGTCATTAAAAACAACGGCAAAGAAAAAAAAATTACGTAATTTAGAACGGCTGTCTTTGAATACTTGAAATTTCGTGAAAGGCAATCACCGAAGTATAAAAAGCATTAGCAAGTTTATAAAATGTCAAACCGTTTCTGTTCGGAAAGGAATATAATGTTACGGGTAAGTAGGATTCAAATATACTTTTAAACCATAATTTATAAAGTTAAAATAATTTAATAATTATGATACAGTTTATCAAATGCAAGATAGCTGTTGGCAATTTTTTAGAACTTTGTTATACCAAACGATAATTTTACTGCAGTCTTTGTAAAAAAAATTAATTTTGCTTTGGTGGTTGTTTTGCTTGTTTGTTTATTGGTACGATTAAGTGTAATGGGAATTTTCGAACAATCAATTAAAGAATTAAAAAGACTACAATAAATATATTTCACTACAATAATAGGTTAAGACATATTAATTAAAAAGTGTACCGTATTTATTTGAATTCAATCTGAATATTTTTTCCAATGTTAATGTAATTGAAAATCGTGTCTTAGAATCGAAGGCGAAAAAATTCTTTGAATGGGGAAGTTGTGCATGATACTGCCAGTTAGAACAGAGAAATGTTCATGTTAGTATATAAAAGTTTTTTATTTTGGTAAAAATAAATTATTTATTCACTTCTTATTAATTCTCATTTTAGTTTCTTTAAAAATTTTATATATAAAGGACATAATTTTTTTCACTAAAATGTGTTGGTGTATATATATATATATATATTATATCAGTAGCGCACACAGGAATTTTTCAAGGGGGTATATATATATATGTATACATATATGTATATATATATGTATATATATATGTATATATATATATGTATATATATATATATGTATATATATATATATACTATATATCAGTAGCACACACAGGAATTTTTCAAGGGGGTCCGGGGTCGAAAGTTAACCATTCTTGTATCATGCTCCTTTTGATTTTGTCGATTTTCGGGAACAAAACACAGTAAAAAACTAATTTTTGAATAAATAATTAGCATCAATTAATAAAATTAATCATTAATAACAAATACTTAATTAAATTTTACGTACTATTTACTTAGAATAATAATCAATCGAAAAAAAAATCAAGGGCTTTGGGGGTCCGGACACCCCCTTGTGTGCACCACTGCTATATATATACTATACATATATACCGTATATAATATATATACTATATATACTATATATATATATACTATATATATATACTATATATATACTATATATATATATATATATAATACTATATATATATACTATATATATATATATATACTATATATATATATACTATATATATATCCAGACCAGAGCTTACACATTTAAGATTCCTATGGGATCTCGAACAAGAGGAAGACCACCAACAAGGTGGATAGATGATGTTGAAAAAGACTTAAAAACTCTAAATATTAAAAACTGGCAGAGTTGCTGCGTATCGTTGGAATTGGAGGAAGCGAGCTGTGGAGACAGCCAAGACCTGTAACATGTTGTTACGCTTATAAAGAAAAAGGTATATATATATATATATATATATATATATATATATATATATATATATATATATATATATATATTTCTTATGAAAAGCTTAAAATTAATAACAAAGAAACGAGTAACTGTGAAAAATGTCTACCAGACATAAGTACTTAAAACTGGAGATGTAAATTTCACAAGTTTATTTTGCGACAGCAGAAAATTACTTTTCTAGTTAAAGAATTTATTTTGCACAAAGAACCAGTGATTTAATTCATTTAGAGTGTATTTCAATTAACAAATAAGAAAATCTCTGCAACAGTGAAAGAAAACAAGACTTTAGTACTCATTGTGAATCAGTTTCATAAATCTATACCTGAAAGATCAGAACAAAGAATGAGTTGGAAAGAAAATAAATCTACTAAAAACCATTTCAGATAAAATTAATGATTTATCTTTCATAAATGGGACCTCCAATTCCTTAGTTTTAGGATACATAGAAAACAAATGATACAATATTAGTACAAATGTTGACTTAGATAAGAAATTTTGAAAGAAAAAAATCGGTTTCCAATGCTTTTAAAATTATTTAATAAATAAAATTCAAAGTATATTGGAACAAATAGCATGTATGAATAAACACTGTGAAAATTTAAAAACACAAATGAAAAGAGATGCAAAAGTTTATCAAATTTTAGATGATATATGCATATATATATATATATATATATATATATATATATATATATTTTATATTAGTTGTCCTAAGTCAGCAATGTTTATAATACTGCAGGATCCATTTTATAGTTTTTAATCTCGGCTGCTCATGTGTCCTTGATTGTATGATCTTTCTACTGTCTATGTGCTGTTGTTTTTTTCGAATGTGATTGATGAATGTTTATCTCTTGTTTGTAGAGAATTTGACTATATATATATATATATATATATATATATATATATATATATATATATATATATATATAATATGTATAATTACAAGAATGTTATTGATAGCTAATGAAAATTTTAAGAAATGCAAGAAAGTTTCAAAGTGGCATACGTGTTTTTAAAATAAAGGTGCTAATACTTTATATGCTTTTATTTAAAAAATGATCGTATATAACTCATGATAATATTACGAATTAATACAAAAAATTTTTACTTGACTATATGAGTTATTATACAATAACAGAAAAAAAATCTGTTTGAATGAAGGACATGTTAATAAATTAAAAGTTGTTCTTAGTAAAGTAGAGTTCTCAAGTAGATAAATACCTAATTATGAAATAAATTTAACTAAAATATAAATTAATTACATCAATGAAGAAAAAGAATTAATGTAAGTCAAATTAGAAATTCAGTTGAAAAATTATACATTTTCTGCACCTTTATATAATTAATTTAATTACATAAAAATGTTCTGAAAACTTGTGTGTGTCTGTGTGTACTAGAAAAAACTTTCAAAAAGAATGTTACAGAATTGAGAATTACCGATGAAATAGATGAAAAAAAAAGAAAATATGAAAAAAGAGAAAGGATTTTGTGAGGTATATATTTACACTTCCGATTTATTACTTAAAATAATGAAAAAATTCAAAAATGTTATCACTAATTTAGATAATCAATAGATCCAGGGACACATTTGGTTTATTAATTTGACGATTTAAAACTTAAATTTGCTGAATACTGTTATCTTTTGGAGAGTATAAGTATTAAAAATTTTAATTTAAAGTTATAGTTTTTTTTTCGGAGAAGATATTGAGCGTTCTCAAAAACAACGGGGAGGGGAGATTTTAGTTAAAATGATAGTTTTCTGCAAAACCCTAATTCTGCAAAATGAGAAATTCATTACATGACACATATTACAGAAAGAAGTAAAAGAAAATCTCTTGCTAATGTTTCGTATAATTTTATTCTATAACTTAAAAATTCTAAAATAAATTATGTTCATTATAAATGAAGTCGCTATATTTAGAACTAAAAAATGCGGAAAAGTTGGAAGATATTACAATAGAATTTAAACTTCGTTTAAAGACTAAAGAAATAGTTTTAACATCTTTGTGCATATAATATTGATAAAAAACAAGTCCAAAATTAAATTGCAATGAAAACGCATTAAGTATCATATTATACATTTGATGATGGCAAATATATTCTAAGCATTTTAAATGAGCGTTTAAGAGAATATTTTATTGCTAAACAGTCATTTTTTTAATGGAATTTGGTATTGATTTTCCTACGACTAGATTTGCAATTAATTTAGTTGAAGGATTCGAAATTGATTTCAGAATATATGGATTATATAAATATTTTAGTTTTGAAAGCAGATTATATAATCAATTAGCACAAAATAAAAATACAATGGTATTGTTTCACGAAGTATTTCTATTCATTTTAGAATTATTAATTCATTATATAATAAAGAGCTGGTGTATTTATATTTAGTAATCCACCAGAAAGTTCGATAAGATTAAATGAAATAAATTCTGTAATCGAAAAAATTAATCTATTGGTATTAGCAGGTAAGTATAAAGCTTTAATATATGTTAGATATACTGGAAATATATATCTAAGTAAAAAAAAAACTATCTGAAGATTTTATAAGATAATTTAAAGATGAAGACGATTTAAAATGTATTTTAAAATATTAATACTTTTCTGAGAAAATTTCGTAATAGTATTCAAAGATAGAATGTACACGGAAAACATATCAGATTATCAAACTTTATCTGAGTATTTTGTAAGAGAATTTAAAGTTGGAGCAGATAAATATAATTTATATTTAACTATGAAAAATTATCTGAAGATTTTGAAAAGAATACTTAAGGAAAAGAGAATGTAATAATTAATCTGAAATGATTCACAAAAAAAATTCGGAATAAGTGAGGTTAGTTGATAATTAAGAAAAATAAAGACTTATTCGTTAAATAATCTTATGATAAAGGAGTTTATACATTTGTCTCATATTATTCTACTAACATAGATTGGGTATATATGTATATATATATATATATATGTGTGTGTGTGTGTGTGTGTAAAAAAGAATACCATTTAAATATAAGAGAGTTTAAAAAATGAAATTGATTGATAATTCATGTTAGAATACCAAAAAATATCCGAAAAGTTTATTAGATAGTTAAAGGATAGTTCAGATTGGTATAATGCGTCAAACTATTAAAATATATGGGAGTTTTGGTTAGAAAATTCAAGCAATGGCGTACCCAGACTGCTTTCAAGAAGGGTTATACTTGAAAAAAAGAAAAATGTGGATGAAAGCACAGATACATAACCTTTATACTAAAAATTAAAAATATGTTGACCCATCGAAAGGATTTAGACCTCAAAAGTCACCCTTGTGTATTCCATTGAACCACGGGCACACCATGTTCTCGCTTTTCAAAAAGATTTTACTTTTTATTTTTACTCTGTTATTTTTCTTCTCTTATAAGCCCCCTTAATACGAATTTTCCCTCGGTTACATTTTTGTAAAGATTATTCAACTTTGCACTAAAAAATTGCAAATAATGTCAGAATGAAAGTTTGGAAAATAACCCTAAAATGCTATTGGGACAAATGCTAAACTCGATCTAATGGAGCATGCTCTCATCATTCGTTATGTAATTTTTTTAAAAAAATTTTATTTGTTTTGCCTGTTAAACGCGGTCTCAAAGATTTACTGGAAAAGCCACGAGAAAAGAATCAACTTAAAATTTTTTTTACAGAAAATGGAACACTTTAATATCTATTATTGCTGAAAGTCTAGTATAGGGGGGCTCCATGACGATGTCCACTTCTTTTGGCGACCAAAATATGTCGCCAAGCTGCTTCATTTAGCGATAAGTGTCCGGAAGCCAGAATGAATTCGATAATTCACCATGGTATTTAGATAAAAATCACCAAATCCAAAGGCCCGAAGGCCTTCCTCCACTTGGGCCCTATTATTTTATAAGTGCTTTTCTTTCAACGGGATAATACCCTTTTTTTCTTTCTCAACGGAATAATAGCTTACATCCCTTACAATCAATCAATCAAGGAAGCACGGTACTAGTATATCTAATTTAAAAATTTTTGATCGAGAAAGAAACGTTGCATTACACATACCTCAAGAATAAGCTTGGTTTGTTTTTTTAAATTTGTTTTGTGATTTTTTTGATTTTCTGCTACATTTCTTTTCTAAGCGCTTAGCTCATATATCTATCTTGGACAAATTGAGCAAGCCTTGGCTTTTGACTTCCTATGTGTAAAGTAAATAATGACAAGACTCAGATGCACTTTGAAAATGCTACTATTACTACTAAAAATGCTACTACTTGAAACTAGTATTTGCATGTGTTTAAATTCAAGTCTTAGCTTAAGGTAAAAAAAAAAATAAATGATGTATTATTTTCATCAAAAAATGTTGATGATGACTTAAGAACAATAAAAGGAAAATTTCTGACTACTATATATAAAAAATCCCAATTTAAATAGTTAAAATCAATCCGAAATTGAAAATTTAATTACTTATAGTTCTGTTTAGCATTTATTTCTTTAAAAAGCAAAAAATTTCGTGTTAGGTACCTTACTATAAATGTTTTATACTTAGTTATATGGACCACGATTTGGTGACTGCTTTTCTGAGTTGTCGCCAACATGAACATTGACAATATTATCAAATAAGGAACAGATCAGATCACTGATCAGATAAGGACTGCAGTAAAATTGGTACCACGAGCATCATGCCATTCTCTACCAAAATCTGACTTATTGGTTTTTTTTCCATATTAAACAAGTTCAAATCTTTCTTGTTTTGATATCAAGGTGTGGTTCATGTGGCGCAAGGTTTGCCGCAGAGATGCTAATACATAAGTACCGGGACATTCACTACTAAAACAATGATAAAACAGGATTTTGCATATTTTCTATGTGTTTACATGATTGACTTTATGGTCCCTGTAACCGAAAAGTACAAAATATTTGTAATCAATTGTTAAAAGTTACTATATTTATTTTTGTGTTTAAATATAAAAGAATGTTACAGAAGGATACTTAAATACTGTTGCCCAATTTCGTCAAATCAAAGGACATTACTGATTCAAAAACTTTGCCAAATTCTGTCATTGTTATTATTGTGTTTGAACATGCATCATAACAGTTGTCAACTGTGAAAACAGAAAAGTATTTTTGAAAAACATATAACCCAGGAATTGTAAGGGTTATACTGAGAAAAATCTTTAGTTGTGAAAGCAAAAATATAGTGCTTCAAATTTGTAAAATATCATAAGTGATTTTTTATTTTGAGCAGTATTATTTTCCAATGAAAATAAATTCAACATTTTGTTTGTTTCAATGAATAATAAATTTAGAGGACACCAAATGAAAAGTATGTAACAAATTATGTGCTGATTAATAGAGAGATTAATTATGGTATGATAATCTTCACATTGACAATGAATTAAAATAAGATTTCAAAACAAATGGGCTAAGTTCACATACATTACAATCACATTATAACCATGACCATATAGGTTTCCTACCTAACTCAAGCACAATAATCTAATACTTTTATGTTTTTAGGTCAAACATATATTACTAAGATGTCATGTTAATTTCTAATATTTATGAGAGAAATGTTTCCTCATTCTTGTTCTTTTAAATAAATTTCAGTACAATTGTTAGAAAGATCTTTTTATCATGCTAGTAATTTTTTTATAATTTGTTTAACCCTTCAACTACTGCCGCCTTGTATATATGTCTAGCTCAATTGGTGAATTGAGTGTCTGAAACATATATACACATCTTTCTAAAATAGGAATTCATTTCTTTGTGCTGCTATCAGTAAAACTATTCTGAAGGCTTTGGAATGCTATAAAATGATCTTGACAGTGTTTACAAAGATTTTACTTATTTCAGAGAAAAATTTGCTTATTTGTGCCTTTTCTTTTCCTTCGATACACAGCATATGCACACTTATGTAAAAAACGGTTGCACTGGGGAGCGAAATGCGTAATTTTAATCAGCAGTTTAGAGATTAAATAATATTGTAATGAGTACTTGCCTTACATAATATCAATTTTTAATTTTGAATAAATATTTGATGCAACAGTATCTTAAGAACATTTACAACTTTGCCTATTTGAAGTGTTACATGGTATCCATATTTTTAGAAATATCCTATTCCTTTTTTAGAATTTTTATAAAACACTTTTTTTGAAAACTGGATTGAAATTACAATGTTTGAGATGAATTCTATTTCATAAATTAATGCTATGCAGTTCTCACTGTAATATGTACAAATATATTATGTATATTAAATGACTCAAGAAATTGATATAACTTTTCCTTTTTTTAGGTACAACATTTTTTTCTTTGTCTACAAGAACTACACACTGGTTTTTAGTTTATATTTAAAGAAATATGTAAACTTTTATATTTTAATCTTTTTTCTTCTATTTTTTCATCAATCCCCCCAATATTCTACAGCTATGGTAAACATATTATTCATGTAGAATGGGAAAGTTCTAAAAAAGAATTTGTTTCTTGTATTATTATTTTCTGATTTAAATATATTTCTCAAATGCTTTGAAGGTAGGAATAAGATGTTCTAAACAAAATTTTCTGTAAAAAATTATTTTAATTTTAATGCCGTATATATAATAGTAATTTACTATCTCCTATGCTTAAGTTAACAATAGTCTTTATATTACTAATTTAATAAATAAATCTAAAAAAATTATTAACAGAGCACATTTTTTAATTAATTTTTTCACATAACACAAAAATATTCATTTTTTGTGAATTTTAGATGCATTAAATTCTGTTTTTATTTTTCAAATATCTGTAATATATTAAATTAGTAGGACAATAGAAGGTATCAAATAGAAGTATTTCATTAGAGAACAAGCAAAAGCCATTTCAAGTACTTAAAGCCTTTAAATATTTTATGCAATATTTAAATATAATTCACATTTAATTGGTAAAAAAACTTTTCCTGAAAAGAATAATTCTTTCATAATTAAAAACTTTCATATTAATCAGCTCTTCTATTACATATATTGAGGCCCCTAAAGTAGTAAACCTCTTTTAAAAATTCTTTATGTAAGTTTCTATACACTGATGGGGAAAAAAATCCCAACACAAAGAAAGTCTTGTATTAGATAAATGAAATTTGGTAGGCATATTTATACATCTGAAAAATGACATCAATTTAAAACTCGCACTTAAGTGTGATGCTAGTAGCACCACTCACAACTTGCAAATCTGGATTGCTTTAAATGCGAGCTGTAAAGTTCATGAGTGTTATTTGTTTGGCGTATTGAGTCGCACACAAGAATGCCTTTAAGAAGACGAAGCCATTATCAACAGCTCACTGAGTTTGAATGAGGTCATGTAATAAGGCTATGAGAAGGTGGATTTTCTTTCCACGATATTCCAGAAAAACTTGGCCAGAATGTATCCACTGTGCATGATTGTTGAAGTAGTGGTCAAGGGATTGTACTGCTTTAAGATCAGGCTCTAGGATGCCATGTGGTACTACTGAGAAGGAAGATTGCCGTATTTGACGTACGGCTGTGGCACATTGTACTGTGTCTGTAGCAGAGCTGCAGTTGGTACCACAGTGGCACAATGAACTGTTAAAAATGGGTTACTTCAAGGACAGCTCCAAGCCAAGTGCCCTGTAGTGTGTATTCCACTGACTCCAAGCCATTGCCGTTTGCGACACCTGAGGTGTCAAGCCAGAGTTCATTGGATGATGGAGTGAAAATCTGTTTTTTTTTCTGATGCAAGCAGGTTCTGCCTTGGTGCCAGTGATGACTGTGTCGGTCAGAAGGTGGCCAAGGGAACAGCTGCAATCAAACTGTCTTCGACCTAGGCACTGGACCTACACCTGGAGTCATGGTCAGGGGAGCAATTTCCATTTGACAGCTGGAGCACTCTTGTTGTTATCCCAAACACACTGACTGCAAATTTGTACATCAGTCTGGTAATTCAACCTATAGTACTGCCATTCATGAATAACATTCAAGAAGTTTTCCAGCAGGATAACTCCCATACCACTATTGTAATGCAATGAACTCTATGGGGATTTCACATGTTACCTTTGCCTGCAAGATCATCAGATGTGTCTCCAATTGAGCACATATGAGATATCACTGGATGACAACTCCAGCATCATCCACAGCCAGCACTGACCATCCTAGCATTGACACAACAAGTACAACATAGAAGTTCATACCACAAAGAGACATTCAGCACACCTGTATGACACAATGCATACATGCTTGCAGACTTGCATTCAAAATGCTGGTGGTTCCACCGGCTATTAATGTAATAGCATTTCACATTTGGAATGCATTTTCGTGTACTTAATTTAACCTGTGATCTTGAAAATTTAATCAACTGAACATGTTAACTCGACAATTTGCATTGTCCAAATTTCATTACTCTACAATTTTTTCTTGGTGTTGGGATTTCTTTTTTTTCCATCAGTGTATATTTTAGAACACTTAGGTCTATAGCATTGATAAATAGTATTATTATATTTTGAGCATTGCACAATTTATATATAATGTATTCCATAGTGTAAAAAAGAAATTTTATCAAAGATTAATCAAAATAAGTAGTAACAATTTGTGTATTTCTAAAAATTATTTTTTCCTATGGTATTCCAATTAAAAATATTGAATTATTTTTAACAATTTTAAAAGTAATTTTAAAAAAGTAAAAATTGAAGAAAAATTTTCTTCAGTTTTTGAAAACATTCCTTCCACAAATTGCAATCAAATGTCATGTACTGGAAAATATCATTGTAAAAAATTTCTTTAAATTCAGTGGGCTGTGAGCTATTTTTACTCAAATATATTTAAAAAACTACAGAAAAAAAACAACTTAGATATATATAGAAGTATGTATTAAAGAACAATTAAAAATATTAAATAAGCATACTAACAAGTAAATAAAAAGTACCGTAAAATCCAGCCTATAACACGCACCTATACTTTAAATCTGATTTTTTTAATTTTTATGTGTATTCACCGTATAACGCGCACCTCCTTTTTAATAAAGAAATCCGAAATATTAGTATGCATTGCTTTTATGTTTTGAAATCGTTTATTCGAGGTATTATACCAAACTTTTGAAAAAATAGTATGCTTCTAGAACTACAACTCTTTTAGTTTGCAAGGCAAGTCGTTTCTTTTATATAAACAGTGCTTCAATACATGTAGAAGAAAAGGTTTTTTTTACGTTCATATCTTGTGCTATTTTTAAAGCTATCATTTTTATACCCAGCGTATAACGCGCACCCTTAAGTTTCTGTCTTATTTTTTGTGTTCAAAGTGCGCATTATATGCCGGATTTCACGCTAACTTATATTAGAGACTTAGTACAATAACACAGTACACACACAAATATAATTGAATAAAATAAAAGTCATGTAAAAAAAATTAAGTTTTTTTAACTTATAGGTGTACAAAATTAATTAAAAAAATGTGATAAATTAAATAAATATATATGTGTGTGTGTGGATACACCACACAAAAATGAAACACAGGATGTCATAGGAATTTTACGTACTAATGCAATGCACATTATTGTATATATCCTTATCATGGAATTTTGACTTTGATGTTGCTTATCTGTGAATTCAGCCAATTGTTATACATAGTGTCTAAAAATTAATCTCTTTATTTTTATCAAGATATTCTGAAGCACTAATATTAAAAGGTAATCAAATATTGTAAAATGCAATTAAATATATAAATATTACTTCAGGAATATTGATATCCAAAATTTAGTTTGAAATTACTTTAAATTGTTGATTTTTTAAAACTTATGCTTAATTCGTTTGGTTTAATATTTCATAAAACTGTATGTTCTTTAATAAGTTAATTGAATAATTTTGTATTTTGTTTAAGGCTGCCATCACATAATGTCAAATAATAGGATCTAAATTTCGAATACTTTTTATGATAATGAAGCTATCTTTCAGAGAGAAGTTGGCATAGCTCTGAACATTAAAATTTCATTCTGACTTCATTATTTTTTAGAGAAGTATATTCCATTATGCTCTTTATTTTATTTCATTTATCCATTTGTATGGTGTAAAATGTGTACTGTATTTCCATCCTTATTGTAATGCTAAATGTATATTTGAACTTAACTACATAATACTAAAACAATAGACTTTATATTTATGGAATGTATCTAAATATATAGTCTTGGCTTAAGTTTGTTATTGTGTGTTTACGCGACAATATAAATATACATACATTTATTACATTACAAATTTGCGTAAGAATTGGGGACATATTTTTTTTGTCTGAAAATTTGTTCATTGGCTTAGGTATTTTGACATTTGCCAAAGATATTTATTCATTATGTTACAAATTACTTTAGAAAGTATAAAACTGTAGAATTTTAAATATACTGTTACTGTATGTAAATTTGAATTGAAAGTACATAACAGCGTTTTAATAAAGTGCTTTGCATTTATGAAACAAAAATAGTTTGAATTAGTCTGATTCTCAGGAAAAAGTAATATAAGAAAGCTTTTAAAATCCTAATAAAATAAATGCATTAGGAGAAAAAACTGTTTTGTTGCTGTTTTATACTGCTATACAATCACTGAAGTGAAATTTTTAATGTGAATAATCTGAAAACCAGTTCACACAGCAGTCTCGGAAACTCTCTATTTATATAAAACTGAATGCTCAGCATTAATATAATTTTTCCAGAATGTCTCAATTAACTTGTAGATGGGAAAAACCCATAATTTCCTTTAATATTTGGTGAATCTACGTAATATTACATGTTTCAAGCATCTCTCCATGTTCTTTATTACAATGAGAGTTAGTGACACTGACTGTTGTGCCACAGGGCCTGGATGTTTGTAAATGTATAATGCCTCTGCGGCATTTAAATAAATATATGTTGAGCCACAAGACCTCTCTCATCTTCCTGGGGGTTGGCTGGTGGAAAGGGCAAAGAAGTGGGAGGCCCCACCCCCAGGGTTTTCTCTCTCAAAATTGGGCAGAACTTAGCCAAATCATACTGTCGCCTGCATGGTACTCAAAGTTAAGGCCAATGATAGGCATAAAAAACTAGCCCATTGCTACGATGAACTTTGTGGACCTCAATTTGGCACTGCCAATCAGGTGGCATTAGCAGCAGCAACAACAATATAGAAGCATATGAAAGACTTTTGGGTACGTATATATTATACCATCAATCAATTTCACCAAATCAAAAGATGTCATTGATTTAAAAGATGTTGCTAATTGTTATCATTATTATAGTGTTTAAACATGCACAGGAACAGTTCTCCACAATTGGCTGCATATTGCAGCAATCTTCAACTAGTTTTTTAATCTGGATTGGTTGAACAAAACCCTGCCCACTTAACTTATTTTCTGCTAGTAACATCAAATCTTTTTTTAATTTAATTTAGTTCCAACCTCTTTAGTTTACAAATTTTTAATGTATCTGTAAGATTCTCATTCATTCATTTATTTTACTGGCAACAGTTTTTTTACTTATAATTTATAAAATGTAATCTGAAATTGGAGACCTTATGAAACGTGCAACGCTGAAGTAAGCTCACTGCATTGAGATAGTCTTTAGCTTTTATAAAATATTGTGTATCAATTTATCATCCTTTCAAATAAATCAACTCTTAACATATTTCCTCAATCAACTCTTCTATTTCCCTTATATAACACAGTTGGTATCTCAGACACAGCTAATCTTGAGTAGGCCCTGTATCAAAATTCCTTTTGGGAGCACCTTAATATTTTTACGATTTTTTGCTTAAGCATGTTTGGGCCCTTGTATCATTGATGGCTACATGCCTGGGTGGTATTTAAAAGAACTTCAAAACAGTAAAATATTTTGAACTATAAAATTATTTAAATGCAGTTACTTTAAACCTAATTGAACTCTTCATACATTAAGCTTAACAGGTAACTTGTATAATTGCCAAGGGCACTCAACCGACCGTGTTCAGAGACCAACAGTAACCAATAATATATGAAAGCTGTATGAAATAAGTATAACATTAATATGTTTGAGAGCTATCGAAATAAAAAAAAGTAATTGATTTAAAAAACATAGGGACTTCATTGCTGATCATCGAAAAAAAAATAATTTCAAATTTTGGAGGGAACTGAACGAAATATTTTGCTTTCAGTTAAATAATTGATAGAATGCCTTACCTTTGTTAAAACAAAGTTTATCAGCAAGTTGGTAAAAAGCTGGAAGAATATGTAAAGTTACACAAGTTAAGACTAACTGTCCACAGTAAAACGTATTGCCGCCTACGATCTGAGGAGCCATACAGCATACGAGGGACTCTGTCGAAAGTGGTTCGCTGTTCTCTGCACCCTTTAACTCAATCAATCAATCAAAATGCCAAATCTCGGTAATACTGGTATAATCTTTCTAAATAAATATTTTTACTAAAAATAAAATTCCAATTTCTTTTTTTTTCCCCCTTTCATGTTTCGATGCTTAAGAGGTGAACACAGATGAGTAATTAATTTTTGAAAATTCAAAGCCCTTACCGGCGAGCCTCTTTTTCCATTTTTACTCCTCTCTCGTTCCCTGTTACTCATATATCTTTAAAATGCAGAAGTAATGTTCTGATTCTAAAGTATGTAATGATACTGAAGAAAAGCTTTAATGTGTTTCATGCGAAGATAATATGCGGCTGTAACCATCAATATTCGCTAAACACAAGAACTTTTTAACTATCTCCCTTTGTAAAATCGTAAAAATTCAGGAGCACTGATAATGAGGAGTAAAATTTCAAGATTATAATTATGAGAACAAAATGAAATTCACATCGCCAAAAGTATTCTGAAAAAAATTTTTTTCATTCAATCTGAAATTTTTAAAAATTAAACAGTCTTTTTTTTAATTATATCTATGATTCCAAACTATAATATACTTGATTAAAAATAAAACTAATTGTTTACTATCAGCACAGCTTTGTAGTTTATGAGTTGGTAAGTTGCGAGTCATGCAGTTTTAACTACTGTTACACATGAACAGCATAATCTTTTATAGTGTTTAAGAGGTGAAATATATTTTCCAATGTTTTTTTCGTCATTTGAAATTAGTACGAAAAATTTTGACCTCCCCCCCTCAGAAATTTAATAGATAAATGTGGGGGTTTCTTTTTTGTCGTTTACAACTTGACTACCGATTAAAAGTTACGCGATTCGCTCCTCGGTGTCTCAGTTTTTTACTCTGGCGTTCGTATTTACGATATAGGGGAAAAGCATAAATAAGTAAGTTTTTCTCTGAAATTTGTAAATCCTTCGTGAACTCTGTCAAGGTCATATTTTTGCATTCCAAAGGCTCCGGAATAGTTTTACTGATAGCAATACAAAGAAAAGGGTCGTATTTCGGAAAGACATAGATGCCAGGAGCAGTTAACGCACCGGTTGAGGGAAACGTATGCCGGCGGCAGTTAAGTATCTCTTCCAAAAACTGATTTTGTAAAACTCAATGGGTATTATTAGCTTAAAAAATTATTTCATCATTATATATATATGAATTTTATAATAATGTTACATTTTCTGTTAATGTTTTTACATTTTTTTCTATTTATATCATACTAAAAACAACAACAACAAAAAAAAAAAAAATGCTGAAGCCTCAATAGAGTAAAAATGACAAGTTATTTAAAGTATCTAAGAATGTAGTGCTGATTCAATATAAAAATATTAAGGTATTATTAATTCGGTTTTAGTAAAATTACATTCCATAACATTTTTAAAATTTTAACCAACTAACAGTAAAATTGTTGTGAAAGCAATGAAATTTGTAAAAAATAGTACGTCTTGTCATTGAACGTAATGTAAAAGTCTTATTTATAATACCTTTTTAAAAATGAATTTAAAACTTGATTGTCTTTGGATTCAAAAATAAAGCTTCACAGAAACGCGCTCATTTTGTTTTCTTTTATTCGATTACAATTTATTTATTCCAATTAATAGAAATACGTAAAACTAAATGCTGTAATAATTTTTTTTAGAATTGTCAGAAAGCAAAAAGAAAGAAATAGACTGATTTTGTCACCTTTGAAAATGGTCAAAATTTTCTTAACAAACTTTAAAGGAAATTCACTCAAACTATATCACAAAGACTGCATGAAACATTTAACAATTCTAAACGTTCTTTTTTTTATTCGAAATACATGTCCCCCATTTATGGCTACTTGACGTTAATGAAGAATACAAGGATCATAAAAAAACCACTACCCAGTGGCGCAACGGAGAATATTAAGGCCCCCTGCAAAGTAAGGTTTTATTCCTCAAGCCCAAATACGTACTTGACTTCAGTCAGGTTTTTGGGCCCCCTAAAATCCCTGCCCCCCGGCAATACGAGTGTGCGTTACGCCACTACCTCTACTCGCAGCTGTTTTATTTCAATTTTTCCTTGCATTTCCATGCAACCTTAAAAACAGCCGTCTATAGACATTCATAAAGATACGAGCAAAGAGTAGTTATATTACCGTCGCACTTTTATACCATATGATAGCTGTTGGCAACGGACCTTGTAATTTTGAATCTCTGTAAAGTGATGAGGACGACACCAGAGCTGAAACCCCCTCCATCCAAACTACCACACCACTCCAACGGGAGAACTTTGAGCTCGACTGATTGAACGTGCATCAGCATCCTCTGCACGACTGGTCTTCAGGGGTGCCAGGACTCGGAACCTACAATACACCGACCATGACCGCAACCAATAGACTACCGCGGCACAAGGAAAAGTAAACTCTCCATATTTTTGCTGAGAACATTAAAATTTCATTTTATTCGCTTAAAACTGGAAATTCTAAGAACACACACACAAAATTTTTTTTGCAAGCCTTGTTGTTTTATCGCCTAATTACCTTTCTTTTCATTTTTTAAGTTATTAAGAAATTTTCTTTGCGGATGTAGCTACGCAAGAGGGAAATGTCATGCATCGTGGCATGGTTTTTAAACTCTCGGCAGTGCCAATTTAAGCTCATTTCGGACCCTGGGTGCAAAAGACCTACAGGCCCCTTAGATTTAAGGATCGAAATTTATAACCAAAAAAATCTGTTTTAAGTTCATGTAATTCGGGCCCCTGGGCGTCCGCCCCAATGATATACCGGTACTGCTTCTCGAAGCCAACAGTTTCGTATAGAGCGTATTGTTCTCCTTTTGTAAAAGTTATATTGTAGTTTTAATCAAAATTAAAAAAATATATACCAGTTTTGCCACAACGAAGCTGGTTTTCATTTCTCTTTAAATTCCTTTAAAAAGTAGATAAAGTTTGTTTACTCTTATATTCTCTAGAACAGTGATCCGCGTACCGGTCCGTGGATCAAATGGTGCCGGGCCGCCTAGAGAACATTAAACTATTACCATTTTATTTAAAGTGGTGCATTTCTCTCTCGGATTTCCGTAACTCTCTTTCCGCGGAAATCACTTTATATTCCACTTTTATTCATTTTTGGTGTAACTATATTTTATTCTGAAGGCATATTTCTATATAACTAAGTTAAAATTGTTAAATCAAAGCAACCTAAAATATAAACAACGTGTCTCACCCTCAGCGGGCCGCGGTAAAATTATCAAACTTTGACCGGTCCGCAGCGATAAAAAGGTTGCGGAGCACTGCTGTAGAACCCTCGGCATTTCATACCTTTCCACCCCGGGACTCTCAGACGTTTTCTCTCGTTCTTTCCCCCATCATCACACACATTCGCGATGTCCAAGTTTCTTGTAGGAAGATGGTTACCAGTGCTTCTATAAAGTTCATGCGCTTGAAAATTCCTACTAAACTAAATCAATCAACTTGTTATTCAATAGAAATCACATCAATTATGTGTGTGTCAAATATCATTCCATTTTTATCCATTATCCACAAAGAAGAAGAGTTGACTTTATCAATTACCGTAAAATCCAGCGTGCATCGCGCACTTATACTTTCAAGCTGCATTAAAAAATTTTTAAGTATATTTGTCGTAAAACGCGTGTACCCTCTTTTATACGAAGGAACTAGAAGTGTAGGTGTGTAATGCTCTTATGTTTCGAAGTCATTTATTAGAAGTATTTCCCCATGATTTTGAAAAAACAGTCTACTTCTAGAACTACAACCCTTTAAGTTTCTTTGGTATATGCCATTTCTTTAAAATAAACAATATTCCGATCTGTGTAGATAGATATTTTTTTTTTCATGTTCATCTTTTTTTTAAAAATTGAAGTTATCGTGTTTATACCTGGGGTATAACGCGCCCTCTTAAATTTTGATCTATTTTTGGTTTTAATAATACGTAATAACGGCGTATTACGTAATACGACGGATATCAAAACATATATACGACGGATATTACGGTAATTTTGGAACCTTGATTTAGAAAAAGTGTATAAATGGATAATTTTTTTTGGATGTTTAGTGTCAGTTGAATTGGAACATACATATAAAAAATATTTTAAGAAAATTATCACAAGAAAAAGTTATTAAAATGCATTAATTTCTTTTGGGGGGGCAAAAAGGCGAGAAAAAATGACGTGTTCAAAACGGTTCTCCTTTTATGAAAAATGCTACTATAATAATATTTGGCCTAAATATAGCTAAGACCTCTATACTAGAGTAGAACTAAGAGTTTTGAAATACATAATTTAGAAGTGGATTTATATATATTTATATTTTATTACAGTCCAGAAATTTTGACAAAAAAACAAGCGTTATTGTCAAAATTTCTGGACTGTAACAAAATTATTGTGTTTAATTTTAATTGATCGTTACTCTAAAAATAAAGTGAACTTTTTTAGTTCAACTCCAGTATAGTGGTTCTAGGTATTTATAGGCCGAGTATCATTATTATAGTAGCATTTTTCAGAAAAGAATATTTTGAAAGTCTCATTCTCCCTTTTTTCTATTCTTTTTTTGTTTTGCCAAAAAAAAAATGCATTTAAATATTTTTTTTCTTGTAATAATATTCAAATAAAATTTTTTTGTGTAGATTCTAATTAAACGGAAACTAAATATCAAAAATTATTTATTCTACGCTTTTTTTAAAATCACGTTCCCGAACGTTGGCAGTTACATTAAATAAATAATAAAAAAAATAGAACGACGAAAACATTTTATACATTAGATTTTGTACTTATATTCATTCTAATTTAAAAATTACAACTTTTACAATAATCTTTTTTCCATGTCTTAAGCGTTAACCTGAAACATGACTGCGGTGTCGGTTTGGGTTCAGTCTCTCGGTTGGTTTTATATGCCTGCTCTCTATACTCTTTATATACTCTAAGTTTTACTGTTATCTCAGGGGCGTTTGTGCTCCGGGGAAACCCCGGAATTCCGGGGATTTTGAACTTCGATACCGGGAAATTCCGGGAATCGTCGTTCAAAAGGAAGTAGGAATAATAATGAATTATTTATTTTGATCTGGGTAATTTTGTTTGCTGGGTAAATATTTACATAAAATGTAGTAGTTTATATGTTTGAAAATTTATGGTTATTAATTTTGCAAAAAAAAGTAATTCATTGAACTTTTATAATTAGGTCATTCAATACTTCATAATTGTGTGATTTTTCGTTTCTCCCCCCTTCTCGAAACTCCAAAATGTCGGTAGTAAGTCCGTAAAAGTTTCAGGGGATTTTTTGGGGTCCCACAAACACCCCTGGTTATTTTATAAATATACTTGTTAAGATATTAATAAATGTATCAATTACTTGTGCATGTGTATAATATAATATAATTAACATATGTTTTATCATTAAATATCAGTACAGTGTAAAAGAATTTTGATCAGCTGGTAAACGTATTCAGTGAGCCGATCAATATATTTTTATATATTTAACTATAGAAAAAGTAGCAATTACTTCATGTATGTGTCTTCGTTTTAATACGAGTTTACTCCCTGTTAATTTCGCTTCAGACTGACCACCTGATCGGGACATCTGCTCATGCACCTCAGCACCCAATGGTCACGTATACTGGGATGGGCACAGTAGACACTGACCCTCATGAGTTGTTGCGCCACTGAGTTTGAGTTTTTTTATTCCATGTTAAGTTAATTTTTAAATTTATTATTTTTTTTACAGATAACTATTGTTGTGTGTTGCCTAGCGGCTTCCTTAGTAAAGGCATATCCATCATCGTACTATCGTCCTTATTATCACGAACATTCCAGTTACATTACTAAAGACATTGGAGATGGCCCTGGTTTCAGAGAATATGATGAAAGCGGACATCATCAACGCCAACAATCACAAGCCTCCCATGGTAACCGTGAGTTTGAAGACGGCGAATCTCATTCCTTACGAGATAGGGTAAAGAAAGATAAATATGACCAAGGTTCTCATTCTTCAGTACACAATTCTGGCGGTAAAAAAGAAAATGTGAAAAAATCTCACGATAAAGCGTTCTACGAAAAAGAAAAGAAGTATGGTTACGAGAAATCATATGGTTACGAACGGGAAACTAAATCTCATGATAAAGGATCTACCTCTCATGAGCATAATAGTGGTTACGAACATAATGAAAACAAGGGGGATCATAAAAGAGGAGAACAATTCTTGAGGGACTTGGCTGACGATGGTAAGAAGTATAAGCATGGGTCAGAGTCCCATGGCAAAAAACAGGAAAAGTTCGAATCCTCCTCTCATCATAATATAGGCAAGGATATCGTATCAGAGCTGGATAGAGAGTTCAGACATCCACATTTTAATTTTCACAAGAGGTCTGGTCCGATTTCTGATTATTCACCAAATTTTGTTCCTAAAGTGTATATGTTTGGAGTTGAAAATGCCCTCCAAAGATTCAAATACCTGAGAGGTATCCATGGCTTGGGTGGTATACGAGCAAATCTTTTAAGTTATGGCTATAACCCACTGCGATATAGATACTTGGAAAATCACTTTGAAAGAAAATTGTTACCTGCAGACCAACTTTATTTTGACATTGAACATCCAAGTAGCAGAGTTATTTATCTAGATTCTGAAGTTTAAAAAGCTTTCCTGAAGTTCATTGAATATTCAGGTCTTTTCTACGCAGAAATAGTGAAAAAGTATAAAACATTTTCATTCTCTTACCTACTTATGTTCAAATTTAGCGTCAATTCTTTGAAGGATCATTTTGTATTTATATTTACATAAATATGTTATAACTGATGTTTGAATTGTGTGAGTAATTTACTTTCTGATATTACATAATAGCATTTATTTTCATTCATTACTTCGGTATATTTAAGAAAACCCCCATCCTGTTTAGCATTTAAAAATATTAAATGCTGTTAAAGAAAATTCAACTGCTCTTTGTAGCAGCGTATAGTTTTTTTTATCTTTACTAAATTCGTAAAACTGTTTATTTGATGCAAAATGTATAGTTATTTATGTATTAAGTAATTTGAATAATGTAAAAAATAAATGAAACTAATACCTTTCACTAGTCGTTATTTCAATGATTCGATATATTGAAAATGTTCAGATTTGAATTTGTTTTTGATACCTAATAATTATGAGTAACATTTTGTGTTTTCGTGTGAAAAATATGTAATATGCTTTTCAAACAAGCTACAGATATTTATTTGTTTGAATTCTCTTTTTAAAAATTACTTTAATTTTGTGAAGTCAGATAGTAATATTTTTCATTGAATTTCTTGCGCACAAAGTGTAACGTATAAATTTTGGTCTTCCAACGCTGAGTTTGTTTTCCACCGAACCTATCTCACGAAACGCAAAACGAGTTAATATTATTTAAATATTTATATCGCAAAATTTTTTTATATTCATTTGATTTGCATTCAAAGAGACAGAAAGAGTAAGCCTTGTAATACAATTCCCTAAATGTGTGATAAACTCATTTTGAAAAGAACATAAAGAGACGGGACACTTTGTTATTACACAATTTTTCCTTCAAGAAAAATCAAACAAAAATTAAGCGGAACCATAAAGTTATAAGTAGTCAAAAATAAAAATACGTGTGAAATTAATATTATTATTTTGCAGTTACAGTGCGGAAACCTTTTTTTGTAACATTCAAAAATATTTTCAATTCTATGTTAAAAATGGGTATTAGAAATTGGACACACAACCCAAAAGTATATAATGGAGGAAATCAGTAGCGCACACAGGAATTTTTCAAGAAGGGGATCCAGGGTCGAAAATTCATCATTCTCGTATAATGTTTTAAAGCACCACCCAACATATTCTTTTGATTTTGTCGATTTTCAGGAACAGAACACAAAAAAATAATTATTGAATACAGTAGCGCACACAAGGGGAGGTTCCGGACCTCCCGCTCAAAGCCTTTGATTTCTTTTCCGATGGATTATAATTCTAAGTATATAGTATGTAAAATTTAATTATTTGTTATTAATGATCAATTTTATTAATTAATGCTAATTATTCAATAATTAGTTTTTTACTGCGTTTTGTTCCCAAAAATCGACAAAATCAAAAGGAGCATGATACAAGAATGGTGAACTTTCGACCCCGGACCCCCCTTGAAAAATTCCTACTGATTGAATAGATAATTAGCATTAATTGATAAAATTAATTATTAATAACAATACTTTATGAAATTTTGCGTCTATGTACATAGAATTATAATCAATCCAAAAAAAAAAATTAAGGGCTTTGGGGGGCAGTCAGGATAAGCCACTGGGGGAAATGTATATATATTCTATTTTGTGTACTGTTAACAAAAATACAACCTCAAAATTAGGCAATGTAAAAATAGCAAACGAAATTGTGTGTGTAATCGCTAGTATTAGAAAAGGCACTGATGTATACAGACTACTTTTATGAAAAGTTATATTTTTAAAAACTTGTAGACAAAAGCGCCGAAACGCAATTTTTATTGTAAAAATTAAAATATCTTCGTTTATGGGAGGGGTTGAACCCCAAACACTGCCCTTTTGTACCCCCCCTTTCGGGAGAAAATGTACATAAAGGTTCCAAATTAGGGGTTCCGCCTCAAAAACTCCTCGCAACCTATCGTTTTTCGACTCTCACCACTTGAAGTGACGGTGGACGATGTGCCGAGTTACCCGGCCAGTGAGACTGCTGTCCCGGCAATAGAAAGCCAAGCTGACCGTTCATTTTCTCCTGATAGCAGGACTATGTATGGTCAGCACAGAACCATTTAAAAGGCAATAAAAGTATTCACAAATAACAACACACACACACACATGGTTCCAGTTATTTAAATTATTTTATGCTGATATACGCCGTCCTTAACTTTAAATCTTTAATAAAATGAAAATGGCAAGGATTGGAGATGATCTCTATGACAGATCAAATGCTTCGATCAGTTTTCAACATAAAAACCCCTTTTATAGCTTTATAGTACAAAGTTTATAAAAATCAAAACTAACAATTTCTGGATAGATATCGTATTTACTCGAATCTAAGCCGCACCCCAAATTCTCAACAAACTTTTGTGGAAAAGGAAAAGTAGTGCTAAATGGTTTTTCGCTATCCAATTTTATTAATTTAAAATGAGAACTAGTAAGAAGTGAATAATTAGTTATTTTATCAGTTTTTTAAATGCATGCACGAACCTGTCATTGCTCTAATTGCACCATCCAAGGAATTTTTTATTCGATTCTAAGCCGCACCCTATTTTCAGTAGCTTTGACATCGGAAAAAAAGTGCGGCTTACATTCGAATAAATACGGTACATAAAGTCTGCATCAATTCATTTATTAGAAATCGAGATTAGGACAACAACAAAAAAAGTATAGTTACAATTTTTTTTAACTTTAAATTCCATTAATAATAATAATATGATAAAACTTAAAATAAGCATTAAAACATTTCAGAATTCTTAAAATTTTTGTTTTGTGAAGAAATAGCTATTAAATGTACTTTTGGACTACGTAAATAATGACGTTACAAATTAGATTCAATTTTTAAAAAAAAGTATTTGAATTTTATTATGTAAAAACTAAGGGTGTAAAAAATGAAAGTACACATACAAACAGAAAATGTTAGCCGCATTCAATTTTAAAAACAGAATAACAACTAAAAAAAACAACCAAACACTCATTCTTGATTACAACACAGAACACAAAAGCGAATTATATTTAATCGAGAACTCTAAACACAATCATTTAAAATCATTACAGCTCATTTGTGCTTGAGGTTAATCGGATAAAGTGAAACTGTTCTTTGGAAACCTCGAAATAAAAAAGTACCAATCAATTAAGAGATCTTTTTAACTTAATCTCTTTTCGATCAATAGTTTTTAAACCTACTTTCTAAATGAAAGTTTAAGGTTGTTTTTTCGTTTGATGTTACAGAACAAAACTCCAAACTCGATATAAATTTAAGAATCTATTGGTATTAAAATACAGGAGGCAAAATATTTTATGTGGGTAAAAACAAATTGGCTGAAGTAGAAAGAAATTGGGTACTAAATATACTTTTACACGATAGTTAAATCATAATATGTTACTAATATTAGAATATTGTTCCAGTTTGAGAGAGAGAGTTTCGATTTGGAATTGTATTATTAACATGAAGAGACAACCTTAAACTGAAATAAGTCAAAGATGAAAAAAATTGCTTAACTCTATTATGTGACAATACATAAAGAGAAGCATTTGTCTTTAAAGTAAATCTTTGGAAATTATTTCCGAGGTTGAAGTCTGTTGATGTAACGTTCTGATCTTTGCCCTTCTGCGTAAGTGATTCCTAGAGGAGGTGTTGCCACATGCGAAGAGGGTGGAGGTAAATCTGATTCGTCATCTTCATCAAACATTGATTGTCTTTTATCACTGTATACTTTCTCGTCTTCTTGATTACCCTCTCTATTTTGATTGCTATTCAGTTTCAACATATCGATCGGAATCGGTAACCAGGACATCGACTTCAGAGCGTTGGCTAGATCGATGGAAGATAGTTTCAAAGGTACAATTTTGATGGTCACTGGTGTTGGGGAAGCCGCAGATCGATGAATAGTTTCACTAGCTTGTCGTCTGTAATTGAAAGGTTGTTGATGTCTTTCAAAATTTGGTCTTTGAGGCTGAGGACGTATAACTGGTACCATAACTCCTCGAGGGAATTTTGGTTGCTCCATCTTGTGGAAGTTATTTGTCTGAAATTGTTCACGATGTGGAAATGTGCCAATACTTTGGAGATCATTTATATGTTGATGAAAACCGAGATTTTGATCTAAATTAAATGGAGAATTAGGAAAGAAATTTACTGTGGGAAACAGCTGAGTGCCTTCGCCTAATAAACTTGCTGTTTGTAATCTGTAATTTGTGTTCATGGGCAAATTCCTGGCTGATCTTTGAACAAATTGATTGAATCCATACCATCCAGTCCCTAAAGAATGGGGCTTAGTGATATCATTTAACCAGTGATTTACAGAAAAGGATGGCATAGATTGGAATTGGATTGACGGTATGCTGTCGCCAGTCTCATAATCTTCGATTGTCGATATTCTCGGAGATGCCTTTCGCAGGCTTTTTGGCTGTGATTTCGTAATTTTTTCGGTGTGTGGAGTTGTAGACTCTGTACCATAGATGCCAAGAAGTAGCAAAAACAATATCTGAAATGAATTAAATAAAATGTGGTTATTTAAAATTTCATTGTCAAAAATGTATAGAAAAATAAGAAAGCATGTTTTTGTTTCCTTAAGATAAAAAAAAATCCGAAACTAGCAGAAGGAGAAAAAAGCATTAGACCAGGAACATCTAGATTCACACACACATATTCCTTTATTTTCAATTTTACTCTCTTTTATTTCTTGTCTTGTGTGCTCATTAACTGTAAGATTTTCGATTTGTCACACGCATTTCCTTATCTCCCGATATTAAGGATTTTCTTAAGACTTTTCAAAAAGAGATCGAGTGTGTATACATATATAAATATTGTTATAATTCCTCTAAGAAGGCAATCACAAGGATAAAATCTTATAATATTTAGCCTGGTGGGTAGAGGGAGGAAGGAGATTCTTTATGGGTTCAATTATCTAAGGTGAATTTCCAGATAGACCAGAAACTGAAACTATTGGCTTTTTCAGCCAATTGAAATTATTCAGAACTAATGTGAAATATTGCTAGCTTCTGAAATAATACATGCTCTAATAAATTTCATGCTTCATTTTATGTATTAAATCTTGTTCAAATCAAAGGTTCAATCATATAGAAATACAAATAATCATCGAAAAACTTTCTTTTAGTCAGAATGTTTAAAAACTAAACATTGTAAGAAAAACAGTGCGAATGTTATCTTATACTTTTCGTGTTCTAGACTATGATGCATAATTTTAAACAGGTAATCAAAGCTTTATGAAAACATTTTGTAAAATTTATATTTAAATGCCTTTTTATATGAAAGATTTTAAAAAGAGAGAAGAGGAAAGCAATTTATATAAGAAGCCTTTCTCCGATTAACAAGTAAGACAATCGAATCATAGAAGTTGATTTAAGAAGCTTGGAAAAACGTTCCAAAAATTAACAAAGTATTTACTACTTATAAATAAAGATCAGTGCCGGTTTACACGTTGGGCACCCAGGGGCCCGAACAACTAGATTTTTTGGTTAAAAATTTTCATCCGCGAATACCAAGAGTGCCTGCATATCTTCAGCGCGCAGGGCCGGAAATGGATATAAATCAGCATTGTTAAAGATAATTTAATATGCTGTTATATTCTCTGAGACCAATTTTAAGCCTATGAACTTCGACTGACTGAGATATTGAAATTTAAATTCCAAAGCATGAGAATGATTTCTAGAAATATTTGAGATATCCAAGCAACTACAAGTAACAACTCGTATGAATTTGTTCACACTATTTTAGCAAACTAAACTATTGAATTGTGACTTCTGGCAACAAATCGAATACAATGTTTAGTCTTTTGTAGCTTAAAAAATAAAGTAAAAATAACTAACAACATTTAAAAGATATTAATTTATTTTTAAGCATAGGATAAGATATTTTTAAATACTATTATATCTACGGTGAATACTCAGAAAAATATTGTAGTGAAAATTCAAAGTAGAAGTAGAAAAACTGCACATAATGCAAGTTTAAAAAATGTTGTGGATAAACTTTTCTAAGACTAGAGCCTATTTTTATGTAAATTATAAATTTTTCATGAAAATGAATATATATATATATATATATATATATATATATGATGAAAGAATCTCATAATGTATTTTACCATATATATATATATAAGACTTTAATACTATTATACTTTCCGTTACTTTCAAATATGTTATTTATAATAAAAGGGAAATGAATTGGAGAAGAGTAGCACGGGATGGTGTAATCGAGGTTTTTTGTTTTTAAACTTCAATACATTTCTCTCCTTCTTTAGTACATATGCATATGCGCATAAAAATATTTTACAATGAAAAAAAATAGAAATACAAGACTTGCATGATTTAAAATTTACCTCATACATAGCAGGATAACGTGAGAAAAAATGTTACAGATATCTTTATTTTTTTCATCATATTTTGTTTTACTTAAAAAGTTTTTGTTTCATAAATATTTTTCTATTAACTTTTTTAATATTTTTCAAATTTAATGAACAAAAAAATTACGTATTATAAGGAAAATTAAATCATTGCGTATGAGAATGCAGCTTCCCTTGGTCAATGTATATAATTTTGATTCCAAATATTAGTTTAAATAGCTCTTTATTTATTTTTTTTTTTGTTATTTCATGCCTTTTAATCTTTTACTTTTTTATTTTTATTTATTTATTATTTAGAAAATTGAATATGAAATTGCAAGGAAAAAACAAAGGTCAGATTTTTCTCTTTAAATAAGAAAACTCGCGGTTAAAAATACTAACTATTTGAGAAACTTATTTAAATTTTCATAAGAAATTAAAGCTAGTTTTTAAAAAGGTATTAACATTTCAATAGCTTTAAAAAAACTTTAATAAAATATATTATTTATTAAACTTGTTTTTTTTCAAAAATACACATGTCGTTTTTATAACCTGGTGTTAAGAAAACAGACATTTTTTTAAAAAAAATACTTTGTTTTTCTAAATAAGAATTTAATATTTTTTAAAAAATTAAAATATCTTATTTTTTAAAATCTAGAATCTTTTTAATTTATATTAAATGAGAAAAAAATTAAAACATAAGAAATCTAATAAGATTTAATAAATCTCTCTTGACTTTTAATTTTTATAATTCATTCGATTCAACCATCCAAAATACAAATAAAAAAATTATGAATGAAAATAAAAAAAAAATTAACTCACCTTACACATAATCATTTTCGAATCCAATCCACTTTATGTTAGTATCCAGTATACAGCAACAAACGTACTATAGAAGAGAACACGACAATTTTCTTCTCCTTCTAAAAGCCTTATGAGCAAAACTTAACGCTCATTACTCAAGTTCTAGAATGCATGGAAGACATTTATAAAATGAGAGCGAGTGCAAAAATTTGGGCTTTATAAGCAGATCATTAGACGTTCTTTATAAAGGTCAGACCCAAAAAGAACCCCGTTGTGTTCTCTATGATCCCAATAACTCCAAAAAATTTTTTTCATCGTTTGATTGAATCTATAAAAATGTTCCGTACCAAATCTCATAAGGATGGAGATTATTATCTTTTGTGTACGAAAATAAAACCAAATTATTCAACGAGTCAATCCTAATGATGGAAAAAATAAAAAGACGAGTTCTTAATTCTTGTATTCGTTCTTGACCTTTCCAAAAGCAGGGTGCGAATCTGAGTAGGAACGGTAGCTTATTCGAAATCGTTTTCTTTTTTATCTTTATTACAAAGGACAATGGGCAACGAAAGATTATAGTATAATCTGCGATGTTCTTTAAAGTATGTGACGTCACATTTATGATAGTGACGGTCGCGGTTGAAAGGAATTGATCAAAACAATAAAGTCCCACGTACAAATGGTAGAAAAAAGGTCTAAATTTAGAAATGGTGTTTTGGGGTCTTTTGTTATTTAACGTTCGGTTTTTCTCACAATTGTTTCCTCTAAACGCTTTCTACTGCGAGCTTTCGCTAAATTTCTCTGACTTTTTTTCTCCTACGTGGTTTTAATAAGATTACATCCGAAAATAATTTAAAGGAAAAAGAAAAGTGATATTTTCGTTTTCTTTAAGTAAGCCGTTTAGTGAACTTAATGCTCAGTTTAAGAAAGGAAATCGACATTTATAGTTAAAAATAAAGTTTTATTGTATCATCACCTTACTTGGATTAAAATGTCAATTTTTATAATAAAATTCAATACTTTTACATTCAAAATGTTACATATTACGATGTACATTTCTATAAAGCAAAGAAAGAATTTGTATAAAAATTGACAAATTTTTGGATTAGCATTGAAATAGATATATATATATAAAGAAACAATTTCAGATAGTAAAATAATTTCTTAAATATTCATTAAAAATACGAAAAGAATATAAAATTAATGCCTGATAGTGTGTTATGAAAGAAAGAACATTCATTATCTCTATCTAAGATTAAAAAAAAAGTATTCAAAGAATTTTGTACATACAAGTTTTTGGTATTTGCATTAGTTTCTTAAAAATAAGAATTATTTTTTCTATTATACTTTCAAATCTCTCTCGTATTATAATATGCTGTATGTAATATACTTTTAGTAAAATAATTTAATATAAATGATTAAACAGTATGGACAAATTACATTTATTTAATTAATAATGAAGTGTACAAAACTGAATTCACCATATATGTGTGTCATTATAAGTAAAAATTGACAAAACCTTGAAAATAATATACCACTCAAATCCCACTAACACAAAAATATTTTATGAAACATTTTTTTTAACATAAGAAAAATGGAACAATACAATGATAACATTCTTAAAAATTGTTTTTATTCAAGTATATCATGGAATTTACATAACACTCGATTCGTATTTTTGATTTTGCAATGAAGATTAGTTTTTCAGATGCTATAGTAGTTTAACAATACAATATAGTACTTAATTTATCATAAGTTAAAAAAATAATATTGATATAGATGCGTTTTTTATCCTACTTTAATATTTAATTTCAATTTTTGTACAAGCCAGACATAAAACTAAATTGTAATTATCCCTAATCAAGAAGGAAATTTCTTATTTTTTATTCGCTATCATTATTGAAGAAAATTTGTTTTTGCAATTTTCCGAGACATAATTGCATTATATCCCTCAAACTTATGCATTTTAGTGTATACATATTTGTAACTGGAAATAGTAACTTTGGTCTAGAATGAACTTTTCCTTTTTGAAGTTTCTAAGATCGGACTTAAAAAGACGTCAAAGGAGGGGTTGGTGAAAAACACCATCTATCACTTTCTAAAGGGGATATAGAAGAGAATTTTCGAAACTATTGCTTAACATTTTAAATGGCACCCCCCACGACCATTTAAAACAGGATGGGGGGCAACCGTGATACGCATGCCACAGTGAGGCACGGCGGAGTTGCAACAGCGGCACGCGAAGTCTTATTGAAAAATTTTAAAATATAATTATAAATAACTTTTTTATTACAATTTTATTAAAATGCGGATATCTCAAGGGGAAAAAAATCTTCCAAAATTTATTCTTAGCCCACTTAATTAAGGCTGTTTCCGCCATATGTACGAGAGTGTGAACTTGACGCGGAGCACATTTTTAGACAGAAAAAATACCTCAATTTTTATATGAATCGGAAAACAAAAATTAGATGAGACGGGTGCCAGCGAAATAAATCGCTTGTACCCAAAATCGCGGAGAAAAGGATGAAAGAGAGACCGGTATCTGAAATCACTCCCCCGCAGGAAGAAAACGGCCGAACGAGGACGAAACTAGAGTACATCACGAGGGCGAGAATGGAAGAGCACAGGAAGGGGGGCTTAATAGCCCCAAAACGCGTTCGAGGAGCACCAAAAATGCAGTGGGAAGGAAAATGTTGCTATTTTTTTTTTTTTTTTTTTTTTTTGCAGCTAGAATGAAAAGAAAGGAGTCTGCAAGGGAAACTTACATACGACACAGCAGGTGTAACGAAGCTGGAGCCAGCTTTAACACTGATCCCAGTTCTGATGAGAGGCAAATGCATTTGATTGTTGTGAAGTGTAGCAATTAAGTGTTTTTTTGTGATTACGGCGGTTTCAAGGGCAGATTCCATTTAGTAGTTTTGTAAGCAAAATTTAGTTTAGAGTGAGGATACGTGAAAAGTGTTTGTGCTTTAATTACTGGGTTGTCGTGATTTTGGATAGAAGTAAAAACATTTCTAGAAGTTCTAGTGATGTAGTTATCGATCGGCTCCATGTGTAAGTCGTGATGTATGACACTATTTCTAACGTACCAAGGTGCGTTAGTAGTGATTCTAAGAATTTTATTTTGAATGATTTGAATGCGTTTTGTGTGGGTTGGGGCTGCGGCCCCCCATACGGGGGACCCATACGTTATTGTTGGACGCAGAATTTGCTTGTAAAGTTTATGAATCTTCGAATTTGCGCTGGCTTATATAGCACCCTCTTCCTGATTGTAGCGCCACCTCGGCGTGTATGAGCATGTGTATTGGCACAAAACTTGAATCAATTGCATATCACATTACACTGTACTTATTTGCAAAGTTTCGCGATTGTACTTAGCTTCCTTCTTGGGTCGCTATTTTCAATGTTCCTGAGTGTAGTATTAATGTGTGAATACATTTATATCTAAAAAAATATTCCGAATTCGGCCCCTATTCTTTAACATTAGCCAAAGATAGCCTTAATTGAATTTCAGTAGAAAATTATTTTTTAAAGAATACTCCTTCCTTGTTGTGTGCGCTGGCTTCCGAAAGGAAGTGCACTCGCGAAATTTTGGAATTTGAAGGGGCCTGTTTTAAAATATCTAAAAGAAAACAATGAACTGCCCGGACAGTGCTTGCAACTTAAGAATGAAGACTGGCTATGAAATTAAGCCTTTCTTTTCGATATTTTGAGACATTTAAATAATTTTAATTTAAGCTTTCAGAGAAAAGATTGCATTTTACTCCTTTTTTAGTTGGTCCTATATCTTTCGTAACGAACTTAAGCATCTTTATCTCTCTTTTGAAGAAAAAAAAGGTGGAGTATTATTAGCTATATACCAAAGTTAATAATGTTCCGAGCTATAATAGATTTAAAAATTTAGTATTCATTTTTCAGGATTCATTCCTTGCTAGGTTCGATGGTTTTCAAGATGATAAAAAAGTGATAATCTTTTCATAAATCCTTTTTCAATTTTTCTACAAGACGTTAATTGTTACCCACCTGAAGTCTAAATCAGAATTAGTAACCTATAGCAGTGTTCTGCAACCTTTTTATCGCTGCGGACCGGTGAACGTTTGATAATTTTACCGCGGCCCGCTGAGGGTGAGACACGTTGATTGTTTATATTTTAGTTTGTTTTGATTTAACAATTTTAATTTAGTTACATTTAAATATGCCTTCAGAATAAAATATAGTTACACCAAAATGAATAAAAGTGATTTAACGTGGAATATAAAGTGATTTCTGTGGAAAGTTGCGCAAATCCGAGAGAAATGCACTACTTTAAATAAAATGGCAGTAGTTTACTGTTCTTTAGGCTGCCCGGCATCATTTGATCCACGGACCGGTACAGGTCCGTGGACCGGGGGTTGTGGATCACTGCCCTACAGCATCATACTAGGCTTGAAAGCAAATACATGGATTTTATTTCAACTCAAGGGATCCAAATTATATTGAATATTGGAAATTTTAACCAACAGACAATTTTCCAAATTTACACGATTTGGCTGTCATATACTGTTGTTAGATCAACATAAGTTTGTGAATAAATGCTTTACAGTACGAACATAATGTATATAAATCATAATTTCGCTCAAAATTAACTGATATTCACTCAAAAAACCTGATTTCGCTAGCATCTTCAAGAACTAATCCTAATATCTTAATAAAAAAAAAGCTACAAATTCACAAAAGCCATATCAAGCAAGCACTGACTGTTTAATAATAAATTATAGAATAGCATGTTTAAAGTTTCTCATTTTTATTGTATATACCTAAAAAGTTTATACAAATTAAGTGAAAACTTTATTCATAAAACCTGAGTATTTTTTATATAACATTTGAATTTTAACTATCTAGAATTGGACAAAAAATATGCTATTTACGTAAAAATCCCATAAGCCAATAAATAGCATTTTTCACCTTTATGTATCTTTTTGTTTGTTGAAAAAATTGGAAGTGGCACGCATAATGACTAAATATAAGGTATTGGTACTCTTACCAAAAAGGTTGGCCACCCCTAATTTAAAAGAATAAAAGTAATGATATCGTTTTGCTATAGGAATTGGCGAGATGCAGACAAGTTGGAGATTCTTCCTATTGTTTTTGTTACGATTTATGTATGATGTAATCTTGCAATACATGATAACTCTAATCACTTTGGCGATTTCTAAAATCGTGTGAAATTTTTTAATTAACAAAATTCTCTAACTTGTAGAATTTTGACAGTCGATTAGTTTTGCAAAATTATTCGCAATACCACGCATTATTTTAGACAAGATAAAAAAAATTGATGATAATATTCTGTTTTGGAGTTTTATATATCTGCTGAGAGAGATTATATTTATATTTTGCTGAGATTAAACCACACACACACACATCTCAAACAAGGGTGGGAAACATTTTAATTAAATTGTTAGCTGACTAATAAATAAAATGCTAAAAAAATTATATTGTACTTCAGTTGAATAGGAAAAATGCTAAGTGATTTTTAATGTTATAAGGGACAAAAAATGGATAGATAAAATAATTAAACGATTGTTAAGAAATTATATTAAAAACCGATTTTAATTTAAAGGGAAAAAATGGATATTTTAAATTCTTAAATGATTGTTAAATAGTTATATGTGAAAATTATTTCTTAATATTAAAGGACGAAAAATAGATTTATACATATAAAACTCCTAGTTTTAACACATATTCAGAAATATTATAGCTCTTTGCTAAAAGTATTTTTATAAAAATGCGTATAAAAATAATGAAACAATTTTGTTTTCTTTTGATCTCATCTTAAACAAATAAATATAGAAATATATCCTGACAGTGTCAAAAATTTAAGAAAAATGTTTTTATTTTAAAAATTCACCGCACCCCTAAGAGAGATACAAATAATCTATACATTTATTACAGATAAATTTAATTACTATAACTTATATATATATATATATATATATATATATATATATATATATATATATATATATATATATATATAAAGTTTTGATATAACTAACATTTTATATTTTTGCTTAATTACATTTGTTTACTTTTAAAATGTGTTAAATACGAAATCACTAACTAAATTGAATTTAAGTGTAATGCAATGAATTTCAAATTATTCTTTACTCAATCATGTAAGCGCATTCTCTCGTTTTGGACATATTTTTTTTCTAATATATTTTAATGAATCGAAATTTTCAATAATTTCCCCAGGTGTGTACTGCGTTAGGTAAATGTAAGTGTGCAGCGTGTCACGTAAAGTATGTCTGAATACACCTGCATACCTTTTGCGAACTGGGATAGTTAGTCAAAATCAACTTGACACTTGGAATCTCACAATATTTTTAACAATAAGAATTCTCTTTTGAGGGAAAGGCGGAGTCACCTCACACAAAGCGCGAAGTATTAAGCTCAACAAAATAGAGTCGCACTTTTTGTATTATATTACTTCGTAAACCCCACAATTGCCAGCTTTTATTTCTCGGACCCATCTTTTTTTCTTTGTCCTGTTTTTGTCAGACAATAATGCTTCCTTTTCAAATTACGGAAAGCTCTAAAGTATAAGACGGAGTTTCTACACAAGGATTGAAGAATTTATGTTGGGGTCGGTGAGAACAAAAGCGGCACAACCTGCGTGCAAAGTTGACTTATGGGGTCGCAAAGTCACCTTTTGCAACTTTCTCAGACAGTTTTTGGTTTGGGAAATTCCGACCCTTTGAAATGAATGAAGGGGTGAGTGAATATTGACATCGTACTGTTCAGCTACACGAGGGCTTTTGGCGGCGGGTCTCGTAATTTTGAACCATGCTCAAGTGACGAAGACGACACCCCGACCCTTTTAAAAAGGGTTTTAGAACTGCTTTATAAACTATGGGCCCTTTCTCATAATCGTATACCGTAAAATCCGGCGTATAACGCGCACCTATACTTTCAAGCTGTATTTTTTAATTTTTAGGTATATTCGCCACATAATGCGCATCCTCTTTTTACGAAGGAACCTGAAATGTACGTGTGCAATTTTCTTATGTTTTGAAGTCATTTATTCGAGGTATTATTCCAAGCTTTAGAAAAAAAAATAGTATACTTCTATACTCTTTATTGAATACCAATTATTGATTAAATACCGATTCTGCGTTTATTGAATAGCACAACATTTTACAGCTTATAAATCTGTTTATCGGTCACAACTTAAACAAAAAGTTCTGCCTTTTTAAAATTCGAAAACATACCATAAATAAGCAATTTTCCTTTTTAGTAAATAAGAAAGATGGCCGGATAGAAGATGTAATTTGGAATACATTTATATCAGAAAAAAAAATTCATCAACCCATATAAAAATGAAGAATATAATAAAATATCAGAACATAGAATTAGTGTTGAAACATTTATTCCAATGTTCAGATTTCATGCCCTATTTTTTAAAATAATCTGAAGACATCCTTAACGGAAATGGCATGAGTGTACATGCAAGACACAACTTAATTAATTCGCAAGCAAATAACACATTCCTGAACACACACACACAAATAGGATGTATTTTCTTTCAGTTTATGATAGTTATATAAGAAAATTGGATAAATGAATGTGGAGGTGTACTGAAATCAAGATAAAATAAAACACACAATTATACTAAACAAAGCACCAAGAATAAAAAGAAATATTAAAATTCCACACACAGACTTTCTAGAATGAAAAAATAATGGTGAAATAAAGTTTGAGTGAGTGTAACTCCCCTTCTTCAAACTAACATACCACGCCAACGGGAGGACTTTGAGCCACGAATATTTATATATATATGATGATAATATAATGATGATTTTCTATCGATGTATATCAACAGATTATCATTTTTTTTCCATTGAGACAAAGATTATGTTTTATATACAAAAGTACGTTACTTTATTGACATTAAACTGGAAGAACATTTCCTTATCATTTTCCAAATTTATTGTTATTATTATTTATTTATTATGTCTTCTAATAAAAAAAGAGGCAGAAAAATAATTAATAGCTTCTTTCGTCTTTCGATAGGGGTAACAGAAAAGAAAAAGAACACCCACCACTGAACATTACTGTGCACGACTAAAGCTAAGTGTTTGTCGAAAGAGCGTGGAAAACTACAGATACGATAAAACGACTTTCTTTGGTCGCGTCCTACTTTTTAAAAGAAATGGACAGCAAAGCGTGGACGATTATAAGGTTAGAGGTCACAAATTACCTGCAGATCTCTAAAAAAGAAAAAACAGTAACCCAGAACGGCGAAAAAAATTTAAGAAAGAGGTATGAGATTGATATGTTCTGTTCTTTCTTTTTTCACTGGAGTATCGTGACTGTTTGGTGATGTAAAATAATTTTTTTAAAGCATGAAAGTCAGTCTTATACAAAGGAAGATTCTTTCAAGAATGTAATGTGTCTTTTTAAATGGTCACGAGATATGTTCGCTTTCACTAATTTAGCGATGTTCCAAACTGGTTATACTTTAAACAAACTGTTTCCGTGTAGTTGATGGGATTATAAGACTCGTATATCGATATGCTAAAAGACAACATAAGAATTGAAGAAAATTCAAGAATGAGAACATTTTGTGTTCCCAAAAGGCATGTTAATACGTCTAAATTGCGAACACTTCTTCTATCGTAAGGTCTCATTTCTAGAACTCTGCATTATTTTTATTATTTATACTTACTGCATGTGTTTCATACATATGCTTGCACAGTGGCGCACACAAGAAGGGGGTCCGGACCCCCCTTCAAAACCCTTGATTTTTTCCCGATTGATTATAATCCTATGTACACAATACGTAAAATTTAATTATTTGTTATTAATGATTAATTTTATTAATTAATGCTAATTTTTTTATTCAAAAATTAGTTTTTTACTGTGTTTTGTTCCCAAAAATCGACAAAATCAAAAGGAGCATGATACAAGAATGGTGAACCTTCGACCCCGAACCCCCTTGAAAAATTTCTGTGTGCGCTACTGTGCTTGCAGATACATACATATATATATATATATATATATATATGGTGTTTCTTAAATAATCAATTGATTAATAACTATTTGCACAGGTATCTACAAAAAAAGCCCAGTGGCTGGGTGGTAGTGTATCGTGCTTTCACGTCACAAGTCAAGGTTTCAAATCCCGTTTCTGGGCAAGGTCGACTCAGCCTTTCATCCCATCCATGGCTCAATAAATGAGTACCAGGCTTACTTGAGAACTAAACACTGGAGGGGGGTTCGTCTCAGACTGACCACCTGACCGGAATATCTGCTCATGAACCTCAGTTCCCAAAGTCACATATACTGAAATGGACACAGTAGGCCTTGGCCCTCATGGGCTGTTGCGTCACTGATTTTAGTTTATGTACAGAAATGAAATAGGAATGAGATACAAGCCAGTGTTTTTAAAAATTTTTCCATTAATGTATACCTTTGCCCTGATCTTTAATCGGATGTACCCCTTACTTTTTATTGATCATGGATAAAGGAGAAAAATATGGTAATTCAAAGTTAGATGCAAGCGATTCGGCGATATATAAAATTTATAGTTTCGTATTTTTTCCCATTTCTAGATTCATTTTGTTATATCCCAATTTTTTTTATATATCTTCTAGTAATTTAATGCTTTGCAATTTTATAATAGATGCAGTGGTGTACACAGAGAATTTTCATGGTGGAGGGGGGCGATTTCTCGAGGGTTGAAAGGCCCCCATTCTACACACAATATTATACATAAATACGCCGCCAAACATATTCGGTTGATTTTGTCGATTGTTGCGAACACAAAACAGTAAAAAATAAATTATTGAATAAATAATTAGCATTAATTGATAAAATAAATGATTAATAACGCAAATACCTAATTAAATTTTACGTACTACATACATAAAGCTTTAATCAATTGAAAAGAAATGAAGAGCGATGGGTGGTGTCAGTACCTATGACCCCCTCCTTGTGTGGAACATTGAATAGATAATACTAAGAAACGGTGTAAGTTGAAATATGGATCAATTGATTACAATGATTTGCAACAAAATATATTTTAGGGCATTAATATTTAATTTCGTTTAAGAATCACAAGATTTAATTGCCCCGGAAAATGTTGACAGGGAGAATTTCCTCACTTGAGGAAAATGTTACTTTTTCTTTCAGATATAGTCAAGAATGTAATTGCGCAACGTTATACACAACTCTACTAATAATATATGGAAGTTACTATCTATCTAGCCACATACAGAGAAAAAAACATTCACATCTTGTTTAACTTACTGACACACCAATTGATGGAAACTATTTCACCTAGAATATTTTTAAGAGACTTCCCCGTTGTTCCCAAGCTCTCCAAAAATGTCCAGTTTTCAAAAAGAGAGATTGGATGTGTAAAATTTTTCCAAAACAGAAAGAAAGTGCATTTTTTTTTAAAAAAATCCGACGTGAGTGTTTAGTCTGGTAGAATGACTAGTACGACATGCATGGATGCATAGTGAGTTTATCTTATAGTTAAATCCCGGTAGTTAATTTTAGTTATAAAAATGATATTAAAAAAATTAAGTCAATTCCTACTAAGAAACAACAAAGAAAAATGTTATTTTATAGTTACTTTTTATCAAATAATTAGAATTAATATAGATATGCATATACATATGACAGAATCACATTATTAAGTAGTAATTAATTTCTATTAATTATCATTAAAGTATCGTATTGTCATCTGAAACAATCGTGTATGTAAAATTTCAGTTCAACTGAATGCTTTAAAAAGCGAGGGGAAAAAATCTTTTAAAGTTTTGACCCAAGTCGTTAAAAGGGGAAGCCAACGTGACTGTATCTGTAATTAATTCTTTAAATAATTAATTTCAGTCAATTAATTTCAATTAATTGACTGAATTAATTTAATAAATTATCGTACTGTCACCCAAAACAATCGTGTATAGAGAATTTCAGCTCAAATGAGAGCTTTAAAATGTGAGAAAAAAACTTTTAAAGTTTTGACACAAGTCGCCAAAACTGAAGCCAACGAGGCTGTATTTGTAATTCTTTGAATAATTAATTTTAATCAATTAATTTTTATTAATTAAAATTAAATTACTGTTTTGTCATCCAAAATAATCGTGTATAAAAAGTTTCAACTCAATTGAACGCTTCAAAATGTATTTTATTAACGATTGAAAATTTGAACAACATAAATATAGAGTGCGAGCTAATAGTAGGAATTGAAAAACAAGTAGTTTTTAAGATATCTTTTACCAAAAAAATCATTCTAATTTAAAATCAACACTAAATGAATTTAAGTAAATTTTTGCAAACAAGATTATTCAGAAAAATATGTAAATATCAAATAAATAATTTACTATCACGTTTTCTCTCTCATTACCTTTTTTACATTAATAAGTAAAAACTGGTCAAAAACTTTCTTTAATGTGCGTGCACTTTTTCCTAAAAATTAGTACATATTCCATTTAGAGGGGGAAAAATAAAAGCTTATTGTGCTTATATATATATATATATATATATATACAGACTCGCAAATAATAATTAACACGGTGAAATACCGTTGAACCAGTTTTTGTGTAGTAGATAGGAATCTCATAAAAATAACCGCACAAAAAAAAATATCCGAAAACTTCCTGAATTTTTACATATAACAAGCAAATTCATCGAAATACTGCAGATATTTTTTTTATGTGGTCGCACAAAAATAAAATTGCATAAAAAAGGATCGCACAAAAACAGATTCTACTGTATTAACTATTGTATCAAAATTCATGTACAAAAATACGTACAAACATAAAAATAACACAAGACATTTTAAAGAACAAATTTAAAATAAAATTAGATAGTAAATTCTTAAAAGCATTTAAATAAATTTATCTGTAAATAATTGAAGAGAAAGATTTTTTTTTAAAAAAAATGACTATAACACCCAAAAGTCAAGTAAACAAAATCATACAAAAATATAGAAAAAAACACAAGACGTTTTGGAAACAGTAAATTTATAGCAAAATCAGATTATAAATTTTAAAACATATGCATTTAAAAATCGATTTATCTAAAAAAATAATCGAAAATGAAATTTGGAAAAAAAAAAACTATGCATAACGAGTTATGCAAACCATTATATAATACGTACAAGTTTTGAAAAACGAAAAACAATATTTTAAATATAAGTTGCTTTATTTTTTCAAAATATCTGAATGTTCTGTTTAAGTTGTTATGTAAACTTAAATTATATTAATACTTGTAGTTAGTTAGGATTTGATATAAATATAAAAAAACAAAAATAAATTTAAATCCTATAGTTTTTCAAATCTTGATTATTTACCAATTCACAAATTTGTGTGTAACTAGCAATAATTTTTTGAAGAAGATTCAAATCAGATAAGTATCGTGATATGAAATACTTTAAAATAGTAACTTTTTTCTTGCCATAGAGTAATTTGTCAAAAAATTAATTTTTTTAATTAATACAGGAATATTCAATTGAATCAATGTTCCATATTTCAATTAATTTTGTAAATGTTAGAATGGCGAAATACTCTGAATAATATTTATGCCATCAAAATGTGCGAAAAAATTAAACACACATTGTAATTTTTTAAACCTTTATCCTGTAGGTTTGATTTGACATCCCCGGTAAAAACTAAATCGACGGTAGAACATCCGGAAGAGTCGTCGGGGGAAAAAATGCTTATTTTAGTACATACATCAGTTTTATTACCCTGCATCTTAAAATTAAGGAAAGAAAATATATATGTAATCGATTTATAAACTAAATTAGTGAAATAATTTAAATCTTACCTGTAAGATGACTTTCAAAATAAAGTAACTTTATATCAATATCAGAATCAGTCGCAAAAAACTCTTTAGTTGCCTAAACAGACGGAATAAGACTGATAGTAGATCGGGAGGACACGTATCTTACTGTATTTGTGTGTGTGTGTTCACGAGACTTCTTTACTCTAAGACCCTCCCAACAGACCCCCTATAATGTCAAGACGGACAAATTGTAAGAACCTCAGTTCCCACCTGCACATATCATTGGCGTACACAGGGGTGGGGGTTCAAACCTCTCCCTTTCTCAACCAGAGTTTTGATTTATAGCACCAAAACCACGTTTCGGCGCTTTCTTGTTACGCCCTCCTCCTTCGATGAAAGCAGAGCATCCGAAACTTTTCGGCTGGTGACTCAGAAAACTGTTTTCGCAAAAAACTTTGTTATATCCCTCATGCATTGCGCACAGTTTGCACACACATGGGTACTTTTATGCTTTATATGCAATATACTATTGTTTTGCAGTAAAAACATCCCCACTGATGATTTAGAAATTTTAATTCATAAAATAAAAAAAGCAGCACATAATGTAATTACGCTGTACATTATATACATAGACTATAATTTGTTTATGTAGTCCTTTTGAGTTAAGTATCAATGGGAAGGATGTGCTTGATTATTCAATTCATACTAATAGTCCACACTCTCCTATATTTATTTATTTACATATATATATCTTGTTCAAATTTTCAATCGTTAACAAAATACTTTTTATTCATCCACTCAAGCTCACAAATACATTTCTTTATACTGGTAGTGTATGACACTTGATGTCAAAACAGTTTTTCGAAATATTCGTTCATTACTTAAATTTAATTAATGAATAAATAGTAGCAAACAAAAACAATAATCCAACACCATATATAAAAAGGAAAATCGCTTGTTGTTCCCTGTATAGTAATGGATACCACGTTGGACTTCTAATCCAAAGGTCGTGGATTCGAATGTGCTTTATATAAGCAAAATATTATTATTATAGAAGCATTTTTCACAAAAGGAGAATGTTTAGAAAATAACTAATTTCAATTTCATTTTTTGCCAAAATATTGCATTTAAATAATTTTTTATTCTAGTAATGTTCTTAAAACAATTTTATATATGTATTCTAATCCAAATGACACTAAATGTCATGAAAATTATCCATTTATATACTTTTTTCGTCCGTAGTCGGATACTTTAAGAGTAGCCGAGTCAGGGAATAGTATTAATCTTCGAGTTCATTATTATTATTATTATTATTGGAAAATATGATTCAATTTTTGACTCTGTTCTTCAACACTATACAGGGACTGTCTTAAAGGGGAGAAGGGAAAATGTGTGTGGGCGTAGATATTGTTCAATAAAAAGTTTCATCTCTCATTCATTAAGGTATCCGACTACGTTCGGAACCGTGATTTTAAAAAAGCACATAAATGGGTAACTTCCATGATATTTAGTGTCACTTAGATTAGAATACATGCATAAAATTCTTTTAATGACATTTTGACAAAAAAGAATTATTTAAATATAATATTATGGCAAAAAATTAACTTAGAATAACCTTTTTTCAAACGTTCTCCTTTTATAAAAAATGCTTCTAAAATAATAATATTTTGTTTATGTAAAGTAAAGACTTCTCTCTCCAGAGATTCTGAACTTTTTTTTTTAAATTCACATATCATTTTCTGAGTTAAAATCAATTGAAATAATTTTATCGGTGTTTTTTTCTTCAAATTTCTCCCCTCTGTTGTGACATGGATAAACCCACTTTTAAGCTACACATTTCAAAAATTCTAGTTGAGCCTCTGTACACAGGTCTGAGCTATATACAGGCAAAATATTATTATAATAGAAGCACTTTTCACAAAAGGAGACTATTTTGAAAATGGGTCATTCTATGTTCATTTTTTGTCAAAATATTGCACTTAAATGATTTTTTATTGCAATAATATTCTTAAAACAATTTTATATATACATTTTCTAATCTAAGCGACACTAAATATCATAAATTGCGCTTTTGCAAAATCGTGGTTTGTTCGGGTACATGCTTTAAACTCTCTGTCACACGTATTATCAATTTTGTTTTCGACATTGTCCTCGTACAAAACCCCTGTTCGAACGTCAATTCGGAATAATTAATCTTTTTTGTCAAGCTAGAATAAACTTATTTCGTCATAAATAACGGTGAAAAATACGCGCGAACAGGTGGAGCGCCTGCATGGGATATCTTGTTTTTGGGAATTGAATAAAAGTTTTACAACCGTCAAGGGAAGAAGAGGTTTCCCCTTATCAGCGTCTAAAATCAGTAACCTTTTGTACTGAATGACTTATTTATGCTCTTCTAACTTGCCTCCTTTTTGTATGGTTTCCTGAAGCACCTGAGTTTCTCCTGCAAGTGCTCCGGTCAACAGGAACGCACAGTGTGTGTTCAGCACAGTGACGTTAATATTTTTCGCTCTTCAATACAACATTGAACACTGATAAGTTCTCGTAAATTTCAAATTATCTACACAACTTCATAAGAAATATATTTTAATTCCAATGTATATAATTCCATTATTTTATTTTAATAAAGTTTACATTTTTTTACGTTTCCAAACATCTTAAATTCAGTACTGGGCTAGGGGGAAACTAAAGGCAATGCTACCCAAAGTTTATTTGGACAAGATGTAAAGTTTTTAGTCAGAAACAGGTACTCCAATAGCCGTTCAACCTATATTTATGTTTGTTCTTGATAGCTGGGTGCCGATTGCCGCCACAATCCATGTAGTAATTCCACAAACTAAATCCTGCACCGAAATTTTTTTTTCAATAAATGATTCTTAGCTCTCATTTTGATTATTAATTTAAAAATGTTACACAAAATAAGTTTTTCATTAAACTCTTTTTTAAATCTTTGAAAATTTAAATTAACTTCTTAACAAGTGTTAGCATGTCTTTCTTGTAAAAGTTCTTACTGGAATATTAAAACCCGGAAGATTGTTCAGAGCCCCCAAATGTACTACCCTTTCATTTTGTTTAATGTTCAAAATCACAAATGTTTGCTTATCTGGTTTTTCCATCCGAACGGATATGTCTAGAAAATGAATAAAGATTCCGGATGCAATTAGACAGCATTTAAAGTAAAAAATCTTTTAAATATATCCATTGAAGCAAAATTTTATTCCACTGCTGACTGACTTAAAGAAAAAATGGCACGAAGAAAGCCTTCTTTTAATTTAATTATCAAATAAGTGCCTTTTCCCACGAATAGTTGCATTCGTGTTATTTGCTTATAATTTAACGGACCTTAAAAAACTTTCCAAAGGTCTTTAAAAGTTAATTACTGCTCTTTAAAATAGTTTTCAAATTAAATTCTTCCCTATTTAAAAAAAAAGTGAATTATTTTGTTAACTTTAGTGTAAATTTAAGGAGTTTTTGATGAGCTAGTATCTTATTCAAACTGTTTTCGAAAAGAAAAATTGATTTTAGAGTATATCCAATTTAATCTTTAAAACATTCAGCTTATTTTTGGCTCTGTAAAAACCAAATAACCTTCTACTAATTTTATTTATCGATTCAGTTGTCGAAATTCAAATTCTTACGAAGGTATAAAAGTTTGGAAATCTGAGTGCAGTCCAGGTGTCGTCCTCGTCACCTGACCACAGTTCACTAGGTCCGTTGTCAATACCCCTAGTGTAGCCTCGAAATGTAAAGCCAATCAATTAATCAACCATCTTAACAAATTTTCAGATACCTTTAGAATTTTTAGGGGAGTTTTACATTTGAATTCCTGTTTCATAATTTTTTAGGCACGCATCAAACTTGAGACTAAACGAAATTTATTATTGGTGTTGATTTATAAATCTTTCTACCTCCGCTTTTCACGCTACAATCAATGATCTGTTATTGTGTTAAGAGTAAATCAATCGAGTTAAAAAAAAAAAACCTTTTTCAAACAAACATTTTATTTTTTTAAGTACTTTCTGATTTATTGTTGAGTTTGGTTCTTAATCACTATTTTAATTCAACAGCCTGTTTTAAATAAGGTTAGTTGATTTTAAAATGCATCAAATTTGATTTTTGAAACATTCAGCTTACTTTTTGGCTATATCCAACTACTAATTTTATTTACTGGTTCAGTTGTCGAAGTTCAAATCCTCACGGAGGTATGGAAGTTTGGAAATCTGAATGCCAGTAGAGGTGTCATCCTCGTCACCTGACGGCAGTTCAGTATTACGAGGTCCCTAATAGCCCCCTCTTTAGATTTCTCGTTCTGAGGTACCTTTAGAATTTTTGGGTGAATTTTACGTTTGAAATAACGTTTAATAGTTTTCTAGGCTTAAGCCATATTTGGGAGTTAACGAAATTAATTGATGCTGTTAATTGAGAAAATTTATGTCTTCATCATTTTAAATGGTAATCAATGGCCATATATTGCGTTAAAATAAATAAGCTGGAAAAAAAAAGAAAAATACTTTTTTTAAAAAAGAAAGTTTTTTTTTAATTTTAAAACTGTGCAAAAGGTCAATAAAGATAAGAGTTATATAATACGTCGTATATATCTTCAAAGTTTTAGTAATACCAAAAGGAACAAATATCAAGTAAAGAAGGTATGTTTCTAAAATTATTCTTTAAAAAAAATTAAAAGCGAGCGATAGCAAACGTGTTTTTCTTTTCACCGTCGATTTAACGAAACGAGGGAAATTGAGGAAGCAGAGAAGATTTTTGATAAGTTGTGAGATGAGGTCACACACACACATTAGTTCACAGTTTCTTTCAAATTTGGTATTGTTCCCACCAGTAAAACAATGAGAAAGATTGATTATTTGAGGTTGTTATCTTTTAACAGTAGTAATAGGGAGAAATTTAAGCGTCCAAAGAATAAGGAAGAATGTAGTCAAGCACTTCCACTGTTCAGAACCTGTGAAAGATTTTTTAAAAAAGATATTGAAATCTTTTATTTGTTTTAAATGAAATCGGCAATTATATATACCTAAATGTGCTAGTATCTTTGGTAATTATTTTGCCTAATTTTAATAAACTCACTAATAAAAAATCTAATTTAATTTTTTTTTGTTATATTCAGAAAATAAATAATAGCAGTTACTATTTAAGTTTTGAAAATTGTAATATTGCTAAAAGAATAATACAAAAGTGTGACCCCGTTTCACTATTATCTAAAATCCTTATAATTTTACATATTATTTTTGGTTAGTTAATTTGAAAAAGCAACTAATGTAAATTATTTTATTATTGCCAATAATTCAATTAAAACATTATCTTCGTCTGTGACATTACATACATTATAGTTTACATAATTTACACTACATTAATGCATGTAATACAGTTATTCAATATATGAGATTTCTTTTGCAAATTAACTGCTGTATGTTAGTTATATTATCATTTCTAGCCTTAAATTAGAAAAACGTAATAAAACTAAATTTTGTTACATAATAAAAAAATGGTTTTGCTTTTTACACGAAATTTTATGCATGAAAAAGAATGTAAGCTTTCAGTTTTGTGCAAAAAAGAAATACAGAATGTGTAGTTATAAGCGCCACACGAATTGCTTCCTAACCCCTTTCTAAGACACCAGCGGGATTTGGATTTTATTAAGTCAGCTTCCTGTGCATTTTATTCGAGATTTTTTCCCCTGTATTTTTAAAAAAAATGTAGTTTGGGACTTGTATGGAATGTGGATACGCTGTCAAGTACACACACCGACAAAGAAGCACAGGTGGTGGACAAAGCGAAATGACGACGAGAAAATGAAAGGTTAGGATATAAAAGTTCAAATGAATCTAGGTCAGGAGGACCAGAAAGGTTCAGAAGGGATCAGAGCATAGAGTAAATAAAAGAGATTTGTCATCAAAGGATTCTAATAGTGTGTTGCCAAGATTAAGGTAACGGCGCCACAAGCGGCTACAATCTGAGACCAAGAAAGCGGAAAAGAGAGGAGTCCCGACCAGTGGCGCACACAAGGGGGGGGGTCCTGGGGTCCGGATCCCCCCCCAAACCCTTGATTTTTTTCCCGATTGATTATAATTCTAAGTATATAGTACGCAAAATTTAACTAATTACTTGCTATTAATGATTAATTTTATTAATTAATGCTAATTACTTATTCAAAAACAAGTTTTTTACTGTGTTTTGTTCCCGAAAATCGACAAAATCAAACGGAGCATGATACAAGAATGGTGAACTTTCGACCCCGGACCCCTACCCCCTTTGAAAAATTCCTGTGCGCGCCACTGGTCCCGACTAACCATAGAGAGGAAGACATAACAAGGAGGACCAGTTCGATCCAGAAAAGGCAGAGAAAGGAACGATAGTCCATACATCGAAGAGCGAACAAGATCAAGAATGCCAGACGAGGAGGTGATCAACAACGGCAAGACCAGGAAAGGAGAGGAACGTGTACAAAGAAATCCTTATCACTGGAGGTCTTGGTAGGAATCGCCAACTACAAATCATAAGAACCAGGTTGTATCGTTTCTTTTTATATTCTTTCGAACAAGTGATCGGAAGAATTTTTGTAATAAAGCCAAGTCACGGTCGGATAATTAAAATTTTAGAAGCCAAGCAAAAGTGGACACTAAAATGAGTGTGTTTTTCTAGAAAAGAAAAAAGCTTTTGTCTTGTAAAATTTTTGTATAATTCTGGAGAAAACAACTGTAAAAATGCATTTGTTTACTTCTGTTATGACTTCGCTAAGATGCGACAATTCCTTTGGTTGTTTGTTTTGTTTATTGAAAAATGTTTGTAATTGTATAGTGTATGTATAGGTGTTGTTATATTGTTTCATATTAAGGAACATCTGGTTTTGGGAAACGCGGCGTAGATAGCATACTAACATAACGTTTAACCAGCGCTGCGCGATTTGAGGGGAAGTTTTTGAAAGAACCAGATGAAAAATATGTGTAGAAATTAGTTACAAATTAAAAGTGATATGTACTATATAAAAATTGTGAAATGTAATCATAATGTGTAAAAAAATTTTTTTTCAAATCACTTAAGAGATTTTTGTTTCAGGGTGACAGACCCTGAAGTCTATAAGAAATTAATGAAAGATTTATCTATCTCTATACAAAGAACGGAACTAAAGAGAAGATGTAAAGAAGAAAAATTGTTAGAATTTAAGTAAACATTTAAGTAGAATTAAGTTAGTTAAGAGACGTGTGGGCCCCGTTTTTTCTACCATTTAAGTCATATATGGTTTTTCCCCGGCTCTGTTACCCAGATGGGACACATCTATTTATTCTGTACATGTGAGAATCTACCGTGATTAAAATGCATGACTATGAATGTGAGTCTATTTAATTAAGTAAAATTTATTGAAGCTGTGGAAATTCAAATTAAGGAGAAATATTAAAAATTAAACTTAAGATGAATAGTGCAAATTAAAATTTAAGTGAAGCATTATAAATTAACGGTTAGAATAAAATTTAGGCACGTAATTTCTTAAGGGCCATTAAGACCCTCGAATAAATCACGTTTTGTTTCTAAGAGGGGCTTGTGACATCTTACGCGTCTTTTCTTTAACAAGTCCTTTGAGTTCTTTGGGCCAGAATTAATGGCAACTCTTTTTCAACCAAATCCAAGAAAAGAGATGTGAAGAACTGCAAATAAACCGACTTTAAATATAGGATCTTTGAGTAAGCGGGATGGCAATGTAAAGGAATGTTAGACAATTGTTGTGCGTTGTGGCAGTTGCACCTGCATTCAGCAATATTATTTGCGCTTGTCACATAACTCATTTCTTTTCAGTAGCATTTTCTCATTATTCACGCTACTGTATCAAGACCCCCCAGGAAGTGTTCGTTAAGTCGAAAATAAAGTGCTTTGCACATTCATGCAAACATTTTACCCGTTTTTGGTTGAGAAGGAACCTTAGTTTTTTCTCGGCCCTTTTAATACTTCCAATAAGAACCTGTTACGGCTAAATATTTTTTAAAGGAATAATTACTTGATTTATAAAATATTTATAACATTAAGGAAACATCTTCACGTATAATGCATACGGCAAAGGAAATATTCTGATTTTTGTATATTATTAAGGTATCCGACTACGTTCGGAAACCGTGATTTTGCAAAAGCATATAAATGGATAATATTTATATTTAGTGTCGCTTAGATTAGAAAATGTATATAAAATTGATTAAAGAATATTATTACAATAAAAAATCATTTAAGTTCAATATTTTGGCAAAAAATGAGCACAGAATGATCAATTTTCAAAATATTCTCCTTTTGTGAAAAATGCTTCTATTATAATAATATTTTGCCTGTTTATAGCTCAGACCTCTGTACAGAGGCTCAACTAGAATTTTTGAATTATGTAATTTAGAAGTGGGTTTATCCTTGTCTTACGACAACAGAGGGGAGAAATTTTAAGAAAAAAACGCCGATAATTAGTTCAATTGATTGTAACTGTGAAAATAATGTGAATTTTAAAAAAAAAATAGTTCAGACTCTCTTGAGAGAAAAGTCTTTACTTTATATAAGCAAAATATTATTATTTTAGAAGCATTTTTTATAAAAGGAAACATTTTGAACAAAGGTTATTCTAAGTTAATTTTTTGCCAAAATATTGTATTTAAATATTTTTTTTTTTTTTTGTCAAAATGTCCTTAAAACAATTTTATACATGTATTCTAATCTAAATGACACTAAATATCACGAAAATTATCCATTTATGCGCTTTTTTAAAATCATGGTTCCGAACGTAGTCGGATACCTTAATTACATTCAAAATATTAATTCCAGTGGCGTTGAAACATGTTCAAATCAAAGTGCTATGCAACATGTCAGTATGTGTTGCATACAATGAAATGATTTCATACATGTGTGTGTGTGTGTGTTCAGGACATTTTCCCTCAATTCTTATTTTAAGAAAAATTAATTTTGAAGAAATTCTCTTCAAAGTTATGCTTTTACGAGAATTCTATTTTTTCGAAACTACTTCACAGTGAAAAGTGCTATTTTTCATTACTTTCTAAAAAATACTTTCCATTCTTATACCGAATTTTTTTTTTATCTGGATTACTTATTTTAAAAAATGGAAGTTACTTCTTTTGAAAAGAAAATTATTACTTTACCTCAGTTCTTTTTAGCTAAACTATTATTTTTTTTAAATAAATTATTAAATCTTAAAAAAATTCAGCCAATATTAGCTTTATCTATATATATAAAGGAGAAAAGCGACTCACTCACTCACTCACTGACTAATCACGATATCTCCGGAACTATTAAACCTGCAGACTTGAAATTTTGTAGGTAGGTTCCCTTCATGGAGTAGACGTCAGCTAAGAACGGATTTTGAAAAGTTCGAACCCCAAGGGGCGTTATGGGGGTTTAAGGGGCGTTATAGATAATTATTTCCATTACTAAACTATTAGATGTACAGTCGTGAAACTTGGTACACAGATTTCTTTCATAAAGTAGAGATTCCCTACATAATGATTTTTACGAAAATCGACCTCCCAGGGACGTAGAGGGCGCTTAAGGGGCGTTATACATAATTATTTCCATTTTTAACCTATTAGACGTACAGTCTTGAAATTTGGTAAGCGGATTCCTTTCATAGAGTACAGATCCACTGCAAAATGGGTTTTGTCAAAATCGACTCCCAAGTGGCGTTGTAGAGTATTAAGTGGCGTTATAGGCAATTAACTCCTTTTTTATTTAACTATTAGACGTAAAATCTCGAAATTTAGTACGCTGATTCCATTCATTAAGTAGAGATCCGCTATAAGATGGGTTTTGTGAAAATCGTTTCCTAAGTGGCGTTGCGGGGGCTTGGGGCGTTATAGATAATTATTTCCATTTTTAAACTATTAGACGTACAGTTTTAAAATTTGGTATATATATATATATATATATATATATATATATATATATATATATAATATATTTCATAGTGTAGAGATCCGCTACAAAATAGTTTTGGGGAAAATTGATCCCCAAGGGTCACTGAGGGGGATTAAGGGGCGTAATAGATAAATATTTCCGCTTTTCAACTAATAGAAACACCTGCTTGAAAATTAGAAGGTATGTTCCGTTCATAGAATAAAGTTCCTTTTACAAAGATTTTTGTGAAAACGGACCCCCAAAGTGTGACAAATCTAGGAAAGCGACGGAATTCCTGAGGAGCAGAGGAACATCGAAATCAACGGCATTCCTCATAGTAGAATAAGGAGAAGAAGCCTCAGTATGGAAGCGTTGGATAGAGATCCGGTACATAGGAGGATTTAACAGACAAAAACTAGGTTGTATTGTTTCTTTATCTTCGCGGTACGAACAAGTGAAGAATTTTTGCAATTGAAGCAAGTCACGGGCGGACTCTAAAATTAAGAAGACTGGCAAAAGTGGACACTGCATTGTGTGTGTTTTTTTCTGTAACAGAAAAAAAACAGCTTTTTTGTTAATTTTTTGTATTTTGGAGAAAACATCTGTAAAATTTGCATTTGTTTACTTCGATGTATGACTTCGCTAAGATGCGACAATTCATTTGGTTGTTTGTGTTATTTGTTTATTGTGAAATGATTATTATTGTATGATGTGTATATATGTGTGTATATTTTGTTGCAAATCTGGTGACTTGGGGCGCGGCGAAGTTAGATAGGATTAACCATTAACACTAACTAGCGCATAAAGTTTTTCGAAAGGGAAGGCAAAGGAACCAGATATTTATTGTATATAAAATTCATGTAACAAGTGTATAAATTCATGTCAGCTTTTACCTACCACTCAAATGGAAATTAATCTTTCAGGGTAGCTGACCCTGAAGTCCTCGATGTTCCAGTGCCACAGAAGAATGATTTTATTTTATGTATAGTGATTAAGTAAACTCTATGGGGCTGGTTTTTTTACCACCACTTGGGTGGTTTTTCCCACGCCTCCGTAGCCGAATGGATAGAGTGCAGGGATTCATTTAAACTTGTACAGTGTTATGAGGTTTAGCAATTAATTTTAAATCGTAATTTTATTTGTCCTTTTTCCTTAAGGAATGAGTTTCAGTAATATGCAGTTAGAAGTTAAAGTCGTCGGAACTATAAGACAAAGATAGGAATTACGTAATTTATTTTCAGGACGTATGAGTCCTTCGAATAAATCCCGTTTTCTTTTTGGAGGGGGTTGTGACAAATCTATACGGAACTTTATCACTAACCTTCTGAGTCGTCTTTTTTAGGGAAATTTAATTCCCTACCTATTTCCAATCAGCTCCAAAAAGAGGACAGGATTCCTTCTTATGCAGATTAGATAAAGTATTTAAGTCAAACGGAATCGTAAAGTTAGAGCAGTAGGAGAGAGAGATTGAAGTAAGAAGTTATAATAGTGAAATTAGAAAGATATTATTGGAGATTTCTAGGAGGATAAAATCTCACGAAAAGGCTGAGCTGAACTGCATGTGTGGTAAATACTGATTAAAGTCTCATTAAAGTTTTAGGAGTGAGATTAAAGTCAAATGTTCAATAGGAACATTATTAAATATAAATCTGGGATCTCTTATCGTGGTAATCTCTGCGTGATCGATATTCTAATTGTTAATTAATTGGATCAATAAATATTTAAGTTAATTTAAAGGACATTCTCTTTTAAACCTCATAATACTATTTAGATATATTTGTTAATAAGTCTTTGTTTCTATTTGGATAAGATAACCAAATAAAGAAAGTTATTTATAAAAATGGCTACTGGCTCTTATCTGACTCCTACTTATTCTCGTTCTCAAAGTGAGGTCCAAGGGGACCTTCACAAAAGGAGTGGGGGTGTGAGGAATTAAGGCGTGTTATAGAAAAATTCCTGTTTCTGAATTTAACTCATTTACTTGAAATTTGTTGAGCACTTTTTTCTTTAGTTGAGTAGAGTTCCACTAAGAATGGATTTTACGGAAATCAACTCCAGGGGGAAGCGGGGAGAGTTATTGGAGCGTATTGATAGACAAAATTCCCTTTTTAGAACTGCTAGGACTACAATAATAATATTTGGTTTGCATGCTTCTTTTGTTGAATGGAATCCGCTAAGAGGTATTGATGATAAACGAGGTATTGATGATAAAAATTCCGTTTTTGCTCTGTTAGATTTAGACTTGAAATTTAGCACGCATGTTTATTTTATGGAGTAGAGATCCACTGAAAGTTGCTTTGGTGGAAATCCACTTGATTATTAGGTTAAGTGAGCGAAAAAAATCTTTCTCCTTCTATTTTAGATATAAATAGAAATTAGATATTATAATTTATGTTCTTTTTATATCGAGGGGCGAGAGTGTAGCAGCAATAAATATATTTTTCAATACAATTGAATTCTTAATGCTAGATATCAATAATTAATATAGATGTAAATAGTATACATATATACAACATCGGGAAATACCCAGTGAAGCGGGTGGGTAACGGCTAGTTGTGCTATATGTATAATCATGAACGGTAATATCTTAATGTATCCGATTACGTTCGGAACCGTGATTTTGCAAAAAGTGTACAATCAAATATTTTTTAATTTTTAGTGTCCTATAGATTAGAATACACGTTTGAAATTGTTTTAAGAGTAGTATTATATGTAAAAAAATATAAGAAGTTTTTTTTGGAAAAAAATGAATGTAGAATTATTTACTTTCAAGTCCATCTTTTTTTCTTTTTTTTTGTAATAAATGCTGTTATAATAATAATATTTTGCCTATATATACGTATCTCATATTTTGCGTATACGTTTTTACCTATATATATTCTGTGTGTTACCTGAACAATGACTTTTGAAATATATATCTTAGAAGTGGATGACGGCCTCGGTAGCCGAGTCGTGTAGGTATCGGATCGCGGCTGGCTTTGTCACGAGTTCGAGGGCAGTACCACCAAAGACCCGCCGTGTAGGGCAGTGATGCACGTTAAATCTGTCGAGTGCTAAAACGTTCTCCCGTTAGTGTGGTGCGGTAGTTAGGAGAGGGTGCCAGCTCAGGTGTCGTCCACGTCACTTTACCATGGTACAAAATTACGTGGTCCATCGCCAAAAGCCGTCATGTAGCTGAACAGTGCGACGTTAATATTCACTCACTCACTTAGAAGTGGATTTATGCTTTTTTTAATACGTCATAATCGAGAAATTTTAACACAAAAACAAAAAAAACTACCCATTATTATTTCTATCGGTAGTAACTCTGAAAATAATGTGAATTTTTTAAAAGTCCTAGTTTAGGTTCTCTGAAGAAGTTTTAACTATATGTAAGCAGAATACTAATACTATAGAAACTTCTTTAATAAAAGGAGAATGTTTTGAAAGTAAATAATTCTTTGTCAATTTTTGCCAAAATACTGGATTTAAATAGTTTTTATCGCAATCTAAAACTTTTTGTTATAATCTAAATGTCACTACATATTAAAAACAAGTATTCATTTGAACTCTTTTGCAAAATCACGGTTCTGAACGTAGTCGGACACCTTAATATTAATATCTGGAATTCACATAACATAAAATGTACATATACGCGAAAGAATATACTGCATTTACTCGAATCTAAGCCGCACCTTTCTTTCAATATTATTGCTACTGAAAAACGGGTGCGGCTTAGAATCGAAGGGGAAAAGATTGGGATGGGGTATTTAGAGCAATTACAAGTTCATGTATGCATTTAAAAGTTTATAAAAATAATAAAATTCTTTTTTTTCACTCTTTTTAGTAGTTCTCATTTTAAATTTATTTTAATTTCATAAAATTGGATATTGATAAACCATTTTGCACTATTTTTCATTTTTCACAAAATTTTGTTGAAGATGTGGGATGCGGCTAAAAATCGATGGTGGCTTAGATTCGAGTAAATGCGGTATATTATGCACATCAAATGTTTAGATAGAATTTCCGAAACATGTCATTTTAAGATGTTTAAAGATGCATGTTATTAATTGTATTTCAAAATAAAAAGTATTTAAAAACCAGATAAGAATTTTAAAAAATTATACTTCCCTTATTTTATTTAACATTGTAATGAAAGTAAATATTAAAAAAAAAACGATTAATACAGTGATACATTATTAAAATTATTCTTTTTTCTGTAATATTTGTAGAACAATATGTTATTTTCGGCTTAAAAATTTTTTAAATTTCTAAATGATATTCTTAAAGACAACAATAACGTAAACATAACTTCATATGATTTTCAGTTAAGTAAGTTAACCTATATTCTGTATTGGTTTTAGGAAAAAAATTGTGCCTGAATATACAAATTTGGTGTTAAAACTTTTAATAAACTCAAGTAATAAAAATTTTGAATGACTCTTTAGAAAATAAAGTTCCTACTTGTGTAATCTATATAATTGTCGTTCTAGAAAT
>BMAU01003082.1:0-18698 GCA_019973935.1 Trichonephila clavipes | reverse complement strand
TAACGATCGATGCCATCCTGTGGTATGTAAAATACTCGACCTTACGAGTCGACTGTACAGCAAAGGGTTTCGATATCGTGTTTTGCTGGCTACCAAGTCACGTAGGAATATAGGCAACGAGCAAGCGGACAGCGCGGCAAAGTCGGCGACGACGCATCTGCCGCTGGCGGTTCCGCTATCGGATATGAAGCGCGTCATCATGCACATCATATTTTTAAGATCTGGCAGGAATCATGGAGTCAGCAGTTGATAACAAACTGCACTCTGTGAAACCTGTCATAGAGCATGGCCTGTGATGCCAATGCGAAGAACTGATGTCAAATTGACTCGTCTTCGCATTGGTCATACTCGCTTCACTCACAGGCATTTGTTGTTTGGAGAACGCGCTCCTGAATGTCCTTCATGCAATGTTCTTTACACTGTTCATCACATTTTAATTGATTGTCCAGTTTTTAACCATCATCGCATCACGTTTTTTCATACATCTATTTTAACCTTATCTGACTTGGTGGGGGAATCTCCCCACCAAAATCTATTTGCTTTTATGAAGAAAATTGGTTTTTTATATTTAATTTGACTTTTTAAAATGTTTTAACTTTAACTTTATGTTTTATATGTGCATGCAGCATGCACATATATAGTAATTATTTTTATATCTTTTTTTTTTTCTTGTGTATTTTTAACATATGTAGAATATTTTAACAAACGTGTGCGCAGTATAGCCAAATTTGGCTCTTGCGCCATAAAACACTACATTCACTCACTCACTCACCCGAACCTGTACTTCCCTCAGGGGCTCACCTTCTTTAGGTGAGTACGGGTTTCACGCTCCCGAGTGCCCTAGTGATCTTTTCCTTCTCCTAGGGGTTTCTGTCTTTTGGTAAACACGGGCTTCACGAACCCGGGGAACCCTAGTGAACCTTCTCTATTTTCGCCCTTTTTCTTGCCATCCAAATTTCCCTTTCCTTCTTTTCCACCTCAGGCTCACTTTCGGGTGAGTACGGGAGGCCACGTCCCCGAGGTACCCGAGTGACTTTTGAAAAGAAAACCCAAACCCAAAAAATTTGCTTGGTTAGTGTTTCAGTTACAGGTCCATCTTTAACGTTATATTTAGTTCAGTTAGGGGGTTGTTTTGTGTGGTTAATTTTATTTTGGATATTTTGAGTTTAATTATTTCTATTATTTTACTTTTGGTTTATTTCTTTGGGGTATTTAAAACAAATGAATTTTACTTTTCGTTTTACGTAATGTTAAGACTGGTTTTTGAGTCTGACCCGCATGTTTGCCGTGTACGGCGACCCGTACCGGGGGAAAGTGGAGTCTGGGGTTCCTGTTGCGTGCCCTTTGGCCCATGCTTCTCCGTAGACGGGAGGCAGGAGTGAGCCCGCTCACCTGTCAATCGGCTGGTGATTAGTTCTGCGGATTCCAATACGGGTTCTTTGGAATACCAAAGACGGTTGCTTTAGGGTTAGTATTGCAGTTAGGTGCCCTGGGTGAACTGGCGGATCACATCCCGAACCTGTACTACTATACCCAGTACCACCTCTGAGGTAAGTGCCGTGCCTGACGCATGTCAGATGACCGGCGGGCTGCCCCCCTTGTTGGGCTCCATGGTGGGTGGAGGCGTACTGGAATGAACACAAAAATACACTCATGGAACCCAGCAGTAATTCTCCTTCATTGGAGCACCGTAACGTACAATTTTCTGATTCGTTTCGCTTTTTTATACTTAAAACTCCTGCTACTTTTACGAATGTTTCACCTTTCCTAATTGAGAAAGCTATAACTGGCGCTATAGGGAAGTCAAGTCGATTCGTAAGATGCGCTCTGGGGACTTGTTCCTCGAAGTGTCATCTTCGAATCAAGCGACAGCCCTTATAAAACTACAAAAGCTTGCTCACTTAGAACTTACCGTGGCTCCTCATAGTAATTTAAATTTTCGCGTGGCGTAATTTCGCCAGCGGATTTCTTAAACGTGTCGACTGAGGAAATCAAGGAAACATGAAGGCCCAAAAGTCTGTGATGTCAGGCGTATCACGATTAGGCGGGATGGACAGGTGCTGAACACAAAGCACCTCATCCTGACCTTTCTACACCTGACCTCCCCACAGACCGTTAAAATGGCCTACATCAGATGCCCAGTTCGACCGTACATCTCAAATCCGCTGCGCTGCTTTCAGTGCCAACGATACGGCCACTGAAGAACGTCTGTCGGGGCCAGCCTACCTGCCCTCGTTGCGGGGAATCAGGCCACGACAGCGCAGATTGTAAAAAGAAGGAGCAGTGTTTAAATTGTCCTATGCCGTACACATGATTTTCACATTTAGTATACTATATACATGAAGAAATCATACACACACAAATAAAAAATACTATATGTACCAATTATATTCAATGATGATAAGTTATTATAGTATGATCCTTTAAGAAATATATTAAAAAAATTAAGCCATCAATACATATTTAAGAAACAAAACAGTAAATTTCAGCTATACTTTTAACAACAATATTACATATTTACATTAGAATTCCAGTAATCAGTTACTCTGCAATGACATCTTATTTTTTTTTTTTTTTTGTGGACTATTATTAAACATATATCAAATCCAATAGTGTTAAAAAAATCAATTTTCATATTTACATACACAATGGGTAATTTTATAATATATAACATACAAAAAACTTCCTATTTACAAGAAAGAATACCAGAAAACTTTAGTTTCAATTCACCACATAATTATAACTCAGTTAATCACTAATACAATCCATTTACCCCAATTGAGCATTTTTATGCAAAACAGTATCTATTTATACACATTTTATTTGATGCTAACACATATTTATTTATACACATAGAATTTGATGCTAACACATATCTATTTAAAAACATAGAATTTGATGCTAACACATCTATTTATATTGATATCCTGAAAACTTTATGTTCATTATTAAATACATAATAGATAATTTTGTTAAAATACATACTTTCCAATGAAAAAAATACATTCTGTAACACATTTAAGAGATGAGATGCCCACAAATTGTAATACTAATGAGAGAATTTCTGTTTACAATGTAAAAAACAGTAGTAATGAATAATTATTTGTGACATAAAGTTGAACTTTGTATAACATATATTAATTTGAATGCGAGAATATATATGGAATATTTTACATCATGCTCTTAAATTTCTTTTTATTTACAAAGCTTTTGTTTGATTTAGATTCTCGCTGTTATGAAATTACAAACAATTCTACTCTTTTGCTTACAAACTTACTGATGAGGTTATATCAGGATGGTGGAAGAATAATTATATTTAAATTTCACAATACTAGCATAAAAATCATACATGTATATATAACCAATTAAGAGTCAATTTTCAATTCTAAAATCCAGGAATAAACATACATTGTCATTTTATAAGAATATCTACAACATTTAAAGCAGTGTTTACTATAACTTTTTCACTATATGTACATGAATTGCATTACCAAAAGAAATATATTTAATCAATTAGATACATTTTTATAAATGGTGATTTTCAAATTTACTAGTTTTTAATAACTGCTTACTAGTAATAAGTGAAAGGAATTTCAAACTTTAACACTTACATAATAGTTGCTATTTTGTTTATTCTCTTAATCTTACTGGTTATTTTATCTTTCTGCCACAGCTGGTAGTAGGTTGTTCATCAGGCAATGGGGAAAGTTCTTTCCGATTTGAAGTCTCATTTTTTTCCCAACACTAGTTTGTTCATTTTGATTGTCCACTGCTAACAAATAGGCAGGTTTCAGTCTATCTACAGAGATATTAACTAATTTATCTTTGATTAAGATTGTGAAATACTTATCATACTTTTTTGTACAGCATATATGGTCTTTCATATGGTGGTTCTAATGTTTTTTTAACTCTGTCGATACGAATAAACACATGGGAACAGGATTTCAAATCTTTATGCACAAAGATATTTTGCTTCCTGTTGCTATGAGACTTCAGTGGCCTTAGCTCTGTCATGTGTTGCTGTAATTTGGCAACAAAATTCTGTGGATCCCTGTTAATAGTAGGGGGATCAAAAAATTCACCAGGTAATTTAATAGAAGTACCATAGACCATCTGTGCAATTGTGTAACTAATGTCAGGTCTTATGGCAGCTCTTAAACCTAACAACACAGTGGGTAATGGCTCTGTCCACCTAATATTGTGTTGTGAGCTTTTTATAGCACCTTCACGGTCCTATGCAAACGTTCTACTTCCCCATTACATTGAGGGTGGTAAGATGTTGTGTGGGTTACTTTAGCACCACATATTGCAGCTATGCTTCTAAATAGTTCTGCCTCAAACTGTCGACCTTGGTCTGTGACTAATTTGGCAGGTACTCCAAACCTGCAAATCCATTTCTCATAAAATGCTCTCCCAACTATTTCAGCTGTTATTTCAGGTATAGGAATTGCTTCCATCCAGCAAGAGAATCGGTCAATGCAGGTTAAGCAATACTGCATCCCTTCTGAAGGTGGTAGTTTTCCAATGAGATCTATATGAACTACACTAAACCTTTCATCTGGTTGTTCGAATTCTCCTAATTTAGATTTTGTATGTCTGCTGACTTTACATTTTTGGCACCTAATGCAAGCCTTTGCCCATTCTCTGACTTGTTTTTTTAATATCTGACCAGACATATATTTCAGTCACCAGTTTTACTGTAGATTTAATACCAGGGTGAGCTAAGCCATGAATTAGTTGGAATATTTGAAACCTAAATTTTTGTGGAATGTAAGGTCTAATTTTTTGCGTTGAGATGTCACACCAAAGTTTTTTCCCAGATGGCAATGTCGAAGGTTTAAATTTTAGAGAATTGTTGTGCAATAATTGTTGCAACTCTTCGTCAATAGTTCGCTCTTCGGCAATTGCATCAAAGTTGATTTCAGAAATTGATTCAATTCTGGATAAGGCATCTGCAACAACATTATCTTTACCCAATACATGTTGAATGTTACAACTAAATTCTGAAATGTATTGAAGTTGTCGTTGTTGTCTTGGTGATGCTTTTTCATTTTTTTGCTTAAATGCAAAAGTCAGAGGCTTGTGGTCAGTATATATAACAAAATCATTCCCTTCCAGCAGGTGTTTGAAATGTTTCACTGAAAGGTATATTCCCAATAGTTCTCGGTCATAAGTACTATACCTTGTTTGTGTTTCATTTAGCTTCTTTGAGTAAAAAGCTATTGGCTTCCAACCCTCGTTTTCTAACTGCTGGAGTACTTCGCCCACAGCAAAATCTGATGCATCTGTGCAAAGTGATAGGGGTAGTCCAGATCTTGGAAAGGATAAAAGAGCAGCCTCTTCAAGGTCAGTTTTGCATTTTTCGAAGCTTCTCCTGGTGTCATCAGTCCAATGCACTTTTCTGCGGTCTTTCTTCTTCGCTCCTTTTAACAGTTCATGTAGAGGTGCTTGAGTCTTAGCAGCATCCTTTAGGTACCTTCGGTAAAAATTTATCATGCCCAGAAACGTCCGCAGGTCATGAATAGTTTCTGGTAGTTTGCAGTTTAAGATAGCTTGAAATTTTTCTGGCAATGGCTGAGAACCTTCTGCCGTGATGAGAAATCCCAAATATTCAACTTGGTCAGCTCCCATCACTGATTTGGAAACATTTATTCGAAGTCCATATTGCTGGAATCTTTCAAATACCATTTTTAGGTGTTCTCTGTGTTCCTCTTCCGTAGATGAGGCAACAAGTACATCATCAAGATATGGGAAAACAAAGTCGAGTCCATACAGTACTTCAGTAATGAAACGTTGGAAGGTTGAAGGAGCATTCCTCAGTCCAAAACTCATAGTATTGAACTCGTACAAGCCAAATGGGGTGGTGATGGCAGTTTTTTCTTTGTCTTCCTCAGCAATAGGTATCTGATAATATGCCTTTACAAGATCTATCTTTGAAAATATTTTTTTATCCTTCAGGATGTAATTAAAGTCCTCAATTCTAGGAATTGGATACAGATCTGGTATTGTCTGTGCGTTGAGTCGCCTGTAATCGCCACATGATCTTAATGTGCCATCCTTCTTATTAGCCAAGTGCAATGGACTTGCCCATTGAGATTTTTAGAGTCTAATGATGTCGTTGTTTAGCATAAACTGAAACTCCTGCGTCGCCAGTTTCAACTTATCAGGGGCTCCATGTTTGACAACTCTGTTAACCAAGTTTGGCTTGGTTAAATCAGGATACGAGGTAAGCAGGTTGAAATACTTGAGGCTCTATTGACCGTGCTGAGATCATTATTTTCTTGGATGGTAGCAACTTCTCCTTTAATTGAAAGATTTGTTACTCCATCGATTAATTTCCTGTTGTGCAGATCTATCAGCAACTGGAATTTTTGAAGGAAATTAGCACCTATGATTCCTCGCTTAAGTTTGGCAATAATAAATGGCCACTGAAATGGGCGTCTTAGGCCTAGATCCAGCGGGAGAATTTTTAGACCATATGTTGGAATTTCAGTGCCATTAGCAGCATACAGTTTATATTGAGAGGCTTGGCACGCACCTTTCGTTTTTGTCCAAGGGAGGATCGAGACGTCTGCTCCGCTATCCACAAGGAATTGACATCTGGTTTCTCTGTCCTTGACAAATAACCAGGATTTCTGGCCTAAATGTCGGCAGCAGGACTCGCCGCGGCGTCTACTGCTGGAATTCGTTTCCCGGTTCATTGAAGCTGCACGGTTGTACACATTTGCAAGGGAGGCACTTCTTCCCGAATCGGAAATGGTAGAAGCAATATTTTCCCTGGGGAATGTAGCGGCGCCTTAATTTGCTACGACTACTACTTCTCTAATTCTGATGAGGACTAAAGCCCTGGACTTTTCGTTGTAGCTTCAAAGAGGCAAGTTGTTCTTCAAGGCTTACTAATTTAGACAGGAGTTCATCCACTCCTAAGGAATCTTTCTGAACCACTGCAGCATCAATTGTTGGCGCCATCTCCATGAACTTGTTAGCCAATGCGCTATTTTGTCATTTTCCAGTAAATATAAATCAGGGTTACCAGTTATTAGATGCTTGTTTCATAGCACTCTAATAAATACTCAGTAGTGTTGAGTTTTCATTAAATTCATTATTCAGACTTTATCAATATGTACTGGAAATTTATTAAGCGTGTTCATTCAACACCGTCAGCAAAGCTATCTCTACACGTTGTACAGAAATGCCACGTTTTCAGTATTTTATACAGTTATATTGCAGTTAAGCATAATCTTAAGCATGGCAGTCTTCTGGCCACGGTAAAACGCGATATCGGTCGTCCAGTCGCATGTGTCGTGTGTCTAGCGATTTCTCCCGCTGTCTGCCGCCTGTTTCTTCTGGCCTGTAAGACAATGTACCGGTCATCTCCGGGTGTGGTTCCTCGTGGACGACCACTACTGAACCCCCGGATAGCTGTTCCTGTAGTTTGAAATTGTCTCCAAAGTCGTGAAACGATGCTGTGAGCAATTCCGAACTCTGCAGCCACACTTGTCACACTGCGGCCTTCCTCCAACTTCCCAATGATTCGACCTCGGTTAAAAGCATCCAGATGTCGTCTAACAGATTGATTATTCGCCATTTCTCGCTGAGGCAGCAACTCGGTGTGATTTTAACTGCTATACGGCGTGCAATCTCTTTGCCAGAAATACTGATCTTACACCGACAACATGCTTTATACTACTCAGACACTCCCCCATTACGTCTACCTGCATATCTGCGCATGTGCTACCGTACATCACCTTACTTAATCTCCTAATTGGTCTTTTTGTCCGCTCTGCCTCTTCGTTCAGCTGATATGCTAATTTTTCGACTTCGTCCTTAATTTTTGCACACCAGTGTATATATATATATATATATATATATATATATATCTTAAAAAAAATTTTTAAATTATCTTGAACAGAAAAAAAATTATTGAATAGAAAACCCTTTCATATCTTCCAAAATGAAAATCTGAAAACGCATTTAAAATTTGCAAAGGCATAAAACAGAAACTAATAATGTCTGTAAATCTCTAATTTTTAATACGTTTTTTTCAACTGAAGAAGTTGTAAAAGAGCTTGTAATTTTCTATGAGACAAATCGTTTTAACTTATAATTATATATCATATAGGAGCTAATCTCTGACTGCAATGTAATGGTATTAATAATAAATCCTTATTATTGTTATTAAAATAAATAACTGTATGAATCAAAACTTGAATTTTACTTTACATATGCAGTAAAAATTAGTCTAATTGCTATACATCACTTTTTCACTATTGTTACTGCAATTCATGGTTAGCTGTTCTGTGACTAAGGTTTAATTTTTTTGATAAGTATGTAAGTAGTTAAAATATACCGGTTCTGGAACAGTGGAGCCGGTGGCGCCAGGAGGTTGAGGTGCATGCAAACAAAAGAGGGTGGAAGTCCCCCCCCCCGGATCTGAACCGGGAAGATGGTTTGTGATTGATAAGGGTTTCGGGGATCTGTACTGATAAGAAATGCACGCTTTTAGCGATAACGAGTTATATTCTGATATAGTTTTAATTAAATGATTATGATTTTTTAATTACGTCATTGGAAGCAAATTTTAATTGGGATAAAGAGACAAATTTTTCTGTACATATGATTATTTTTATATAACTCCGTATAAATCTATTTCTGAAAATCATGATATACGTGTTGAATGATTATTTGTTATATTTCAAATTTGATGCTTTGTGCTTGTGATTTCTGAAACAGAGGATTGAAAATTAGGCAAACGAAAGGGAGTGGAAATTCCCCCTCCCGGGTCTGAACCGGGAGGATGGTACCCCCTCCGCTCTGATAAGGGTTTCGGGGCTCTGTAAATGGGTGCTAGAAATGCATGTTTTTAGAGATAACAATTTATATTCTTATATAGTTTTAACTAAATGGGTAGAATTCTGATTTTTTTTTTTAAGTACGTCATTGGAAGCAAATTTTAATTAGGATAAAGGGTCAAACTTTTCTATACATATAAATATTTGTATATAATTCTGATAAAGTCTATTTCTGAAAATTATGATATACGTGTTGAATTATTGTTTATTACATTTCAAATTTGATACTTTGTGCATAACTAAAATATATTTTTCATTGATTTTGCATGTATTTTTTTTATAATTCTGAGATAACTTAAAAAATACTATGCTTATATAAAGTAAAAGTTCTGCATATGTGTGTTTTTTCGTTTGCAAAGTAGTTTCCTTACATGAAACATCCCTTTCCTATGGTAATATATGCGGACCTTGTAATTCTGGTAAAACTTTCTTTGTTAGACGAATCTTAGAAATAAAATTAATTAATTCTTTTCCTCCCAAAATTATTTGGCGTTATGGAATTTATCCAAAATTGTTTGATAAGATGTCTGACATAGAATTTCATGAAGGCATGCCTTTCGATGTAGAAGATATTACCAATGCTTTCGTAATAATAGATGACTTAATGAATGAAGTAGGAGAGAGATGAGACAAAAGAACTTTCAAACTTGTTCACGAAAGGAAGCCATCATAGAGATATTTCCGTAATATTTATTTTACAAAAATATTTTTGCAATGAAAAACAAATTATAGGAATATTTTTTTAAATACTTCCTACCTAAGTTGTTTTAAAAATGTTAGAGACAAGCAATAGATTTGTCTAGCAAGACAAATGTATCCATCTCAATCGAAATTTATGATTGGAAAACTATACGAAATACAAATGCTGCAAATTTGACTATCCACTTTGTGAGAGATAGAAAAATAAAACCTTTCATTCGAATCATTTAATGAATTTTTCAAAAGAAAAAATTGTTGATAGAGTTTTGTTACGAATAAATATCTCAGAACAAAATCATTGTATTCAAAACCTTTGTCATGGATAGAATATTAAGTGTGGTTTGTGTTCTTCAACATTTGTTTTTAATTTTTAGTCTGTTTCCCTTCTTGTTCCTTACACTTAAGTATATTAATATGAGTAAAGTAATTAAAAAAGTTGAAAAAATATTGAAAAAAAAAGTTGAAAAAAGATGAAAAATATTGAAATATTTAGAATATTGTTGGTGGACTTGAGTATTTAATAGTGATAAAATTTCTTTTTTTCATATTAATCTTAAAATAATAATAACTTTATAAATTTAAATATATGGTAAACTTATATAAAAAAATTCAAAGCAAAATCTTATTCATCTTATAATAATAATAATACAAACACAAAATATGAGAACAATATTGTACTTATTCACCTTCTAAAATTTATTCTTACATTATATCTTTTCTTAAAATATTGATACAATCTGAAATCTTTCTGTTTGCTACGAACAAATTCATATAAAATATAATTCATTGAAAAGCCTTTACTGATTTTCAACTAAAATATAAAATAATGACCACATAGAAATAAGGAATATCCCTTGGTTAATCCATTTCTCAATAAATAAAGTCCTTCAGATCTCCACAATTTTCCTTTTATAAAACAATGTGCTAACAGAAAACTTAATTTAATCTTATATTTTTTAAAATGTATTATATGAGAAGCATTGAAATAAGTAACATCATTCAATATGAATAATAAATACATTCGACAGGTATATGCATAAAATGAAGAGGAAACATTTACATTCTTAAACAAGAAAGAATAAGATATATACAGAAATCAATATTTATAAAAGAAACTATTTAATTAAATTCTCATTTATATAAAATATTAGTTTTCATTTATATGGCAGTTACCGAAAGCTAAAGTTGTAATACCATCTTCAAGAATATATCTTATCGAAGGGGCAAAGTGAATTTTTTTTTACTTTTTACAGAATCCTTACCTCATCCAAAATCCTTAAAAAGATTGCGTTCCGGGGATCTGCTTGTTGAAACAAACTCTGCTCTTCAAACCAAATCCTTTTTACTTGCGAAGCATTTCCTCAATAGTCCTGTTACAATTAGTCCACACAAAACTCTTAATTCCTGCCGTGGTATCATTTCTGAAGCTGACCTATTGGGCACCCCTGACGGGGAAATCCTCGAAGGTTTTTCTAATCAGGATGTTATTCAGGTCAGAAGAATCACCATTAAAAAGACTACACGTATTCCAACTAAACATTTAATTTTAACTTTCAATAGCCCAATACTACCAACAAATATCAAAGCTGGATACCTTAACTGTAGAATACGCCCATACATACCAAATCCTCTGCGCTGCTTTAAGTGCCAGAGGTTCGGTCACTCTCAAACTTCCTGCCGCGGTCAACTTACTTGCTCTAGATGTGCATCTGTTGGACATGCTTCCACAGATTGCAATCTAGAGCCAAAATGTGTTAATTGTTTACAACCTCATCCATCAGATTCCAAAATATGCCCTAAATGGAAAATAGAGAAACAAATACAGGAAATAAAAACAACTAAAAAATTCCTTACCCAGAAGCACGTAAATTAATAGTCCCACAGTTATCTCAAACTTACGCTCAAGCTGCTAAATCCTCTACTTTAAATAATTCTACCCAAACAGATGAAAATATAACTAAAATAAAAATGTCCACCTTTGAAATTACTTGCACCACTATCATCCAAACAAAGAACAAATATTCCTACTGCTGTTACCACATCATCCTCAGCCCAAACGCATCTCTTACCCTCCATCTCTTCAAAAACATCTACAACATCGGATCCTCAGCCACCAACTCCCATATCTAAGACAAAAGGGAAAAATTAAAGAACAACCATCTCAGTTACATCGTCCCCGAAAAGATAACATAAAAATAGACTTAATGCGCATAAAACCTCCATCCAATTTAAAGAAAAATACCGAAAAACACATCCGTAAAGATTGCGAGGGAACAAGATTCCCCCAATGAACATCTCCCGTCTCCAAAAAATCTCGGAGACGGAAAACTTTAAAGTCTCGGATGCCATGGAGACAGACGCTAATCCTTCTGACACGGATTACGTCACAGGTCTGGCATCCGAGGAAGATGAGAGCTTTTTAGAGGCTGATTTTACACAAGTGGCAGATAATCCCTTGAAAGGGCCTCTTTCGCAAAGTTCGCTCAAAAAATAACTTCCCTGGTTTCTTGGAACTGTCGGGGCTATAGATCGCATACAGATGACGTAAAAGACATCATACGTCAGTACCATCCAGTATGCGTAGCACTTCAAGAGACTTTCTTGAAGTCTTGTCACACGACAAAGATACGTCGGTATTACACGAATCTTCCAAATGAATGCCTTTTAAGTTAAGCTGGCCATATGTGTTTGAAACCAAAGTTAGAGGTAAAAAACTTTGCATTCTTAATTTAGCTTCTACTTCATAAAGCTGTCGAATTGATATTAAATATTGAGAACCTGAAGGTGTTCTATATTTCCCAAAACGACTTTCTAACGCATCTGTTTCAATTTTTCTGGGAAGAAAATACTAAAATTTTAATTCGTTAATGCAATATTTTGACATTTCAATTAAAGCGTATGTGGTAGGAATAAAAGCAAGATGTGTTTCTTTAGTAAGGGTGCCAGTAGTACAATTTTTTCCCTTCCACGAGTCTAACCATGACAAAATTTTATGCAAGAACTCACATGTTTGGTTGTCTGGAGATAAAGTAATCGGTTGCTGATAAGGATCAAGCAAATGTGGTCCCTTTAAAGGTGTTTTAAAATTAACTATTTTCCACCATGTACAAATTAAAGAAATAAAAATTGATGTTGTTTCATAACTAATTAGTTCATGTTGCTCTCCTAATAGTTGAAGCTCCTGAATAACAAAATTATTAAATATCTTAAGCACAAATTTCACATTTTGTTTTTCAAGATTTGTAGGACATAAAGCCTTCAAAGTTAAACCATAAGCAAACTTTACTAAATTATTACTTTCTATGTCATATAGTTGTTTAAGTGTAGAGAAATTTGCTTCTAATAATGGAAACTTATTATGATTTTCAAAATCTGGAAAATAAAAACATTGACCTGCATTTTTTTGATTAATCCAATTGTTACGAATGCATTTAAAAATGTGCACTGAATCAATAACAAAAAATAGAGGATTGGAAGAATCAGAAGGATGTGGATATACAATGCTCAATTTGGGAGGAACAGAAAAGTTTGACATTGCTTTTCGATTTATAGAATTATTGTCAGAAACTACGCCTATAACTTTGAATCCAATACCATCAAGTTCTACTATAGTTTTTTTAACAACAGCAAACAATTTTTCTCCATCGATTTTTTCACTGGCATTATATGAACTATTTCTTTAAGAGGAGAAAGAAGACTGAATCACACACACATGAACACATATGCTGAAGTAGCAGCTTGTTCACTGTTATATGCCATCCCTAGAATATTACCCCCTTTGGTGTGTCTTCGTATTGCATCATCCGAAAAGTATAATTCACAAACCTATAAAATTAAATATATATATATTGTTTTGCATCAACAAAAAATATTTGTTAGAATCAACAAAAATTTCTCTGATAATTTGACTTTTTTAAAATGAAGTTAACGAATTGTGAGGTTAACGCTGAGTCATGTTTATCTGTTTTCAGCTTACTTTTACAGCTTTATTTTTTCTTACTTTCAAAGTCATCCTAATAGTTCAAAAATCAGCTAGTTTTTTTGTTGTTGTGAATGTGTTTTGCATTTTGTATCTCACATCATATTAATATACAAAATATACAATAAATGGTTGCTTATAACCATATTTACATTGACTACGAGCTGTATATCATAATGGGTTTTCTTTGCTAACAAACTATTAATACTTAAGGTACTTTCGTTGATTCTACGAAAAGGTATTTGGTAAATGAGACACAAAAATAAAGCAGCAATAGCAAAAACACTAGACAGTTTTTGTTTCGTTAACAATGCTTGTTTGGGCTCATTTTTAAAAACATAAATTTTATTAGGGCTACAAAATATTTATTTCATAAACAAAACACCTTTATCATTATAAATAAATAAAAATGAATTGCTAATGTTTAAGAAACTCACATGAAGAAAAAGAAATGAGTACATTCTCAAAGGTCTTGTCGAACAACCTATTAAAGTTATTTGTAGACTTTTAAAATAAAGATATTATTATATAATTTCCATAAATAGAATAAAATTAAAAAAACTTACCTTCGAATACTTTGATGGAGCAAAATCTTTTCTTGAAATGGCTTGTATCTATTTTTTTCGAAGAAAGTCCTCTTTTGGGAATCCAAACATTTACTTTCCCAGTATCTTTATAATTGCTATTGCAATTCTGTAGAACTAAGTGTTATGATCTTATCCAAAATCGTCACAAATAAATTGAAAATCTGCAATAAAAATGTAGAAAGCTGCGAACTGTACAGGAGCAACAATCAAATTACATTTTTCTTATTACCGTTACTATTGGTTTTTAATTCCAGAGGGGGGACTTTTAAATTAATTTCCTCGACTATCAAAGTAGTGGGAATTTTATGCTCATTGCAATCTGATCTAGTGCATGGGGGAGGGTTTTAAGCTCACTTACCATTTCCCCCTTTCTCTTGATCATGGCTTGTGTGCTCGTCAGGTAGAGTTCTTTGAAGGAATTCTTTGGGCTGGGCAAACGACCTTCGTGCAAAGACATATGCAGGGCTGAGATACCTGTTACGGTATCTCTAAGTTTCTCGCAGGCGGGGGGCAACTTGAGCTTGTCTCGTCGGCGAAACTTCTATATTCGAGCTAAAATCACTCATGATTGTCGGTCTGGTCGTGGAGCTCGAGTGGGAGCTGCGCGAAAAATTGGGGGATATGAAGGTCTTAGACTGATTTAGCCTCGGCCAATCGGGTTGCAGCCACTCGGGGTGGACAGGGTGGATGAGAAAAAATTTTGAAATAAGACCTGAACCAACACTGCTTAGCCAGGAATATTATTATTCCAGAACAGCATGGCTTTGTAACTAAGTGTTCTACAGTAACCCAGTTACTCAGAGTCACTCACTCCAAAACCATCAGTCCACGGGTATGCTATTTGTGGACATAGCCAAAGCCTTTGACAAAATTTGGCATGATGGCTTAATATCCAAGATGATGAAACTTGGATTTTCGGACCAAATCCTAAAAATTATTCACTCATACCTGAACTCGAGAGAGTTTACAGTTAGAGTCGAAAACTCCCTCTCCAGCCCTCGTCCAGTAAAAAGTGGAATTCCTCAAGGAAGTTTGCTTGCACCAAGACTTTTTAACCTATATATTAACGACATTCCGAAGGCTGACAATGTCCATTTAGCTATGTATGCGGAGGACACTGCTATCATTAGTCAACACACTTATAATTTCAAAATTATTGAAAGATTACAAAATTACATCACAAGACTTCAGCTCTGGCTCGTTGCTTGGAAAATCAAAGTTAATGCATCAAAAAGCGCAAGCCTCTTTACGAAACAAAGGTGTATAGGAAACTTATCCAATATCTATATTTTTGACCAACCCGTCCCCTGGGTCACTGAATTTAAGTACCTAGGGTTCATTCTCGACGCAAAATTGAACTTCTCCCTCCACATCCGTGCTGCACTTCAAAGAGCGGCAGGAATGAACCAAACGCTCAATTGCTTAATTTCTCGAAAGTGTAAGCTCCCAATCAGACACATACAGAAATAACAACTGATGACGAGGATATGATAACTTACGACGTGGAGGAGGAGGAACTTGAGCAAGATCCTTTCATTCTTCCTGAAGGTTATTTACGTGCATTAACTCCATCCCGATACAGGATCTATAGAGAATAATTTTTATACCATGTATTATCTAACCTTGTTTAAAACTAACCTTTGTCTTTTTCTATGCTTTTATCTCAAGATATGGTCTGACTTGGTGGGGGAATCTCCCCACCAAAATCTATTTGCTTTTATGAAGAAAATTGGATATTTATATTTCATTTGACTTTTTAAAATGTTTTATCTTTACCTTTATTTTTTATATATGTGCATGCAGGCATGCACATATATAATATTATTTTTATATCGTATTTTTCTTGTGTATTTTTAACATAGTTTTAATATTTTAACAAACGTGTGGCGCAGTATAGCCAATTTTGGCTCTTGCGCCATAAAACTTCACTCACTCACTCACCCCACCAAATTTTGTTTCTTTGTATCATTGAAGACGGTTTTAAGTAATTTGTATTTTAATTTTTTTAAAGTGTAGTGTCAAAATGTTTTATGGGATATATTAAAATCATAAGTTTCTTAACAAATGTTTGGCGCAGCATAGCCAAAATTGGCTCTTGTGCCATTAAACCAAACACTCACTCACTCACCCAATCAGACACAAGGTTTTGCTCTATAAATTATTTCTCCGACCAATTTTGTTATATACATCTCCCATCTGGGCTTCTGCTGCAGTAACTCACTCGAAAAAATTGTACGTTTTTCAAAATAAACACCTTCGAAAAATTACTAATGCTCCTTGGTTTGTCAGAAACGAAATCTTGCACAAAGATCTCAAAATTGATCCAATTCTTGATTTCATTAAAAATCAGTCCAAAAAGTTTTTTGACAGATTACTTCAAATTCTTAACCAATCTATCCGTGTCATCTCTGCCTATGATAACTCGGTCCCAAGCTCTGCAAAAAGACCTAGAGCTGCTCTTCACCACATATATCAGCATTTTCCAGTCCTTAAAAGACTTCGGATATCCTGAATATAGTCTTTGGTAACTCTTTTCAAATTTTTTTTTCTCTTAAAATAAAACATTCTCTAATTTTAACTTTTGTCATTTTGTATGTATATATATATGCGCAAGATTTCATCTCCATTAAATTACTTCGACTTAAACCCACATTCTTTTGAATTGGTCTTGCGTGGTAGTTTAATTCCATGTCAATTATTCTCCTTTTCCACATCTTTTGTGGATCATCCTTTATTTTACTCATTTTCCAGCAGATGGCATCACATTATGGACACTTTCTGTGTCAATGCCTTTTCTTTTCGTTCGCTGTTCAGCGACACTCCCGTCATCACTACACGATTCAGCAGTGTTTGTCCTTTCCCTTTATTTAAACATCATGTACCACGAGCACCACGGCATTAATTGCTTTTATTTTCCATTTCATCTTTTTTATCTTCCAAATTCCGTGTCTACTTTCTGATTTCGTTCCGTTAAGGACGAATTAGAGAAGAGCACAGATTTCTACCACCTCCCTCCGGGATGGTGCCTCATTAAATATGTTCCATACTTGCCGATTGAATTATTTCTCGCTCTCTCTCTCTGGTAGTATGTCCTCAGCTACTGGTGAAAAGCTTTCTTTTAGAACGGCTCTGAGCTGTTGTTAATAATTTTGATAGTATCTTTTAAATTTTATGGAACTTTCAATTAATTCTTCTCTTTTTTTCTTATTAATTATGATGAGAGGGTAATACTGTTTTTTGTGGTAAGGTACCTCATATTTTGAAGCCGTGGTTTTGAAATAAGAATGCTATGAGAGAAGTGGTCGGGATTGGTCAGCTCGCTCTGCCCCTATTGGAGGAGAGAGTCTGCCTAAGTTAGATGCTGAGAAGATAGGAATTTGGGAATTTTAGCTGGGAAGTTAGCAATTTGCGAGGATATTTCTTGGGCGATTAAAAAGAGGATTTATGGGGTATTTTTCAATGCGGAGAATTGCTCTGTTGTCATGGGAATCTACATTATTAAAGAATTTAGTTGCGATCTTTTTAATGACTTCTTTAAGGGTTTTTAAGTTGAGTGCAGATCTGATGTCCTCATTTCGGATGTACCAGTCTGCTTTGTTGATGGTACGGAGTATTAAATTTTGAGCAGTTTCGATTTGTTTAATGTTGGAGTGGGCTGCATGACCCCAGATTGGGGAGGCGTAAATTAGGGGGAGGGTCTTATAATTTGCATATAAATAAGCAACTTATTTCTGAGAGATATAAAGGATTTCCGGGAAATTAGTGGGTAGATTTTAGCCACGGAAATTGTTTCTAAGTTGTATGAGGTGTTGTCTGAAAGTGAGTCTTTTATCAAGAATAACACCAAAGTAATAGAAATACAGAATTTTTAATCAATAAGTTGCGAGCTAAGAAATTACCATTAAATGATATATATTTCCTTTTTAAGGCCAACGGCCATATTTTTTCAAAAACTACCTATATCCAACAGATGGCGTTGTTTGCAACTCGGATGACGTCAAAGCGATAATCTTTGTAAAAAGATAACCCTTCGTTACTTTAGCAACGGGGTGTGGTTAAGAAATGATTGACAGATATAGTCGGTTTCAGAACGCATGCGCAGTAGCAGTAAAATAAAGAAACTATTCAAAACCATAAGGGGTGCAGTGTTTGTTGAATGAAAAAGGGGAAAAAAGAAAGTTTTGTAAGAGTGTGCTGTCTTTTAGAATTGCCGCGGGAAAGTGTGCGCAGTCTTTATTTATTTCTTTTTTTAAGCCGTGCAAATATTTTGGGATATTCACGAGTGAATGAACAAGTACTTTTACATTTTCTTGGGTATCATAAAAATTACCCATAGGGTTAAGAATAAAGATTGAATTTAGAAAGGAGTCCTAATTTTTGGAGGAAAGATTTGATAGACCTCCAGTTTTATTTTTGTAGAGATATCTTTTTTATTTGTCTTTGCGTACTTATTTCAATTTTTTTTGTTTGATAGGTATGTAATAAATTTCTTTCTGCTCATATCTTAGATACAAATTGTATTTGAAATTGCTGTGTAAGAAGGGAAATAATGATTTTCAATTTGAGTCTATTAGGTGCTTG